>JAQQZR010000039.1:14313979-14324469 GCA_030068235.1 Notoglanidium macrostoma | reverse complement strand
TTTTTTAAATTGTAAAAAATCCCCCCCCCCCCCCCCACACACACACACACACACATACAGAGAGAGAGAGAGAGAGATTTTGCGAACCTGGTCATAAATAAAAACAAAAGTAAATAATATTCCATCGATTATTTTTATAATTACTTTTTGGTGACCTTTGCTAGAACTTATATGCAATATATACTACTGCTGATTTTGGTCATGCTATAACATTGGTACCTAAGACAGTAGGTGAATGCGCAAGGATATTTTGAGAATTATGGGGAGGTCTGCGATTCTGCATGTGGGGTTAACTGCTTTAAGCTTAGTTTTAATGGCTATGTCCACAAAGTGGGCAGTAGCACTCTACTTCAGTTCTGTTGCCAATTTCTCACTGCATTTAGAGAAAAGGTGCACCTTTAAGACACCAAATTAAAGGGCTAATGTCTTCCCATTGATTTTTGCACCTTTAATTTGTTTCTTATTTATTGCCTGTCTTCTTCCTGCTGAGAGGGAGAGGGGGCATTGGGGGGCAAGAGGCATAGAGAGAGACAAAGCATGGTCATAATAAATACAAAGATAATTGGGTCCACTGTACAAACTTCAAAATGATCACACCTCCATATGTAACATAATTACTGATTTATACTTACTGAACATAATGGCCCTTATTCTTCAAAGCTGCATAGAAATGAACATGGAATTTAATAAAAACATAAAATCATCAATCTGAATCAATCTGCATCTAATTCAATAAAACTGTTAAGGCTTTAAAATGAGTGGTGATATGAATGCAAATGATGAATCAGCTCCCACCCAACTACGGAAAAGTAAGTAAAGCTAATCTAAGCCTTAGATGCTCCAGACCTGCCTTTTGACAGGAACTTGCTACTGACATAACTTTTGCTGTGCTGAGAAATCAGTTTGAGAAAATACACAAAAAGTCACTTAGTAAAAACAGCTTCTGTACAAAATTTTACTAGTATATTTTTGATGCTGACTTCATTGCAACTTAGTAATGAATGGACATAACTGAACATACCACAGTGTACACACAGCAATAGAAATATTTAATCCAAATATTCCTAATAACAATATTTTCAAATTAGAATTAATAATAAGTAAAATATCTTGAAGGTTTCTGCAATTGCTTCACATTTGTATTCTGATGTTTTGTTGTGTTCTGTTTTTTTTCCACAATTTTTATTTTCCTGTCACTGAACTTCTTATTTAAGCACCATGACAAATATTTGTATATCACAAATTTTTTGGGACATCTGTACACTAGGTGGCAGTAGAAGCCTAAATGTGGACCAACAATCCCTCAGTAAACCTAAAGATGGAAAGTAGTAAGAACTGCAATCAGTTTTCCCACCTATATACCTCTTTTTGCTAGAATTGTTTACTAATTTCTACAAACACTCCAGGGAATGGACAATTACGAAGCCAGGTGGAAAATTGGGACAAATATCTGTCATTTGTCAGAACGCTGTTGAGGAGGGGAAAGTAACCAGTTTTGAATGCTTCTTAGGGTCTACTGTTCTGCAATAATTTGTATTCTGATATGAACACACTCTCAGTGGACTGAGGTCTGGTTTAAAAAAACAGTCCTATCTCATCTCAGTTTGTTGTTTTTTTTTTTTATTAGCTTGGCTCATCATAGAAATCTCTTTACACTTTACTTGAAAGGCTGATGTGATATTGTTGCTCAGTGAAACATGCTATTTATTTTCACCCTATATTGGGTCGTGTGCTGTGACTATCTTAACACATCTGCTTTTTAAATTCTAAGTCAATAAATGCAAGGCAATATGTTTACAAAATGCTTCTATATGAGTATCACCAGAAATACAGCTATAAACCATCTGCAAGAGAATCATACGCAAGCCATCCAACAACTCACATATGCACATACAGTGGGGTCCAGAAGTCTGAGACCACTTCGAAAAAGAAGAATATTAATAATATCAAATTTAAAATAGAAATTAAACAGAAGGTTTTTAGAATTTTGAAATATTGAAAATAAATGCTGAATGTTTAAAAAATATTTAATATTCAAGATACTGCACTATTTCTAGGTTCCTATTTTAATGTAAGCAAATTTGTGATAGTGACATGTTAAATGCCAGATTTTCCTTATGCATAATCTATTCTATTGAAATGTGTTCAGACAATAGTCTGATGGATTTTATCTAAAAAAGTTTTCCGCAAACTTCTGGAGTCCATGCCAGCTAAAATGCACAGTGTCATTAAAGCAAAACAGGGACATTCCAAACACTAAGAAACTATAATTCATGTAAAGATTTTACTTTTCACTCAGTTGCTGTCAATAATGTCATTTATAATGAAAATTGTATTGCTAATGCAATTTTAGTCAGTGATCTGGGTAGATTCTGTTTTCCTAAAAAATAATTCAAATTACAGGAATGCTGCATGGCTCAAAATCATGACTACTCAAACTGATGGCCATCAGCAATATATTTCAATTTACCTTCCAGACAACTACACTCATTGTCTCAAAGTTAAATACAGCATTTAATGCAGCAATTTAATAAGTTAAACAAATCTTATTTTGAAACCCCCCACGACAAGCATTTAATGAAGGCTCTGCAAAGAACCATCAAACACAATTGTGAACAATTGTGTAACCAATACCAGGCCATTATACCATGTGCATAATTTCTATTGATTTATAAAACAGTGATTATAGTCAGTAGCACTGACCTAATAGTAAATTGATCTCTACTGAATTGGCTCCATTTTCTTCCTTAAGCCTAGCCTTCCTTAAGCTTAGCTAATCTTATACAAACAGCTACAACTGAGGTAAAATCTCATATACAGAGTCCTAAAGTACAGAGTACACAACACTGTCCAGTTCCTTTCAGACTGCACTATATATATTCCCCTGTTGAGTTATTTTCTTGCTACATCCAAGCCAACATAAAATGTAATCAATTAGCTACTCATTGATTATCTTGTTTCTACCATATGCTGGACATTATAAAAGGACACTTATGCTGAACACAGGTCAACATGTCACTGAACACTGGATAGAATTCCTGACCTTGCAACAACACCTGTCACTCACCTTCATCTGCAATCCATAGCCTGCACAACAGTAATGAAATGCGTTACTTGCTGAAGGGATTCATACATACATTTTATTACATCAGTTAAATATTTTAGGTGTTCCTTCAAATAATTGCTTATGATTATTATGAGCATTATTATTATTATGACCATTATTATGAGATCCAGTACTCTCTGAGGCAACTCTATAGAGTAACTTTGAGAGCCGACTTATGTAAACTTATTTCCAATAAAGGGAAAAAGTAATGCTACAGCATAAACAGACATCTTATACCAGCCATTTTCAAACAGTGGGCTGTGGTGGGCCTAAGATCACCATCTAGTGGGCTGTGGAGGTAGTGGTAGGCTACTGCAAAATGGTAAGAATTTTTTTTGTTAATTTACAAAGCTTGTTATTTTTGTATCTAAATGTTCTTATGATTTAATATATATAAAAATGCTCAATCCAGATGCATAATTTCACTGTATTTACATTTGACTATCACAACACCAATCCGACATATCATCAGATAGAGACAAATGAGAAAATTTCGCCACTGTTAGCTAGCTAGTACTCAGCTGTAGTATATAACCATAAAATTGATACTTTTCTCAAAAGAAAAAGTGATATGATAAACAGCCCTATGCTAGCAAAAGCTCTGAATAATGTGGTGAGGAAAAATAACACTGAAAACATTAAATTTGAATACATAATGGAAGGCAGTGAGGCTGAGCCGAAGGCACGGCATAATAAACGTGGAAAAATATTGTCAAATGAGGTGCTAAATCTATCAAAGCTACAGGGGCACTTGAAAACGAAAAACTCAGGCTATGTTGGGAAGCCATAAGAATATTTTCTAAGGAAAAGGGACAAGCTTCATGCACAACAGAGAGTCACAATGTTAACAACTCAGTCAAAATTCACCTTGAAAGCTAGCTATAAGGATGCTGCTCATGTTGCTCATGTCTTCACAATTGCAGAGGAGCTTATTTTGCCTGGTGTTGTGGATATGTTTCGGGAATTACTGAATGAGGCAGCTGCAAACAAAATTCAGTCAATACCACTCTCCAATGACACCATGAACGGAAGAATTGTTGACATGAGTGATGACATTAAATGACAACTAGCAGAATGAATAAAGACAAGCCCATACTTTTCCATACTGACATAAGTCAGCTGACATAACTAATGGAACTTTATTGTTAGTTTTCATCAGATACTGCATGGACAGTAATCTTCATGAAAATCTACTGTTTTGCAAAGAACCTCCAGTGAGAACAGTGGCAGATAATGTAATGTACTGCCCTGATAATTACTTCATTGAAACAGGTCTTAGTTGGAGATACTGTACAGGTGTTTGCACAGACAGCACTGCTTCTATGATAAGAATACATTGTGGTGTTGTCAAACAAATCCAAGAGTGAGCGCAAGAAGACAATGGATGCACTGCTTCTTGCATAGGGAACATCTAGAAACAAAGCAGATGTCACCAGAACTGCATGAGGTCTTGAACATGGCTATGAAAACTGTTAACTATATTTAAAAAAAATACACTCATCTCAAGGTGTTTTGCTGCTCTGTGTGAAAGACTTAATGCTGATCATTTGCAGAAAAGAAGTACGCACATTTCTGGAAGAGCAGCACCCCCCTATTGCTGAGCATTTCACTGATGGTCAATTTTGTAAAAAACTGGCCTATTTATCTGATATATTTGGCCAGTTAAATCAGATGAACATATCAATTCAAAGCAGAAACAGCATGGTGTTGTTGGTTTCAGACAAAACTCATTCTTTGGAATAGAAAAGTCAAGGAGGGACAATGTGGCATGTTTTCATTCCTACGTGAAACCTTGGCTGCCTCTCCTCATGTCAGCATATCCTGTGTTATAACCCAGCATTTGACTCAGTTGTCTCAAAAGTTTGCAAACTACTTCCCAGAGGACCCATGACATGGAACCCTTTGAAATTTGTACCCTTTCTCTGTAGATCCTATATTTAATATATAAGAATATTTATTTTGTTCATTACAGTTTACAGTGGCATAACATATTTACAGCCCAGTGTCTCAGTGTACTTTTCCCCTTTTTGTCATTCTGTGTTCATTCTTTCATGTATTTGGAAAGGTGGCCCTCAGAATTTTTTTTACCAATCACTGGTAGGCCTTAAGTTACAAAAGGTTGAGAAACCCGTCTTATACAATTATGCACTTCAAACTTTCTTTGCGACTATATTGTGACGCGAGAAGCCAGCCTGAAATGTCTAATGGAACTGTGTACAAATAACTGAACATCAGTCTCAGAATTATTTTTATTCACCAAATGTACACAGTAATTTGACTTTGTGATACAGTTCAGTAAAACAAGAAAATCTAAGAATAAGACACAGAGGGGCACTCTAGGATTAATTAAAAAAATTAGATTAAATTGGAGATATAATATTAGAATAAAATAAGCATAGATGAGAATATATATACAAGTATGAGAATATTTATATGGAATAATTAAATATACAGAATTTAATTAAATAATAATGTGTGATACATAATTCTTCATATTGCACAGTCCTTGTAGGATGGTTGGGTCCAAGGTATACAACAAGGTATCCCCCTCCCCATACAACAAGTCATAGTATTACCTCCAACTGTGTAAAAAAACATATATTAGGGCTTATACACCAGTCTCACCTGGGGATGACATGGAATCATGGTCAGGTATGAGTGCTGCCATTGAAGAAACGATGAAAAACCACAGCAAATATGCTGAATTTAAAAACAAGCTACCCAGATACCTCTCAGGCCCACAGCAATATCTAATCTACCATTTCAAGTGGTGGCATCAGACTCATTCATATTTGAGGGTGAACAGTACTCCATACTTGTGGAATATTACTCAAATTTCATTGAATTAGATGAGCAGTCACACCACTATAGAGGCTCTGAAAGCTCATTTAAGTAAACATGGTATAATCCAACCCCCCGACACCCCACCCCCATACACACACACACACCCCACCCCCTCCACAGACAGAAAATGTTCTTTCAGTTGAGAACAGAAAATTAGTGGCTAATATTAATATAAATATTAATTTAATAATATATAATACAATTATATAAAATGAATGGTAAAATAATTAAGATTAAATATTCTGCTAATAAATAGAAGTGAGAAGTGGGAAATTTATAACATCTTTGCCATTAATTTATAATATATAGCCTACATTGTCACTGACCATGTCCAAATGTGAGACAGAAGAGAGGGTTGGCTCTTTTAGTGGGTTTCTTTCTAATCCATGGGTAAGAAAAGCATCTTCTCAGCAAAAGATGATGACATTGAAGGACCACTCAGACAGCACCATGACTAGCCCCCACCTCCCACCAAGGGACCTGTGCTTTCCCTGGGTCATCCAGTTATACTTGCCTTGACCCTTTCCATTATTTTCCCATCCTGCAGAAACACAGTCACCAGTCAGCACAGATAACAGTGAATTGCCCAAGCAAATCCCCCAGTAAGGATACCTTTCCTCTAGATATCTGTATACATGATACTGATCAATTTGGGTGGCAGGATATAACAACAAGGTATAGATTATTATTATTATTATTATTATTATTATTATTATTATTATCTCTACAAATAAATGATAATGAATTACTATAGAACAAAGCAGTAAAAAGAAACATTCTCTGGAGAAGAATGTTTCATTGTTAGCATAATGTTCAAAAAGGAAAAAAAAAAGAAAATCAGGAGACATTTCATGGTCAAGAAAAAATTCAGGCAGAAACTGAATATTTTAGCACACACAAAATAGGCTCACTGAAGAGTGTGAGATGATTGCCCTAATACTGGAGTTAATAGGGTGCAAGAAATAGTTATTTTAAATATAGATGTGGGGGGAAATTCTGTGGTGCATCATGCTTCTACCTTGATCAATTTGGCATTGATCCACAAATTGAACTGAAATATTTGTATGCCATTATCTTAATCAAAATGAAAGCTTTTGCTCATTTAACCCACTAGAGACAGGGTATGGCATACCATATCAATACTATTATACTCATTACTCACCTCAGTAGTATGGAAATACCTGTGCTGTATATCCAAATTCAAGTTTTGAAATAGCTGATTAAGAAAATGTGAACAGGCTAACATTCATGGATTTATGGACATCATTGCCATAGAATCTTATGTCATCATTACTACTTATTGCATTGTGGCAGCTTATGTTTTACATGTGCCAAACAAGAGCAATGTCTGAGAGCCAGAGAAGGTATCAATATGTTGCAGAAGAACAGCAACTTATGACAAAAGATGTAGTTTTGGTAACTGGGAACATTTCTAGCATCACTAAAAATTCCTACAGATTATCCATGAACTTGGGCTTATAGTACCGGAGATACTTATGTGTTATTAAGCTTTATAGCAAAACACCATTTTGAGGTGAAGCAAAAGCTTCTTACATTGTCATGCTACAAGCTGAAAGTAGACATTATTTCCAGGTGGAGATGATTGTGAGATGTGAGATGATTTCTGGAGAATGAACTGACATCTGTAAGCTTTGTGATGCAGATAAGGCCCTAAAGCCAAATAAAGATTCCACTAGACTAATGTCAGTACAGAAAACGTTGATTTTGATTGCCCCACTGTGTACAGCTGTGGCCAAAAGGTTTCAGAATGACACAAGTATTGGTCTTCACAAAGTTTGTTACTTCAGTGTTTTTAGATCTTTTTGTCAGATGTTTCTATGGTATATAGAAGTATAATTACAAGCATTTCATAAGTGTCAAAGGTTTTTTTTTGACAGTTACATTAAGTTTATGCAAAGCAAAGAGTCAAAATTTTCAAGACCTCTGAAATTCACACTGACAGCCCATACTTGCATAATCAATGCTTGGAGTTTGTCAGAATTTGTGGGTTTAAGGGGATGGGGATTAAGGTCTGGGGAGTTTCCTGGTCATGGACTCAAAATTTCGATGTTTTGTTCCCAGAGCCACTTATTTATCACTTTTGCTTTATGGCACAGTGCTCCATTATGCTGGAAAAGGCATTGCTGATACCATTCTTTATTCATGGCTATGTTCTTAGGCAAAATTGTGATTTAGCCCATGCCCTTGGCTGAGAAGCAACCCCACACATGAATGGTCCTAGGATGCTTTACTGTTGGCATGACACAAGACTGATGGTTGCACTCATGGATGGATGCCCCAAAAAATCGGAAAGGGGATTCATCAGAGACTTTACCCCAGTCCTCAGCAGTCCAGTCCCTGTACCTTTTGCAGACTATCAGTCTGCCCATGATGTTTTTCTTGGACAGAAGTAGTTTCTTTGTGGCCCTTCTTGACACCAATCCATCCTCCTCTTTGCCTCACTGTGCATCCAGATGCACTCACACATGCCTGCTGCCATTCCTGAGTAAGCACTGCACTGGTAGTGCCCCGATCCCTCAGCTGAATCAACTTTAGGAGATGGTCCTAGTGTTTGCTGGACTTCTTTGGCTGCCCTGAAGCTTTTTCATAACAATTGAACCTCTCTCCTTAAAGTTCTTGTTGATCTGATAAATAGTTGATTTAGGTACAATCTTACTATCAGCAATATCCTTGCCTGTGAAGCCCTTTTTGTGCAAAACAATGATGACTGCACGTGTTTCCTTGCAGGTAACCATGGTTAACAGAGGAAGAACACCACCCTCCTTTTAAAGCATCCAGTCTGCTATTCTAACTCAATCAGCATGACAGAGTGATTTCCAGCCTTATCCTTGTCAACACTCTCACCTGTGTTAATGAGAGATTCACTGAAATTATGTCAGCAGGACTTTGTGTGGTAGGGCTGAAATGCAGTGGAAATGTTTTTTTGGGGATTTCATTAAGGGGAGTTTATGGGGAGTTCATTTTCATGACAAAGAGGGACTTTACAATTAATTGCAATTCATTTGTTCACTCTTCATAACATTCTGGAGTATATGCAAATTGCCATCATAAAAACTAAGGCAGCAGACTTTGTGAAAATTAATATTTGTGTCATTCTCAAAACTTTTGGCCACAGCTGTACTCAACTCATGTAAGACAAATACAGCACCATGCTAAAGTATCTCTGGTCTTGGAATAAATTATGTACTCAGTGATGACCTCAGCAAGAGATACACAAATGAGCCTTCACACATGCTCCTCACAGCTGCTACTCTTGACCCTTAATTTAAATTACTTTCTTTCCTTTTTAAGAATGATATATAGTAAATATAGGTAATTGCTTAGGCTACATCACAAGAGGTAATCTTGCCTCTTATTAAATGTTGAAAAACAGTGTTTTTCAGACCTGTGTATTTTATATACATAATGCAAACAAAATAAAGTCTATTATGTTTCTTCTACTTCCATTATCACATGTTACATATCTGTGATAGTATATATTTCTATGATTTGATATGATAGCAGAAATGCTACATGATCCCTGACTGGCCTGTGCAGATAAGGAATTCTCACAGGAGTCAGTCTTTCTGAATGTGACTTGAACTCTATGGATTTGGTTGGTGGAGCGATAAACGTTGGCAAGGCTAGTTCTATTGCATTTGCTATATACTGACGACATGTAGCTTTGACATCAAATGATGAATATGAGGTGATAGACCAGAATTTCAGCTTTCATTTCTTGATATTTCCATCTACTCAATTCAATTTGTATAGCGTTTTTAATAACAGACATTGGCACAAAGCATCTTCACAAAAGTATATAAATTTTGAATATAAACTTATGAATCAATATGTCTGTCTGTATATCTATCTACCACTCCATCTGACGCTTGGCATTGGACTTCGGGACGTGAGGCTTGCATGCAGCAGCTAGGCCGTGCAAACTCATTCCATGAAGCTCCTGCCGCACAGTTGTTGTGATTACATTAATGCCAGTGGAAGTTTGGAACTCTTGAGCTATGGAATCAGCAGAACGTTGGCCACCTTAAGCACCATGGACCTTAGTAGTCATTGACCCCGCTCAGTGACTTTACGTCGTCTTCCACTTCGTGGCTGAGTTGCTGTCGTACCTAAATGCTTGTAATATATTCCACTTACAGTTGACATGGAATATCCAGCAGGTATGAAATTTCAAGAACCGTCTTATTGCAAAGGTAGCATCATTATCACAGTAGCACTGAGTTCTTCAGAATGACCCATTTTCTTTCACAAATATCTGTAAATGGAGACTGCATGGATAGGTGCTTGATGTTATACATCCGTGACAATGCGTCTGATTGAAACACCTGAATCCAATAATTAAGAGGAATGTCCCAATACCTTTCTCTCTCTCTCTCTCTCTCTCTCTCTCTCTCTCTCTCTCTCTCTCTCTGTGTCTCTCTGTCTGTCTGTCTCTCTCTCTCTCTCTCTCTCTCTCTCTCTCTCTCTCTCTCTCTCTCTCCCCCTCTCTGTCTGTCTGTCTGTCTGTCTGTCTGTCTCT
>JAQQZR010000039.1:14278755-14296420 GCA_030068235.1 Notoglanidium macrostoma | reverse complement strand
TCCTGTGGGCCAAGACTCATTTGAAATGGACTGTTTCAAAGTGGGAAAGTGTTCTATGGTCAGACGAATCCAAATTTCATTCTTGTTGGTAATCACGGATGCCTTGTCCTCCGGGCTAAAGAGGAGGGAGACCTTCCAGCGTGTTATGAACATTCAGTTCAGAAACCAGCATCTCTGATGGTATGGGGTGCATAAGTGCATATGGTATGGGCAGCTTGCATGTTTTTGGAAGGAACTATGAATGCTGAAAGGTATGTAAAGGTTTTAGAGCAACATATGCTTCCCTCCAGATGACGTTTATTTCAGGGAAGGCCTTGTGTATTTCAGTAGGACAATGCAAAACCACATACTGCAGCCATTACAACAGCATGGCTTCATCTGAGAAGTGTCGGGGTGCTGAATTGGCCTGCCTACAGTCCAGATCTTTCACCTATAGAGAACATTTGGCGCATCATTAAATGAAAAATACGTTAAAGACGACCACGGACTCTTCAGCATCTGGAAACCTATACCAGGCAAGAATGGGACCAAATTCCAACACCAAACCTCCAGAAACTCATAACCTCAATGAACAGACGTCTTCAAACTGTTTTGGAGATGCTACACCATGGTAAACATGCCCCTGTCCCAACTATTTTGAGACCTGTAGCAAGGATCAAATTTGAAATGAGCTCATTTTGTGCATAAATTGCAAAATTTCTCAGTTTAAACATTTATAATGTTATCTATGTTCTGTTGCGAATAAAATATTGGCTCATGTTCACAATCACTGAATGAAGCTAAAAGACAAGCTCTTGCTGAAAGAAGGATATTATTCTCTTTTACTCAAGACCCAGTTAATATGACAATCATGATGTTCACAATAATTTTCACTTTCATAATGCCATAGTAGTCATAGATTTTTTTTTTTTATCTCCTCAGAGTCCTTAACTGCATCCAAACCAAGAGCAGTCATTGCTACATAGTCATTTCCTGAGACCATCAGTGTTGACATAATGAATGGATAATTGTATATATATATTTTTAATTACATTGGGTGAGTTAGAACTGAGCCAAATACTTACACTTGGCTTATCTGTATTTTCTACATTTTGTCTTAGGGAATATGTGTGCATTTGAGGATAGGGAGTTACAATAAGCTCTCAGAGGAGTGTTATTTGTTTTTAGCAGTTAGCTAGCTGTTTCCACTAGGATCTTACAGTACAGCTCAGTTTCATTTTATTATGTACAGGGATTTTAAACAAAGGCCTTGTGTTTTAGTTCATCTAATTTAGGGGTGCTTCAGTCTTACATTCCAGTGCCTGGCTAAGCTTTGTCACATTTTCCAGTTAATTTGCAGCTAACAGTTAAAGTTAATTAAAGGAAACAAATCCATTTAGTCACAAAAATTATTGCCACTTTGTATTCACATGTACAGAAAAGTGAATATTTTAAATTACTTAGCCTAGTGAGGCCATAATATTTACATATGTAGAATTTAATGTGTTTGGTTAAATCACTGAACCCCATAGAAAATTTGTGTATAATAAATGTATTTTATGATTAGAATAAAGTAGAAATAAATCTTTGCACAATGTTCACAATTAATATAATTCATTAGCTCTGTGGGTATTAAGTGTTATTGTTATTTCTTAAAAAGTATTTAATTACAGCATTGTCATTTTATCAGCCATTTGCTCTCAAAATATTATAACCATATCAAGCAACCGTTTTATAAAACAAAAACAGAGTAAAAAAAGAAATCTTTATCTTTAGGAGTTAAAACTTTCTTTTAAAAGGTACACTCCTGGGGGGGAAACAGCAATCCCAATTCCCCTTTTTTCTGCGTAGAGAGAAAGTGTTGCATTGTTTCTCGTAATACGCGCAGTTTCCGGGTTTACACTGTGACTATAAATATGCACCAAGGTGTACCTTAGCTGGTATGTAAAGTATGCTACAGCGCCTAAATAATCACTGTATTTTTCCAGACGAAGGGAAATATTTGGTGCTGGGATGAGACTGAGCTACTGAAACGAGGCTCTGTGTCTATACACTTACCAAGGATAAGGCAGATGACATCCAGGAGAATCAAGAAGTACCCTTCTGTCTCGAACATCTTTCTTTCTGCTCACCTTTCTTTCTCTGAAAATCTATTCTTGTAAACCTCTTTTTTGCAAATAAGAGTAGCTTATTTATTTCTGAGGCCGCAGAACACATTAGCCAAAGTAAGATAAATGTTCACTAGTTTACGTCTAACTAAACATAAATAACTACATATTTCAACATTAATAGTTACAGACAAACTCATCACGCGCTCAGCAGCCAATAATGACTCGACTGTTGCCGTACAAATCGTCCGATGTTACTGCTATCCGGTTAGTCGTCGTCGCGCGACTGGGAGTGTGCATTCGCATACTACCGTACTAACGAGTATGTCAAACCATTAGGTGGACTACTATTATGCCATACTTTTTAGCATGATAGTATGCTGCTTCGGAGCGAGAAATCTCTTAGGCTCCGCCCCTTTTAAAGCGGAAACGTGATTGCTGTAGGGTTAAAACCCCTTCAGGCCGTGCAGTCTTTATGCAACGTATACACTAAGGATTCCAAGGTATCGAGTATGAAAATAAGCTGATAAAATAGTATTTTTGTTAAATGTGATTAGCTCTTGATTAGATTACATTTATTTATCTAGATAAATGTGTTTTCTTAGATATTTAAGTATATTTAAGTAAATGTAAATTTTTATTATCATATTATCATAAAATAATTAAATAATAATAATTATTATTGCAGTAGTAGTAGTAGATGTTGTAGTTGATGTCATTGCGAACAGGAACTTTATTAAAAGTAAACAGTAACAAACAAAAAATAAAAAAAGGTAGATAGAAACAAAAGACTAGGTAAAGCATGAACTGATGGCAGAAAAGGACAGTGTAGTGTCATTTAGTTTAACACTAGAACTCAGAAAGTGAGCTGTTTAAATACACGGAGGAAAGAGCTTGAACAGGAAACAGGTTCACACAAGTGTGGGGACAAGAACAGGAAGTACAACGCCATGTCAGAATAAAAGTGCATGTCTACATGAACAACGAACAACAACCAGTACATGTTATTCTGGACAGGGGCCACACACAGAGAGGGCGAAATTTGTTACATACACACACCTGAAGCAGGTATTCACTGTCCTTGATTGCATGGTACAGGTTTCTTGGAAGGCATCATCTGAACATGCTAAATGTGATGTTCTAAGGAAAATGTTATGTTCTAGCAAAGCCCAAAACAACAATCAAAAGATGTGTATTTTAGGCCCAGGGCTTTAGTACATTCTATGTCTGGGATGGCAAACTTAATTTCTGCCCAGGCTACATTTATCATTAATCAAAAAATGCACAGAGATATAGGGGTGAGAACTGATAAAGTAGCAGCCTTTAGAATATAAGGTGTAATTTTTCCCTATAATTAACATGTTATTTTAATCATTTTTGTGGAACTAAATATATTGTGCTAATGTTATTTATATGGAAATTTGTTTGAAGATAGATTATGCCTTAAATGAATAAATAACAAATTAGTATCATCACAGCTAGGCAAGGTAATGATTAGATGGGCAGGTGGGCACAAATTAAAAAGGCACTTATATTATTCAACTCATAGAGTAATTTTTATTCTATTACAACTTTATGCTGATTATACACTAGAAGACTTTGAAAAGACTCTTAAATCTGACACCCTCTCATGCCTAAAGACAATTCAGAGAGTATTTAGTCAAAGATTTTGCAAAAACTGGAGATCTTGCAGGATCACTAGTTACAAGACTGAAACTAGATTCTTTCTGAGATTATTTCCCATCATGCTCTTGTACATGTTTGGTGTTGTTTGGTGCTGGAGAGAGCTCACCTATTGGCAGGCTTGGGGTGTAGCGGAATGCATGTATTGGCATTATGTAATTAGGATACAAAAACAGGGAAACTTTTTTCCAAAATAAAAGGTAAAATTAGGATACAAAAAAGGTAAAAAAAAAAAAAATTTATTTCGTTATAGTTACAGAAAAAAAAATGCTGTAATCAGATTGCCGATACGTTTAGTAAAAACACGGATTATTTACAGGATTACAATGCTAAAATACATAAGGGCTGCAACAACTAATCAACAAAATCAATAAAAATCACAAATAAAATTAATTGCAAATAATTTCATTATTAGTTATCTACAATGTGAAGCACACCGAGCACGCAACGTCACTACATAAAAACACATTTGAGTGAACTGGAAGAGCAGAAACATCAGTAGGACTTTCTCTATGGTATGAAACACTTTAAAGTACTTTATGTAAAATAAAATTAAATACATTGTCTTCATAATATTATTTTTTAATAGTACATTTAATAGTACATAGTACATTTTTCTAATGCAAATCTTTTTGGAATAGTAAAGTTTAGAAATCTTAAATGTTTTAGTACTGACTCAATAAAAAAGAATTCATAAAATGAATATCTATAACGTATATCTATATTTGTTCTAAAAATATAGAGTACCTAATTCTTTTGCATATACAATACTGTATATACTGTATATTGAGCATTATGAGAATATAATGGGTGTAGTCACATTATGGATTTTACCTGAGTCTGGGATTACTGAGTTAATTAGTTAAATCTATAAAGCTTATAACGCAATCATTGAATACAAATAAATAACAAACAAGACTTGCATTATTAATGTGTTTATGGCCTAAAATATTTTGCTCATGTATGCATAATGTTGTCCTCACTATGGTGGAGTTTCTGTTTGGTTGTATTTGCGTAGATGATTGTCTACTTGTTGGTGAAAGAACAGTTTTCCCATTTGACTGTGAGAGGCTTCATTCATAGCTCTGGTCTGTATACACTCATTAAATGATTCTGTTGGTAGGTCTTCTGGACAAGGTGTCTTATGCCACATATGGAAGAGTTCTCGTGAAGGTGCACGCACTACCATAAGATTGCTGTGCAGATATTTTCTGTACAGGTGCAAATCTTCTTTTCCCCAAGATTTGATGTTTACTTCAAAACCTCCTTTGGAATGGGAGCAAAGGCATGAAGGAAAATATCATTGAGAGTATCAGAATGTATTCTTTCACATATATAATATTAAAGACAATAACGGTGATTTTGCCTAGCACTATCACACGTTTTATATTAATTCAATTGTGACAAGTACAATGGCAATAGCTAAAGTTGATACCTCAGGTTAATATTTAAATGTTCTCAAACATTTTTGAAATTCATAATGTTCTCAGATTTATAACATGGATAAAAAATTGCAGTACATTGAACATTTTGTGAAATATGATAATTACCTATGTTGATGAAATCTGACAAATACTGGCATGTTATTCCAAAACCAAAATCTCTCCAGAATCCGGTGTTTTTATTGATTACCTGTTAAGAAAAATAAAGAGAGCACAAAGCAGATGCAAAATATTAATAATTAAAATCCCTCAGTTTTACATTTATCTAATGAAAATAAAATTATACAAGTAAAAAACACTACTTAGTAATTGAAATGTGGTTCTTTTAACACCCGATAACCACCAGAGAATGAAAACTTCCTGGACACTTTCTTGTGAGTTTCAAAGAACCTATCCTGTTTTTCTTTGGTTAAACAAACTCATAGTTCAATCATCTTTAAAAAAATATATTTTTCTACAACTTTATTTTTTAATTTTATGCCCATTTTTATCCACTACTCTGGATAATATCTGGCTTCCCTGAGCATAAAGCTAGTGAACACTTCCCCCTCCCACACAAATATCTACCATAACATTTGTAGTTTTTCTAATTTTGTAACCACTTCCAATATGTCTATGAATTATTTTCATTACATTTGTATAGATTGTAACAAATTGTACCAAATACAATTTGAGATTATATTCTTGCATACATTTCTTATACTTATTAAACTTTGTATGTTTTATGTGTTTGTTTCTTTCTTGTAACATATGAGTTTCAGAAACTAAGAACGGATTTACCTAATTTGATCTAAATCAGAAAACCTTCAGATTCAAGGCAAATTATTACTATTTCTTATGTTTGTGATGCGACAGTCAAGTCATACCTCATTCTGGGATTATTTTGTCCAATGGACTAGAGACTCGTTTAATAGAATTATTCTTAAAAATAATTCTATTAAAAATAATTTTGAATATTTAAATTAATAGTAATAACTTACCCATCTCACAAACCCTACATCATTTATTGCTGGCCATTGCTGACTAGTCATTCTCTGGTTCATTTTCTGGTGTTTTGGTCAGATTTGACTGCAAATCAGGGTCTTAATCTACTAGCCAAGCAGTGCTGAGGATGTCCAAAACAGACACTGCATCATTAAGTTTATCAAGGGAGTGAGTATGTAGCTGGTGCCCATCCTTGCTTTCGGGGTTACAGTGAGCATGACACTTGTAGCATGATTTGTTGGTTACATAGCATCAGAGGACAGTCTAAAGAGGTGAGAACCTGACCAGCTGGTGCCTCTAAACCTCTGCCCTTCAGCACTATTTTGAGCACACTGACTAGCATATGTTCAGAGGCTGCAACTGATGGTGACAGCACCAACTTGGAGGAGTACATGTCATCAGTGACCAGCTACATCAGCAAGTGCATCGATGACATCGCTGTCCCCAAGATCATCACTACACACTCCTACTAGAAGCTGTGGTTGACATAGATAGTGTGATAGTGATGCTTCCCTTCCAGATGCACTGAACAACTTCTACACACAGTTTGAAATACAGAATGACATGACAGTGAGGAAGGGACCACCCCTACTCACAATGACCAGCTGATGTGTCTGACCATGGGTGATGTGAGGAAAACTCTTCACAGAGTTAACCCACAGAAGGCTGCTGGACCAGATAACATCCCTGGAAGAGTGCTCAGCGAATGGGCAGAACACCTTGCAGATGTTCTCACTGACATCTTTAACATCTCCCTGAACACCACCATCATTCCAACATGCTTCAAAGCCACATCCATTGTTCCAGTACTAAAGAAGTCCTCGGTGTCCTGCCGCAACAACTACCATCCTGTTGCCCTCACACCCCTCATCATGAAATGCTCCAAGAGGCTTGTCATGAGGTACATCCAGACCCTGCTGTCCCCCTCACTGGACCCCCTGTAGTTCGCCTACTGGGACTGGACTGACAACACACACTCGAACACATTCCACTACGTCTTTTCAATCTTTGCACAAGTATGTCACTGTTTATGTTTAAATGACTTGCACAGTTCGCTACAATACTACACCTTACTCTCACCGGTACTGTGTACTGCTTAGCACTGCATTGTCTTGTAATGTCTTGTAATGTCTGCACTGTCTTGTAATGTTTGCACATTTGCACACATAAACTTTAAGTAGTTCTGTGTTGTTTTATGTGGCAGATGTCCACTTTTTGTAATTCTGTGTTGTCTTATATGTAGCACCATGGTACTGCAGGAATATTCTCTCAATTCCCTATGTACTGTATCACGCCTATATGGTTGAAATGACGGCCCAATGGCTGTGCAGATTTGTGTCCATTCAGCCATATGAGCCTTAGTGAGGTCAGATACTGATGTCAGGTGAGGTGTCCTGGGATGTAGTTGGTGTTCCAGTTCATCCCAGAGGTGTTCAGTGGGGTTGAAGTCAGGGCTCTGTGCAGGCCAGTCGAGTTCCTCCACACCAACCTTGGAAAACCATGGAGTCTTCATGGAGCTTGCTTTGTGCATAGGAACACTGTCATGCTGGAATATGTTTGGGCCTTTTAGTCCCAATGAAGGGTATTTGTAATTCTACAGCACACAACAACATCCTAAACAACTTTGTGGCAACAGTTTGGGGAAGGTGTCATGTTACACTAGTGTCATGATCAAGTGTCCACAAACCTTTGACTGTATAGAGTATACTGCATCATACATCACTTTGCAACTCTGTTGGAATTGGAGGAAAGAAATGAGTTTGCACTTTAAGGTATCCTAGTCATTGTCACTGCCCTTAGTGGTTAGTAGGGGTTATTCTGTGTTATTTCTCACCTGCTGTTTTTCAGGAGTAGGTATATGATCGCCATAAATTACATCTGGGTTGTACTGGCTAAAAGTTATGGGGTAGAAGACTCTTTTACCTAACAAAAAAATCCAAGACCAAGTGACCACTGTCATCAACATATCAGCCATAACTTAAAAAAACAACAGTATCAGTGTTAAAGTATACACTGAAATATAATAATGTAAAGCATCAAAGACCAAATTCTAAATGACATTCTTTTTGAGAAAGTGGTCCTACCAGGTTGGGTGTTAATGCGGCAGGAGTTCAGGAATTCAACAGTAAAGCGGATATCAACATCACAGAAAAATAGGAGGACATTGCTCTTCTTCCAGGCTCGAGCTCCAATGTTCAAAGCTCGTCCTCTTGAAAACCTCTCATTGAGGTGGATTAGAGTGAAGTTCCTTGATCTCATTCTCCTATTTGACATGTATAATTAAATATCCTAAGCTTTTTTTATTAACACACATTTACATAAACTTGATCAAATAGTCTCATGCTACCTTGCTGTAGTGTCTATAATTCTTCTTATTTCATTTATCTTCCCTGTTCCAATATTCACTACAGTAAGATGGATCCTTTCATCCTCAACACATATTTTCCTGTGAGGAGTGGAGGTTAAACATACATATCTCTTTGTATAGCATCTTTGTGTAGTATTGCAATCTGGCAAAATGTTGTATTGCAATTTGGAATATAGAGTTGAATCCTACCTAAAACTGTTCATGAATTGTCGAAATGTGTCAACCCTTGTGGCCAATGGCAGAATTATATTTATTAGCATTCTGGATGTGTCAATTGCCTCTTCCATCTCATTTTGTAGAGGTGCAAATGGCCGAAAGAGCTCCAGCCTCCTGAAGTCCAGAGAAGTATTGTCTCTGAATGTGAGATCATATAGAGATCCTTTATCTCTTTCAGAATGAAAAATTCCTATTGTAGTATGAAATGCAAAAAAAAAAAGTTAATAACATGCCACTTTCAGGAAAAAGTGAGTGTTAAAACAAATTTTCTACTTCATGTCTGTTATTCTTGTTTATTGTACTTGGGAATACTGGGACTGATTCAATGTAGTTATTATTCTTTCAGTTCCACTTTAAATTAACTCTAAGAAATGAGCTGTACACATTAACTTACCTTGCCCTCATGGAAACTTGTACTGATGTAATAAGATCTATAAGCTTGGTATGTATTCTGCCTCACCTGCAAGTTTCTTTGTATAAAAGCATCTGGAAATGAATTAAAGATCACAGTCAAAGGTAATCTCACCCTCAAAGAAATCATGCGGCGAGTATATCTTACGATACTGAGGGTTATCCTTATCTTTAGGACCATTAAGGATATGCAGAGCTGCTTCTAATGCCCCAGTCATGTCCATTCGAAGAGTTTTTCGCACAGGAATCCTTGTGAGCCCAGTCTCAAACTGATAGACACTGTGAAGTGTAAAGCTCTCAAATGGCACCACAGCATACTCATTTAGTATATTCACATTTACGTGACTTTTCATATGATGCAGTTGCTTGTGAAGGAACACCTCAAGTTCTGAGTTACTCTTGCGTATTTCCTCCTGCTCTATTGGATGCATTATAGCAGCCTGTTGCACAGATTTCTGTAGATGTCTTTTTTCTCTGAGAGCATATTTCAAATGGAAGATCTGCTTTCTTAGGCTTGCAGTATAGTGATGATATTGCTCCTCATGTTCTTGGAGCAAAGCCTGATATTTCTTATCATCCATGAGCAAAATTTGTTGGTTTTGATTTCTATGAGTTCTGCAGTCTGGATTATAGAGGAAAACTGTAAAGCAAAATGCGACAATAATCAGAAGTCTTGTACGGGCCATTATGGCCACAAACCATCTCTTCAGCATGGCTGCACTTTTTTCACCAAGATATTTCAGGAGTTAATGTAGCCTGGAGTAGTTGAAATGTTTACTTTCCCTCATATGAGTGAGATTGTTTGAAATCAGGTTTGCATAGTGGCTCATATTTAGATATTTCCCATTTCTATTTTCAAACTTGTGTCTTTAAGCATCTTCAAGTCTCCATGTTTCTTCAAGTCTTAGTAGTTCCAAATCACCAAGAGCATTCATCCATAAGACCCATCTATATCACTAGCAAGAAAAAATAGACCAAGATAGTTTAATAGCCTGTATGACGGTGTAATCATTATAATCACTACAAACCCATGGACCTTTACTACTTTCATTGATATGATTATTACTGCTTCACTGAGGTTACACAGGTTACCTAGACTACATATTTTTGCCATTTTAAGTTGACCCTGAAGACTTGATATTCAGTACTAACATAACCAGCCCATTCATGTAAATCACCTACTATCCTGCTATATATATATAGCCCTTACACATATATGTAAGTGATGTTTAATGATGTTATACTGCCTTCTGGAGAGGTCATTCGTAGTTATGAATATTGTCCTGTTTTTGTATATGACAAGGGCAGAGTGTTCGAAGATATTCTTTGTTAAAATTCCTTTTCAAAAATATTATATAAAACCACAATAAAAAGGAAGTGAGGATATTATAACAGTACACATTCTAAAATGTATCATAAAATATAACTGGACAATTTACAAGGTAGTGGTAATTTACATAAGCGATGAACATATGAACTATGAGCACACAAGTTTGCATCAGAACTGCAAGTCTTAAGACATGGGTCTCAAAATTAATTTTATAAATGCCAAGTGTATTTCTAGCAAGTTATCTCCTGTGGTGGTTTCTATTTTGCTAATAATTGTAAATTTTATTTTTCCAACAGTAACAATCATTGCTTGATTTCAAATCAAATGCGTCACAGAATGTTCCTTCTCTAACAATCGTACGGCATTCTTCACACTACATTCTTCCTATTAGAAATTTGGTCTCAGATCATCAATTTTAGTTTACACAAATACTATAGACACAAAATATACTATAGATATATAATGTATGGTATGATCAGTCACTCAAAAATATAATTAAAGCATTTGCATCGTGTACTCACCTTGCTGTTTTGCTGCTCTCTTGACTAGCATAATCTGCACTGCAAGTCATCACTTAATCCATATAAACTTCTATTAGATTGACTAATCTAGTGATGGTATTCAGGCTACTTGAAATGTCTATGTATCTACAAGTATGTATGTGAGCCCTAATTTGCTGTGAGGAACCCCAAAGGCCTCAGTGTGCTACTGAGTGCCTGCTCTGTTCTGCTTTTTACAACAAACTCCTCCCCCTTAAAAACTATGAAAGCAGAGTTGTTCAGCACATGCATAACACCAAGGAATTTGACTTTCAAAAATGTTTAAATTATGAACACAATCATATGCCATTATACGACCAAAACAGTAACAACATACTACAGAAATACAAGCACTAAATCTACACTTACGCCTATACACACAGTCTAGTTTTAACACATTTCACAAGTTCAAACTACTTCCATGCATAAAATATCAGTTAAGCCTGCAATACATTTTCCAAACCTAGTATTATGCAGTATTTTCACATATTTACATGTATCAGTGCAGTGTCCTCTGATAGCAAGAGGTATTTTTATTTTAATGGAGACCAGAATTGTTCTTGTAAGTTAATTCTCTCACCAGCTTTTTGTTGTGCAAGTTGGTAAACTCTTTGTCAAGTCCACATTGCTTGGTACTGGTAAGACGAAAATAAGTAGGGCACAAGTTCACAAACTTTGGCAGATCAGTATCTTGGAAGCTTTTTTACAACTGTGATGTGGAATGTGATGATAGATGAATGAATGAATGAATGAATGAATGAATTAATTGAATTTCAAGCAAAATTATGAAATGGGATATTATCATAGAATAATGTTTTAAAATATGTTGTTTCTTTGTATATATAATGTGAAATATATGCATATTTTGGTAGCTGATGCCTCCAACTCCTTCATTAGTTCTGTTCTTATCTGGGGGTACAAGGCAAAGATTTCACCCTGGATGGGATGCAAGTCCAAAACAGGGTACCATTCCCACACACATTCACACACACATTCACACCTAGGGCCAATCTGAAGGTAGGAAGAAATCTGAGAACGCAGTGGAAACCCATGCAGACGTGGACAAAAGGACAAAAGGAGAACAAAGACCATAAAGAAGAGAGCCTGAGCTGATTAAACTGGAGACCCTGGAACAGTGAGGCAGCAATCCTACCCACTTTATCAGCATTCTGCCCATGAATCACTCCAATTTCTGGGTATTTTGGGCTGGTCAATTACCTTTGGTCTGTACACAAGCAAAGGTATACATATTTTGTAATATTGATAACTTCCCACTCAAATGGGGATTTGGTCTTGCTTGTCTCCAATTTGGTATATGTTTGGCACAGTAGAACACTCATTGGATTGTGGATGTACATACTTTGGTATCTAATGCCATCAACTTCAACGGTTCCTTTGTTGTTGTATTGGAGTTCTGTTGAACCTTTTGGACCAGTTTGTTTATCCCTGGCAGTTAATTTGTGCATATTTCCTGAATGATGCACTGTCGGTGTAGACCTATGATTTTTATATTTGCATACAATTGTTCATGAAATTCCATTCCAAAACCATGAGCATCTGTATAACACAGTACAGTATGATACAATACAAGTTTTATGCATTACATCACTCCAGCCAACACTTGTGGATAGTTATCTTCAGCTTGTGTGAGGCTGCTCAGCCTTGGAAACCTATTTCATGAAGTTACCAATGCAGTTCTTGTGCTGAAGTTGCTTCCAAAGGCACTTTGGGACTAAGTTGTAAGTGATACAACAGAGGATATGCAATTTTTACACATGGTCTACTGGTTCATGGCTACGCTGTTGTTGCTTCTAGACATATCCATTTCACAATAATAGGCAATAATTCAGTACAACTCATTCTAACGCTAATGTCTGACTGTGGAGATTGCATGGTGGTGAGCTTGATTTCATGCAGCTGTTAGCAGTGGCTGTGAATGAAACACCTGAACTTTATAATTATGAGAAGCATACATATATGCTTTTTATTCTCCTAACATCTGGAAGATCCTAGCATTTCTGATATACCATTAAATTAGATTTAATTAGTGTTGCGGCACTCAAGTCCGTTCTTGGTCTCGAGACCATTCTCAAGACCACCTTTCACTTGTTTGGTCTTGTCTCGAAATTGACAGCAATTCTACTCAATCTTGAATTGGTCTTGGGCTAGAGCAGCAAGGGTTGGACTTCGAGACCATTTTTCCCCCTCCTCAGTGACCATGATAAACCTTTCCATTTTTCATACTTTCAAAATAATCATACACATTAATTATACAATGCATTACATGGTGTGCAGTGCCACACAGAGGAAAACAGTGTATAATTGTGTTCACTTATGTTGAGAGCTATATAATGTCCTTAAATGTCACACTTTGCATATATGAAATCCTAGTACATTGCAGTTAACAACATGCTATTGTTCTGCCAAAGGAGCTCAATATCCAGCTAAAAGTCTTTTACATCATATTCAATGTTGGGATCCTTTTTTTTTTTTTACTTTTGACCTCATAAAATGTTCAGGTTGAGCCCAGCTGAGCAACTTTCAACCATCAGGTATTATTTTATTTTGTTCATATGTGTCATTTTAAAACATTCAGAATAATAGAATATGTCACCACAATATAAAGATGCTACAAAGAAGTCCAATGAGTATTCATGTCATATTTGATTTTTCATTCCTTTAATAGAAAACAATTCAGTACATATGGCTGCTTCACGCCTTGCAAAAGACAACAATATAATTAGTGTAAGGGTGCAAAAAAGGCAAAATGACTGTAAGAGGTGCAACGACATCCTAACGCAAATGAAAAAACAACTAACCACCAATCAAGTTGCGCTTCCACAAGGAAGCAAGCAAGACACCAGGCAATGTCACAAATAATTAATAGGAAAACGATTTCATGACTTAATGGAAGCCTCACAACAGCAATACTTTTAGACAGACAAATTAAGCATCAACTGAAAGGCTTTCATATGGGAAACATTCTCAGAAACAGCATTAAAAAGTAAGAAATGCTCACTGTATCATACTGCCAAATGTCTAAACTCAAACCATGTCATAAACATAGATGTGATAGTCATTATCAAATTTAATAAGGTGGATGGATGGCTTAGCCTGAACCTGATGAATAACTGTGCCGGTCCTCTGTGCACCATTCTCATTTGTATACTCCACTTTCTTTCCAATAAGACTGCCATAAACTTCACCAGGCTCTTTCACTTCAGTGGGGTCTACTGTAAAATGGAGAAATTTAAGTTAGACAGGTGCATTTTCACATGATGAGCATAGCTTTACTCCTGAGATAAAAACTGACCTATCCCAAATTTATCAGAAATATAATTGCCTTCCATGTATTCAAATATATATAGTGTGCAAAAGTCTTAGGAACCATATTTTTTAGTACAAATTTTGTTATAGATATTTATTTTATGAATTATGTATTACTGAGTCAGTACAAAGACATTTAGTTTTCTAAATATTACTTTAAAAAAAAAAGTAAACCCATTCAATGTTTAAGTTATCAGAAACATTGTAACATGTTGTAACATGTAAACATGACAGGTGTTTCTTGTTGCCCAGGTGTATACTGTTAGCCTGATTATTTAAACAATTAATAGGTCTGGATGTCTGCTCTTGTTTTATGCCTGGATTTCAACCGTGAAGACTGTCTATGGGTGAAAGTGAGCCATTTTGAAGCATTGGGCATAGCCAATAAAACAATTTGTAATGTCCTGAAAAAGAAAGAAACCACTGGTGTACTAACAGCTAGACAAGGAACAGGTCAACCAAGGAACACAACAGCAGTCGAAGAGCAGTTGTGAAATTTGTGAAAAAAAGACCCAAAAATAACATCACCAGTGACATCACCAACAACCTCCACAGGACATGGTAGAAGGTTATCACAATACACCATTCAAAGAAATCTTTGAGAGCAGAAATATAAACACCATACCACATGATGCAAACCACTCAACAGTAAGACTGGCAAGACCAGAAAAAAATACAGAGACAAGCAAAAAACTTCTGGAATCAGGATTAACCTCTACCGAAGTGAAGGAAAGACCAAAGTGTGGGGAAACAAAGGATCTGCTCATGATCCAAAACATAGAAGTTCATCAGTCAAGCATGCTGGAGGTAGTGTCATGTCTTGGGCTTTTGATTGGCTGCTTCTGAAATGGGCTCACTAATATTTATTGATGTACCTCATGGCAACAGCAGAATGAATCCAGAAGAAACACTGTCTACCAATTTACAGAGAAATGCATCCAGTCTATTTGGAAGGAACTTCATCATGCAGCAAGATGCACTGCCAGCACAACAAATGACTTCATCAGGGGAAAAACAGTCGAAGGTTTTATAGAAAGGTTTTAGACTGGCCAAGTCAATCACCAGACTGTAACCAAATACTGTGTGTTATATATGTTAAGACACCTGTTCCAATACTTTTGCCCACCCAACAATTGGGTCTGCCACCAATGTGGCAGGATATGAAAGCTAAAACTATCATCTCATACTCATCTTTTGATATCAAAACCAAATGTCTTCAGTGTATAGCCAAAACAAAAATACAAACAAACAAAAAAACTTATAATAATAATAACTGGCCCTGCTGTTCCAATACTTTCAGAGGGGACTATATAATGAAACAAGTGCTAAAGAAGCAACTCAGTCTACTTTGAAGCACTGTATTGGTGCCTGATTTATTCTGCCATAAAAATGTGTCCTATGACATTTGAAGCAACATGTAAACTCACTACCATGTGATTACCTTAGAAACCCATTCCCTGGCAAGCATTTGTAAGAGGTGGGGTGATTTGTTCATCTTGATGACTTGTACAAAAAGAAAGAGTTATTCTTAAATGAAACCCACTCAGCCATCACACTAATCCGAATCAGAAAAGCTGGACTTCAGAAACCACAACAGTGGATGCAGGGAATTACATAAAATACAGCATGGTACAGTGATGCCACCATACAAATTCAGAGCACTACAACAGTCCGTGCTAGATCAGGGCATGACCATTATCATGGCAGATCCAAGTTTGGTTTGTAGAAATAAGCCCAAGAAATTATTAGCCTAATTACTAATTAGCCCAAGAAAATGCAACAACAATCACATGCAAGAATGACCATAAAGGTTGATCAAGACCTTTTAACCCAAAAGGTGTTTTCCAACCATAGTGTCTAAGTTTATATAGTTGTTATACTCCACCTACTTTCTTAAGATTAGTTACAGCATCTTCCAGAATTTTGCTTCGCCACCATTATTACACGGTGCATCAATGTAACCCTAGATATGACCTCATCCTACCATGGTTATTTCCTAAGCCTTTTGCTACTTTCCATGTTAACCCATGACATGTATTTGGCCATTATTCATTCACAGGGCCATCTTTGGATATGGGAACTTTGGGACATTTTTTCTTGGTGTTTGTGCATTACAGTGAATTGTCAGCCAATACCTTTAGGCAAGACGGATTGGGCAAGATGTAGTAAAGTAATAAATGCCATATAGTTTTACAATTCTTACTTACTTACCTACTTAGAAATTCTATGATGTATATTATATATTTCCAATTTTTAAACCTTTTTTGAAAGAAACATTTTAAACTGAAATCATTATTATTCAGTTCAGCAGATCTCATTGGAGTGTTGAAATCCAATACATCTCTATTTGAGAGAGTAGTTTTAGTAGATTACCCCCTCTGGCTGGAGGAATTACCTTTTTACCTTTGGGTATTCAATTGGAGTTCTAAGACTTTGGTTTTGCACCACAAACAACTTGTATATATACTTATATAGCAGCAGATGCAAATAAGCATAGGGTATGGTTTAGGCCTCTTATTTACATAGTTTTTGAAGACATGTTTAATCATTAGATTTCTTTGGTGTGGGTTCATGCCAGTTTCCTCCCTTTTAACAATGATGCACACTTAAGCTACATGAGCAACTGCTCCCCTTTGTAGTTAAACTTGCTAAACCTGCTAAACCTGATTGAGTAACAATTTTAAGTGTGGCACATCTGATAAAAAACAATTAACTTATTGACTTAATACAGACTGACTTATTCTTTGCTATTATTAGTCATTAATAAATTTTGCCACAACTGACTGCTTTACATGAGTATCACACAACAATACTCACTCACCTGAGTCTGGGAGTATTTGAAGGTCACCTTCTTTATAGTCCTCAAGAAGTTGGTACATGTAAAGAACAGGGTCCTTCTCATAAGTAATGAAAAACCACGTGGGGATGATTGGAGCTCTGGCAAGCACCAGCCCTTTCCAGCCATTCTTTGATCCATCATCCATCTCAAACTGGTGCTCCACAGTTCGACCCAACATCTTCTCAGCTAGACGAACATCACTTATGCGATATGGAGCTAGAATACAGGATAATATAGCTGTTAAAAAAACTTGCTACCATGATTGCTGTGTTATTAAGAGTGCAAAAGACTGTGAAATATGGACGGTAAATACAGTAAAAATGTATTATGATACAAAATACATTATGTATAACATCTAGATTTGAACCTGTGAAAAAAACATGTACAATTCCTTTTTTTTTTTTAAATGGTACTTTGACATAGGTGTGTGCGTGTATAT
>JAQQZR010000039.1:14256824-14274690 GCA_030068235.1 Notoglanidium macrostoma | reverse complement strand
TACATAATTCAGTATATGTGTTGCTTCATAGTTTGAGGTATTCAGTATTGTTTTACAATGTAGAAAACAAAGAAAAAAAGAAAAACCTATGAAAGAGAAGGTGTGTCCAAACTTTTGACTGATAGTGTTATTATTATATTACACAAACGCTCAATGGGATTATATATATGTATATAAATGTAGCATAATACATACATATTGTGAATTCTGTCATTGCTTTTACATTGACAGACTCCATTGTTGCTCACAGCTATGGAGCTATGAGGTCCATCTCTTTAGTATGTCAGTGTATGTTGTAGTGCTATATTAATTGGACTTTCCACCATTCATTTAAGGGGTATCAGCATTTCTGAATGTTTTGTATCAGACAATACTGGAGTTGTACCTTGACCTACTATTGCAAAACATTTAAAATGACCTCAAAGAATGAGCCTTCATATTTCTTTAAAAATACATACCAATTTTGTCAGGCAAGACCTCTAGATCTTGAACCCTGTCATCTCTGAAAATCTCCAGGCCATATACACAATCAAAGCCATCGTACTTGATAAGATAGAGGGAAGGGTTTACTGGAATTTGGTCTAGCACTGTCCCAGACCAATATGATAGCAGACTGTTACAATCCTCCTTCCATTTGTGCTTTATCCTGCAGCCAACAATGTTTCGTACAGGTGGAATAATTGTCCTGCTTAATCCCACATGATGCTTATGCTTATGCCTATGCCTGGTTAAACAGAGAGATATGGGATCATCAATTGTTATAGCCACCGTCACATCAAATATTCAAATACAGTGCATCATCTTATATCTCTTAGTTTCCAAGTGAGTCATTCATAGAAGCTTAACAGCTACTCACTTGCGTGAAACTTTTTTCTTCGTTGCCTTCCTGCTCACAGATACACCATCTGCTGAAATTGAATATTAAGATTTACCGATGAAATGTTGGTGTAATAATTATATATATATATATATATATATATATATATATATGTGTGTGTGTGTGTGTGTTTGTGTTTATATACACATGCATGAAATATATAAGATAAGATATTCGGGGCACAAGTTTTATATAAGAATTCTTTGTACAAGGTTTAATTTATTTTCTGAAATCAAACAACTTTGCCAAGGTCTGGAAGAAGATTCATACTGTCTGAGCTGGAAGGAAGTTTTCTCGGATTGGTCAGGAACAATGCAGGAATCACCAAGGCACAGGCCTACCATGAAATGAATGCTGCTTGAACACTGTCCACAGTCTAGCAAGTTAACTGTTTTACAATCGTCCCCAGAAAAAGGACAGCTCAAAGAAATCTTTGAACGCCCAATATTGCCAAGACATTCATGTCCATGATGACTGCATGTGTGTATATTATATGCATACACATTCATAGATGCCAAGTCAAATTCTTTGTCATGGCTTAAGTTGAGCTATTTGAGTAAATAGCAATTTAAAAAAGTTTTTCACCTTACAAAGAAGGTAAAGATAGAGCTTACTATTACAGTGGTAAGGCACTATGTTTAACAACAAATAAAATTCCAGTGGTTATCCTGATGACTACATGAATAGGTTAATTTACACAATTTTTTCAAGTACCCCAAATGCACATCTTTAGTTTCTGACATTTGCATCTTAATGGGGCTGGCTCACCCTTCCCAGAATTCAATGTGTTATTTTTGTTTTGAAAGCATGTAACCATTACGTGTTAGCTCTCAGGGTGGCAAAGCCTCTGAAAATTCACTGTTAAAGATCCCTTCAAAACCCATTCGCAACTTTTTCTTTATTCATGTTTAAATATTTCAATAGTAATGTTTAAAGCTATCCAGCATGAAAGCTGCATTCATTGTTAATTATTAAAATACAAAAATACATTCCATGCCGAAAAGCAAAAAATAAGTCTCGTCAAATGAACTCTCTCAAAATATTGCTTTTTAAGAATTACCTGCTGACATCATGTCAGAAGTGAATGTAATTCCCAGGTGCAATGGACTCACTGTCATCAGTGAATAGAGGTCACGCCAACCACTTTCCAAATAGGAGGCATTACCATGTCCAGCCTGCCCACCAGAGTCACATCATGGCATCATGTCCACCACAGCAGCAATGTTGCTTAAACTAAAAACAAAACAAAAAAAACTTAGTTTAAAAAAAAGCCTATAGTTATGAACTAGTGGGCTGTACAGTGGTTTAAGGCAATGAGTTCAACAATAGTAATGTTTAAAACTAAATATTTTTTCAACAAAGGTCTTATTTTCTTACATTTGTGAGATTTCTCATTCAGTTTAACTCAATAAGAATCACCCACCCAGGGTTCATCAAAGATTAAACCCAGTTAGCTACTAGAGTCTCAGAAAAAGGCGCACAGCTGAATACATTGACACTGAATGGTTTGCAACAAAAAGAGATCAGAAAAACAGATATTATCAAGGATTTGCTGATCTAAATTTAGTTTTTTTTTGTTGCACTGCTTAATTATAACCACGGCTTAATAAATTATCTCAGGATTAACATTTGATTAATTCTGATTGTTCACAATGATGGATTAGCCAGTCTGAATAAGTAAATAGTAACAATATTACTCAAATGCCACATCAGCTGATCACTGAAAGTTTATTACTTTAACCATATTAAAATATCAAGATTAAAACGGAGGTAAACTGTTAAAATAAAACCAGGATTAACTGTCGTTTAAAAAAGTTATTTGCATTTTTAAATTCTATTTATAACGTGGTGCATCTCGAGTTCTTATTTGGATTTAACTGAATTTAAATCTTTGTTGGAACAACCCAGCCGCTGAGCCTCAAACTTTTCTTTCAAAGGCTGAATGTAGCCCAGCGTGCAGCTAGTCAAAGGTGGCCAATATTTACACTACATTTGTCCTTATGTTAGACGATATGTCCCTCTATCACCATACCAGACGATGTGCTCCTGCAAAAGACATGTTTACAGAAATAATTCGCACGTGCCCAACAATTTACGATGTCCATTGTGTTTTCAGTCCTCGTGCACAAATCAATTGTAAATGAAACTTTACTTACAAGTGGTGAGCAGCCGGTGAATGGTTCTCGAAAGCATCGATCTCCAACTTATAGTTTTCACTCCTTTTCCAATTTAATGAAACACAGCATAAATTGCTATTATAACCGTGTGAAAAACAAATGCTATGCAATGTTAAATTTACGCGTGCACAAGCTCAAAAAAAGCGACATCCCGGTGTATTATAACGCGCATGCGCATTTGAATGATCTGTCCCTCCATACCGGGTTAGACCAGAGGTGCTGTCGGTGCAAAATCTTGAAGATCCGAATAAAAAATTATTCAAAAATACCATTTGGTAGCAGAAAGAATTAATTTACTGAATGATAAACAAACCATAAAATAAATGAGTTAGTCTCGAGAGTTACTGAAGTACTGTAAACACCAATTTTATACTGACCCATCCTCAAACGGTCGCTGTTTCTAACTATCTTGTATATTTAATATGCCTCTCCTTGCTGTTTGGATAACGCTAATCTGACTACCATTGTTTCTAATTCCAGCCCTCTTCATCTAGCTTTTACCTGTTTTATCTTTCTCCCATTGTATTTGATCAGACTTCTGGCCCACTTATGATCACACCTTATCTGTGATTTCCCAATTTATTGCCCGTCACTGTTTCCAACTTTAATGCAATTTCTTAGTCATTGGCTTTGATCATACTCCCATTATATTCATTTTAGACTTCATTTGCACTCTCACACAATCCTTATGAATACCATTATAATCAATTCAACATAGATTGAATAATAGAAATATTAGGGACAATGCCTCTGTTAATACAGTTGCATAAAAAATATTCTACAGCATCCAAACTTTTTTCAAAGGGGGCCAGATTATACATCATCAAAATACCCTAGGAAAATATGCATACCGATCAGCCATAACATTTAACCCAACTGGCTAATATTGTGTAAGTCTCCCTTCTGCCACCAAAACAGCTCTGATCTGTCATGGCATGAACTCCACAAAATCTCTGAAGGTGTGTTGTGGTATCTGGCACCAAGACTTAAGCAGCAGATCTTTTATGTACTGTAAATTGCAAGGTGTGGCCTCCATGGATCTGACTTGTTTGTCCAGCACATTTCCCAGATTGAGATCTGTGGAGTTTGGAGGCCAAGTCAACAGCTGGAATTCTTTGTCATGTTCCTCAAACCATTCCTGAACAAGTTTTGCAGTGTGGCAGGTAACATTATCCTGCTGAAAGAGATCAAAATGCCATCAGGGAATGCTTATGCCATGAAGGGGTGTACTTGGTCTGCAACAATGTTTAGGTAGATGATACATGTGAAAGTAACATGCACATCAATGCCAGGACCCAAGTTTCCCAGCAGAACATCACCCAGAGCATCACACTGCCTCCGTCAGCTTGCCTTCTTCCCATAGTTCATCCTGGTGCAATCTGTTCCCCACGCACCCAGCCAGCTACATGATGTAAAAGAAAATGTGATTCATCAGACCAGACAACCTTCTTTCATTTCTTCATAGTCCATTTATGATACTCATTGTGGCCATTGTAGCTGTGTTTAGCAGTGGACAGGGGTCAGCATGGGAACCCCAATTGCATCAAACTGCGGTGCACTGTGTGTTCTGACACCTTTCAATGATGGCCAGCTTTAACTTTCAGCTATTTGTGCTACAGTATCTCTTCTGTGGGATCAAACCAGACGGTCTAGCCTTCGCTCCCAGTGCACATCAGTGAGCCTTGGGTACCCATGAACCTGTTGCTGGTTCATCGGTTGTCCTTTCTTGGGATTAAAATGAAATTATGAATATGAGCAGAAAATGCAGATTTTCAGCTTTAAGTTGGAGCCACTTATATCCAATCCAAATGAACAGCAAAGGAATCACAACACATATCATTCCCCTCCACATCAGGGACCAAAGGTAATGTGACATACTAACATATTTCTAAATTAAGTTTGCCACAGGCTAACAGCCAATAACTAAATGGCTAAAATCTTGGTCATGAATGTTGGGTAATCAGAAAGGAACTATTAGATGAGGGTTGCCTTTTAAAGTGGCAGGAAATGCAGTCCTTTCTTAAATCTGGATAAACATATTGTTGCACAGAAAGTTGCACAAATAACACAAATATAGGATGGCAAATAGCTCATGATCAATAGAAAAACAATTCACTGATTCCCATGGTATGCATAGAAGATGTGAATCTATTCTATTCTTTACAGTAGGTAGCCTAAGAGATAATAATGGCATAATAAATTAATTATTAAATGCTGTATTCAGAAAAACAAATGACAAGGAAAAAAAATTGTATCAGGAAAATTGGCCCCAAGTTACCTCATGAGGTGCACCCTGGACAGGTCACCAGTCTATCTCAGCTCAACTGACATGTGTTCTAAATAACCAATGTTATTTATTATTATTTAATAGTTATTAATTTATTACAAGTTATTAATTATTGCAGCAATTAGTTGACTATAAATGATCTATTTTACCAACTACAAATAATAAAATGTTTATTAACATAACATAACATAATATAATATGACAAAAAAAACAAAGTACTAAGCTGGTTCTTTAAGATAGTTTGGTGGTCCACTTCCTTGTCATGTCGTCAGTAGCTAGGAACAGTATGGATTCAATTAGCACCACTTTTTCATTGATTGCGGTGGTGTGAGAGCATGCCCGAGGAGTCAGGAAATAATAGTGGTGAATCAGAAGTCATGTCCATGTACCCATGATGGCTAGGAAATAATAAAGGCAAATCAGAAAAAAGGAATTATTGTAACCAATCAGAAGAATGGTGGGATTCATTAGTAACCAATCATAAGAGAAAAATGACTATATTATCTCTGGCAAAATTGTTGAGAATTACCTTTTTGGTAAACTGCTACTTGTCCTGCTACTGCACATTTTCTTGGGCTGATTACATACTTTATTATTTTGAACTTTGAGTCTAAACGTCATACTTTTTTAGAGATTTTTGCCATGACAATATGTGTGTATGTATGGTGTCTTGTGGTGGACTGACATCCCATCCATTACTGCATTCTTGCTCATATCAAGTGTTCCTGTGTCACTGAAGATTAATGAATGAATGAAAGTTTAAAACACATGCAGATGTCATGAAGCATATAATATTTTCTCCTTACATTGTTTTTCCATTTATTTTTAAACCATTTATCTTCTCTAAAACCAATATATGTTCTACTAAATCAATCTAAGTTGAAACTGACATTTTAATTAAATCATTATTCAAAGTCATATTAATATTTAAAACCATATTTCACTTATTTGTCTTAGTGTTCATTCTGGAAATGAGGATAAGCCTTTTGTTTCAGACTTTGCATTGGGGGAAAAATGGAATATAATTTCCTGTTCAATGACTGAAGCAAAGGCTCAATTAATCCAAACACAATCACTTATAGCTAGGTTGTGAAAATTTTAGTCTATTTCCCATGTAGCTATTTATTTCTTACAGAAAGAAACACACAAAAATTAATCTACACCAAATTATTTAAATTCCTGCAAGGTTAACTGCATATTGGACTGGACAGACAATACCAATGCACTATACAAGAAAGGCCAAATCAGGCTCTTCTTCTCTAAGAAAGCTGAGATGCTTCAATGTGTTCAGCACACTACTGAGGCTGTTCTATTAGTCTACTGTGGCTAGCACTCTTTTCTGTGGTGTAGCCTGCTGGGGAAGCAGCATCACTCCAGAAAATGTCAAACAATTCAACAAACTGTTCAGAAAACCCATTTCCATCACAGGACTGACATTAGACTCACAGTAAACAATTACAAAAAAGAGAATAGTAGCAAAACTGGAGATCATTATGACAAGTTTTGTCAATCTTCTCCTTGGTGTTCTTTCCAGGAGCACCTTCAACTCCTGCCCATCAGCTCATTGCACTATGGTGTTCAAGGTGTTACTGGGAGTCATTTCTGACATCTGACATCAGAATTCACCACATCTCCTACCAAGATCCATCCCCAGCCTCTCAGGAGCAGTGAATAACTGGACAGAATTCATTTATACACACACGCATACAATACATACATAGGATCATCACCCATTGTGGTGGTTGTTATAAATGTAGGCTGCTGTTGTTCTGCACTATGTTGAGGTTTTGCATCTATTCGGTTATTCTGATGCTGCCATTATGGTATTTTTGCACCTAATTGCTGATGTCTCTTTGCACTTTGTCAATTATTAATATATACTGAATGTTAATAACTTTTGTCTTGTACATCATTGTCTCCAAATGTCCCCTTAGGGATCAATAAAGTACATCCATCCATCCATCCATCCATCTTTATGCACTATCAGCATGGGAGGGTGGTGTTTGACCACACAGGTCTGCACTAAAGAACTTAATTTAGCACTGACTCTGAATAACATTTTGTTAACATTGTTGCTAATATCTATATTGTAACTGCATCCATTATTTAATTCTGATGCAGCTCTGACCAATTTTGTGGTGAATGTAAAAAAAAAGGGGGGAGGAACGACGACGCCAAGTGACTTTTATTTTGGAAGCCGGATGTATCCATCGGGCGTTAGCGGAAGTATCGATGCTTAACTTTGGTTACCAAAGTTGACGGTGCTTTTGAAGTTGGGTCTGTGCCCACCGGTTTTAAATAAGAAATCAACGAACTATTTAATAAAATGTACAGGATGGATTTTCGTGCAGGTACATGTAGCACACTATGAGATGAACGAGGCTCCTCCAGAACAACAAGGCACTGACGGCATTATGCTGATCAGAAACCTCAAGGATGCAGCTACAGTAAGTGCTTAGCTATCAACAGTGATGCTATATCGACTGTAAATAATAATGGTAAGGATATCTAGTCACTGATACCTGCACGTAAACACTTAGCTAATTTACAGTCCTGGTTTCTTGAAGTGGAACACACCCAGACATCCAGCTGTAACCGTGTAGGCGACGTATTTATAGAGCAGGTAGCCTACAATCTATAACGGCAGATTGGGTTAACTGCAGAGTTACACGTAGCTCTAGCTGTTTACATTGTGCTAGATTTTTGTTCAGTAGTTCAACTTTAGACAATGTTATAGGCGATGTACTCTCTGGCGTGGCTTTGTCCTACTTCCTCTTTCAGTATCATTTTTAATCAGCTGGGTTTATCTATTTGCATATTTCTCTGATCTTCCTCACGGTTTCATTATTGAGTGTGTATTTACTGTGTAGTGTTGGATGTCCTAAGACTTCTGTTAAGATTTTTTAGCACCTTTACAGCTATCACGTGATTAACCCCGTGATTTTGTACAGGATTCAGTCAGGTTGTTTAGCAATTTTGTCAGGCTCTACGGTTTGAAATCTTCACGATATTATAAGTCTTAATCAATCATTTAAAAATGCATAAGCCAGTGGGGAAAATTGTGGGAACAATTGTGTACACATCACATCCTTATGTAGGCCTGTTTAACACATTAATATATAAACCAAAGCTCAACCTCCTAAATGTCCTTTTTAGAAATATAGTTTGAGCAACAACTTTTCCATAAAATTCTTTGTGTGCTTTCTTCTGTATTACTGGCTAATGGAGTTTTTAGTGTATTTTTAGCCCAGGTCCTAGTGAGCCAGTATCAGAAAGAAAGTATTTACTGATGGAGACTTCAAAGCACTTTTGTAAGTCGTTCTGGATAAAAGCCTCTGCCAAGTGCTGTAAATGTAAATATAAAATCTCTTATATTGCCAGTATATATCACATTCTTGAGCAAGTGGCTGTGAGGAAAGGTATTATGATGAGCAAAAAAACCCTAAGCAAAAAATTTGATCATTTCATTTAGTTCTGGTCAACAATAACCTGCTCATCTGTGTGTTTCGTAAGCATTGACAATGGTGAATATACAAACATGCTATGGCAGACATCAGAGGTAGAAATGTACAGTAAGGTGTTTACAGCAGTAGCGGCTTACACAGCCAAAGCATTTCAGTGCCCCTGAGGTTGCTATAGGCTGATTTAGTCTACAGAGTCCAGAGGGAGGGGACTGTACATTTTTTTGCAGTAGCAAAACAATAGATTTTTTGAATGTCCAGCCACCTTATGATGTGTTTTGCTGTCTGTGTTTATGAATATCTGGCTATCTAGTCATATTTCTAAATATTCGATATTCAAAAATAATTAGAATACAACCACACATATCTGCATTTTATTCCACACATAGTCCATACCTTTTCTGCCATCTATCGTTTGTATTCTTTGTTTTTTCTTTATCTGCTTGTATTCAGGTTAATTCTGCTATAGGTCTCCGGCCAGTCATAAAAAGCATTTCACTGCACGTCGGGCTGTGTGTGGTTGTGTGCGAGACCAGTAAAATTTTTAACTTAAGTAGCCAAATATTCATTTCTGACTGATAATTTATTGTAATCACAAGCTGCATGGCTAAGATATATAAAATTATGAGTGTGTTTTTCGCTCACTGCATGGTTGGTGCTCTTTATCAAACCCGCTCACTGTGGATTACCTGCAACTCTAAAAGTTATTCAGCAAACAGATTATTTTTCCCACATGACATTTTGTGAAGTGTTTTTTTCCCCCCGATGTTCTTTTTACCACCTTGCATATTGCACACCCAGACACATTGCAGTGATTAAAGTTTCCATGCTGATTTTCTCTGGCCCTGCGTCACAGAAGTGATGAAACAAGCTTACATTTCCTGTGTGAAGCTGTGGTTTTGTCAACAGCAGCAAGACAGGCGATGAGCTTTTTATTCGAGGTTTTTTTTCTGTACAATTTGCAGTAAACAGTCATGGTAACAAAAGAATATTGTATGAAATTTACTCTATACCTTTAGGATGCTAACACTTCATATTACAATTTTAAAAAGCTCGACAGGCCACACCCAGAAGCAACAATGGTTAGTGGTAGCCAGATGCCTACAAAAGGCAAACTGTAAGAGTCATGGGCAATTTCTCATTTGCTAGTGAAAAAAGAAGTGTAAGCTTCTGTTGCCTAAGTCAGGCAAAACAGCAGTGGTGCAATTATGTTGTGCTTTAAGGCAAACAGTGGTCTGGGTTTGATGGCAAAACTTGTCTGTCAATAACTAACAAATGGGCATAATATAAGATACATTAGTTAATCAAATCATACCCAATTCTTATAAAATATAATAGTAAAACTTCCCTATTAGTAATGATTATAATCCAGTGGAATGAGGACAGATGATGATTTATAAGAAAGTAATTAAGTAATGATTTAAGCTGTTGTCATTTTCTTCACAGTGCAGTGTTGGTCGGGCCAAGGTGACCCATGCAGTTGTGGTCATCTTTTTGGAATTCTTTTCCTGGGGTCTTCTTACAACACCAATGTTGACTGTACGTAATGCACCACATAAAAATGATGCACTTGGAAATGGGGATTGTTAATATGTGTATGTAGTGTATACACTAATGTAAGAGGCTCACACAAATAAGACTACAGGACACTAGTTAGTTAACTAACTGAGAATATGTTCCACAAAGCATTTGAAACAATTAAGCAAATGGAAAGTCAGTGGAGCACAAAATGTATAATACATTTCTTTGTCAGGAAACCTTTTCTGTACATGGAATACCAGTCCACTTTTAAAGGAAAACGTAGGCAATAATATAAATGGTAAAACTGCAGCACTTTTTCCTTACTCCAGTAATTCCACATTTAATTTAGGTTTTTACCTGGCTACTTTACCAAAAATAAAGTATTATTAAATGCTGTATTAACTTGGCTTCATTTTAGAATATTCCACTTAATCTTAGTATTTACATCATTTATCATCATGTCTGCATTTATACTATTTTTCTTTGACCATGTTTGATCGGTCAGATATTTAGTATATTCACCACATGGCATTTTGTCTCTCTACCATTTCGCAGGTGCTACATGAAACATTTCCACAGCACACATTCCTCATGAATGGGCTTATTCAAGGAGTGAAGGTGAAGATTGTTTTAGTGTTGTTTCTTACCACATGATTAGCTGGACCATGCCTTATTTAATCCTTATTTAGAGCTTTCCCCAATCCTTGAATACATTTTTATGTCAATTAAATACTGCGACAGTATTTTCTGCATTGATTAACCACTCATTTCTGATCGTGCATTGATTTTTCTGCAGATTAAATGTCTAGTTGTAAAAATACATACTAATATAGTTGTGGTCTGTGATAGGGCTTGCTGTCTTTCATGAGTGCCCCACTGATTGGTGCCTTGTCAGACGTATGGGGCAGGAAGTCCTTCTTGCTGTTGACAGTGTTCTTTACCTGTGCCCCCATCCCACTGATGAGGATAAGCCCATGGTAGGAGTTATGGCTCAGCCAACACTGAGCTCTTTGTGTGCTATCACATGCCTCTCATGTGAGCATATCACTTTGTACAGATTACTGCCAACTGCAGCTACATGAGCGAGGGTGTTTTTTACATAACACATTGTAGACAGGTTTAGTTTAGTTCTGCTCAGAGTTGTACAACTCAATGAGAATTTTTGACATTTGGTAAGGACCTCTAAACCTCAAGGGGAAAAAAATTAATTAGAATTTGTTATGTATAGCTACAATTATATTTACTTGTTTCTCCATTTCTTTCTAGGTGGTATTTTGCACTCATCTCTGTATCTGGAGTTTTCTCTGTCACCTTCTCTGTTATATTTGCATATGTAGCAGATATTACAGAGGAGAATGAAAGAAGCACAGCATATGGATTGGTAAGCGATTACAGTTGCATTATTTCAAAAGCTCTCAAAATCCAAATACACCTGGAAAACAAAGATTGTTTATACAATGCATTTAGACACATCTTTGCTTATGTGAATTCAAAGACTCTTGAGCTTAACAAAGCACATCACGTGGAAATGTATTAGACATGACGGATTGCTTGCACGTGTGCACTGCATTTATTCCTGCATCTACAGTAAATACTTTATTCTGATCAGGGTCACTTTAGTTTACATTAGTAATCCTTGACGGTATTTAATTGTCTAATCTTTGCAGTTAGCATTGAAACAGGTTCCTACACAGTATGTGGGATAAATTTCCCTTGTCTAGCACATAAGGTTAAGTAAATATACTGAAATAGATTTTATCTCCTCATTTCATTATTATTTAGTTAGCTAATCCATAGTCAATAATAATAATAATAATAATAACAATAATAATAATACACTCTTCATCCATTGGGCTTAAAGATGTATCAGTATATCAGGACAGCCAGAACAAGTTTCAGCCAATCAAATGTGTGGTCAGAACTACCTACTGTACGGTTACATTCATCTTGTAATATTTCTTTGATCTTTGTGATTAAAAAAGTAATATGCCCCAGTGTATACATTAATATCACTGACTATTACTGCATTCATTCCTCTCAGGTATCAGCAACTTTTGCTGCCAGTTTAGTCACAAGTCCTGCAATAGGAGCCTATCTGTCTGCCCATTATGGAGACAGCCTAGTGGTACTGGTGGCCACCGTCGTTGCTGTAGCTGATATTCTTTTCATACTCCTCGTTGTACCAGAGTCTCTGCCAGACAAAATGAGGCTGTCATCATGGGGGTTTCCAATTTCTTGGGAGCAAGCTGACCCTTTTGCTGTAAGTTTTAAATGTTTATATATCTTTAAAATGTTCATTTACTGACATTTACATCTAGATGTGCACCTTTGGTGGCAGACCACCCAATTTTTAGGTGAGCAATAGTATTGGAACAGTCTTAAAGTAAATAGCACTTAATATTTGGTTGCATATCCCTTGCTTGCAGTAACTGCATAAGGCTGGTGACCCAATGATGTCACCAACTGGTGTATTCTTCATTGTGATGCTTTTCCAGCCTTAAACTGCAGCTTCTTTTAGTTGCTGTTTGTTTAGGAGGTGGGGGCTTTCTTCCTCCCTTCAGTCTCCTCTTCAGGAGGTGAAATGCATGATCAACTGGGTTAAGGTCTGGTGATTGACTTGGCCAGTCTAAAACCCTCCACATTTTCCGCCTGATGGAGTCCTTTGTTGTGTTGGCAGTGTGTCTTGCTGCATCATGAATTTCCCAATGACGTTGGATGCATTTCTCTGTAAACTGGCAGACAGAATGTTTCTGTAGACTTCTGAATTCAATCTGCTGCTAACTTCAAGAGTTACATCAATGAATTAGTCAGTTAGTTTAAGAAGCAGCCGTGCAAGCCCAAGCCATGACTACCTCCACGGTGCTTGACCGATGTGTTTTATATGATGATGTTTGTATCCTGAACAGATCCTTTCTTTCTGCACACTTTGGCCTTTCCATCACTTTGATAGAGGTTAATCTTGGTTCCAAAACTTTTCTGGCTCATCTTTGCATTTCTTGTGAGTTCTAGTTTGGCCGCCGCCTTACTGCTGACTAGTGGTTTGCAACTTGTGGTATGGCTGCTATGTTTCTGCTCTCTCTTCTTCTTTGAATTCTGCATTGTGATACCTTCAGCCCTGTCCTGTGGAGGTTGTTGGTGATGTCACTGTCATTTTTGAGTCTTTCTCTTACAATGTTTCCATCATTAACAACTGCTGTTTTCCTTGGCCACCCTGTTCAGTGTCTGGTTGTGAGTACACCAGTTTCTGTCCTTTTCAGGACATGACAAATTGTTGTATTGCCCAAACATATGATTTTTTTTTTGGAACTATATGTTCCTAAATAGTTATATAGTTTTGATCACTTGAAAAATGGGTGGGTTCAATCATGGGTGGGTGCCATGTTCTAAGTAAACACATTATCTTTAGATCTAAAGATGAGGAAATGAAAGCTGACATTTTGATCCGTGGTTGCACTCAAACCCAAATGTTTTCAGCGTATAACGAAAACAGGGTGTGCGTGCATGCGAATTAGTCATTATTCTACATAATTTTAGTCTAGAGGCTTATTGTTCCTACCTTTGCTTTCACAGTCTTTAAGAAAAGTGGGTAAGGACACCACAGTGCTTCTCATCTGTGTCACAGTTTTTCTGTCATACCTTCCGGAGGCAGGACAATATTACAGCTTTTTCTTATACCTAAGACAAGTAAGTGGCATTTCATTCACAGCTGAGATCTGTGTAGTGTTTTAATTAAGAATTACAATTGTTTTTTTTTCAACAACAATATGTATTAAAAGCTCTACTTCATGCAGTTTTGAATTATTACAAATCTTAAGTGTTTTTATTTTCCAAAGTATATAATGTGTTGAACATTATCTTGTGTTGTGAAGCTGTTTTCTGTTTTCAGGTTATTAACTTCTCATCAGCCGCAATTGCAGCATTTATAGCAATGGTTGGAATCCTGTCTATTATAGCACAGGTACTCTCACATTTTGTAACTAAAGCACATTTATATATATCCATTTGATGAGCTATTAAATTTAAAATAATAATAAATTATAATAATGAATATATAATAATAATAAACAGTATTATTATGAAATAATAATAATACAAATAATAAAAATTATATATAATAATAAATTATCATTCCTGTTCAGAGAACTGTGAATATTAGCATCATTTAATAGCATAGGATATTTACCACTTTGATGCCTATGCTTAAGACATGCTATATCCACACTAATATGTTTTAGTTTTAAAACACACCATTTTGCTACAGTTATGCCTGGCATTCTTACTACTCTGAGTTTGCAAGTCCCTAAATGGAGATATTTGGAGGCCTTTTTTTTTTTTTTTTTTAAGAAAACTATCATATGACCCTTCTCTGGAAGAAAACAAAAGGCCTCAGCTTTGACTGCCAGTGGTGAATAACCAGCATGGATAACCAGTTATAGCAGCTGTTGTGCAGTTAAATTCTGCATTTTATAATGTTACAACTGCCTACCTGTGCAGGAGGCAAGCTATTATTCAAGTGATCTGCAGCTGAGTCACCACCTGCAGAGTAGACAATCTATACAGGCACTCACATGTCCGGTGTACATGTTGTGGTCATGTGATATGTGCTTTCAGGAATTCTAGTATGGACATAGATTCTTTCTGATACAGAGTTAAAACTGTCATCTGGATGTAGATTGTTTTCTTTATTAAACTGTTTTAAAGCTAAAACATATTAATCTGGATGTAGAAAAAGGACAGAGTGCAAAATTGTAATAATTTTAATTAGTGTAGGGTTTTAATTATGTACAGGTAGTTGTATGCTCTGTGAAAGTTATATGTAGTCCACATTTAAAAATGACACTTATTATCACCTAGTAATATAGTTTAGTTTTAGCTTGAGTTCATTTTTTATAAAGTAAATGCAACATTTCTATGCTGAGAACATTTAAGTGTTTCATATAGCTAAAAGAAAATCCTGAACAGTGTTTCAGTCAAAAGCTGTTCCTTACTTGGAGTGATAGATTCTTGGCTCATGATGGTGTTTGTGTGCTCCATGAGCCTGAATTACAAATCAAGCTGGCTGTTTTTCCATGTGTAAAATACTTTTATTCAGGTAAACACTTCTGGTATATTAATTTCTGACACTGTAAACTCACTGATTCTTTTTTTAATTAATTGTTTTTGTGGGGTATTTTACCAAACCGATTCCTCTGCTGTCTGTCGTTGCTCTTCTGCCAACCATGGAAAACAATTCATGGTTGTAACATGCATTTTAATGCAAAATCTAAGCTTGATTATCAATATAATAAAAGCAAATGAGATAAGCAAATTGTTAACATGGGGTATTATACAATAGTGAAAAACAGTGCTCTCAGGCTTTGTTCTGATACTGTTTAGTGTTTATGTAACTACTCTGTGCTAATGATGTACACTAACAGTTTACCCACTGACTTCCATTTAGACTTTGCTCCTACGTGTGCTGATGAAAAAAATCGGAAATAAGAATACTATGCTATTGGGACTTGGATTTCAGCTGTTCCAGCTGGCCTGGTATGGCTTTGGGTCACAAACATGGTATGGTTGATTATTTAAGTGATCATATCTGTTGAATAAATGGTAGTTATTTTATGGTTTTTAAATAAAACTACAACATTTCTGTAACAAATGATTGTAGGATGGTGTGGTCAGCTGGCACCGTGGCTGCGATGTCCAGTATCACCTTCCCTACAATAAGTGCCCTGGTGTCCCACATCACAGATCATGGCCAACAGGGTAAGAGACCATCAGGCTACATCTACTGGCATCAGTCATGTTGTTTGCATCATGCTGTTGCATATTTACTTGATAACCACATCTTTATATTAAATTAATACCTTTGTAAATAGTAATGCACTTAAAAGAATAAAAACAAAAAGAAATAGTAACTAATTAGTGTTCAAACACACAACATTCTACCAAAGATATAAATTAGTCCAAAAAAAGTGTTTGCTCTGTAATGTTCTATTAACTGTGAGTTTCACCTCTTGGCAATTTTAATTGGTGTCTAATGTAGGTGCAGTGCAGGGAGTGATTACAGGGATTAGGGGCCTGTGCAATGGACTCGGTCCAGCTCTCTTTGGATTTATCTTTTTTCTCTTCAATGTGGAACTGAATGGGATGGAGCCAGTGGACCATGACCCAGCTTCAGCTGTCAGTGATGAGGTATAGATTTTATTATGTCATAAAATACAATTTTAATAAATAGTTTTATCAGTAACTGTAATATACTTAAAATGTGTGATGTGGTCATTTGTGTATATATTTCATTGAGCAAAAGAGTAACAGGAAGAGCTCCGTATATACATTACATTATATATGTTACACTTTTTAAATGTATTTTTTTAATTTGACAAATCCACTATCAAAAGAACACATCTGTACTTAAGCAGAGTATATATAGAGCACATCACCGGTGTTCTGTTGCAGCCCCTAACGGAACTCTCGCTAGTCTCTACTCTCTCTCAGTGTGGTTTATTATTATGTCATGTATTGCACATGTAGTACATCAGCTCCACTATATTTAATACGCTATCTTATGAATATATAAGAATTATAAATATTATAAGTATTAAAAATACAATAATAATAGCTGTCACTATTCATAAAACAGTGGCAAAATTTGTGTTCTTGTATGTTATGTGTTCATGAAGGTTTTCAGTTATCAGCTGTTGCTTAAAACAGAAAATCAGATCTCTTGGACTTACTACTTGGAGAAAAAACATGATTGCATTTTGCTACTAATACTTCTGATTACAACGTCTGAGCCAGGTTAACATGAGGCAGATTACTCAGATTCACACACTGCAGTTTCACACAATCTACCAGAGCATTGTGCCACACAGGTGTTTGCATTTTATACTATTTTAAATACTGATTATTTTTGTCCATTTTTCTCAGGAGTGGCAATAATACTGAAATTGACTATACTTAGCCCAGGTGTGATGGAACAAATTGTTCAATGGCTGGAGTGACACTAAGGAACCAGTGAAATACTGCATGAACTGTCAGATAAAAAAGTTTTTGCAGTTATTGATTATGTATCATAATCTTTAAAATAAAACACAGATGTGAGAAAAACATGTATATTGTTCTCTGTTAGCCTCCACTGATGTAAACCGGGCAATTAGAGAGGCAAGATAAGTTATTAATTATATGATACCTAATACCTGACATCTTTTCTTTTAGAGATCGGTCATTCCAGGCCCTCCATTCCTGTTTGGAGCCTGTACTGTTCTTCTAGCACTATTGGTGGCCTGCTTCATTCCAGAACGCCGCAGTGTGATGGTGAAAACCTGCAGCACACGGGTTTCACCTGTTGGTGGAGCACATTGTAACAGTTCTGCCCCTGGGAGTGACGAGGACATCGAGCCTCTCTTGCAGGACAGCAGCATGTAGCCAACTGATCCTACCTGAAGCCTCAGCTTTGTTTTTGGAACATGCAAGAAATCTAGTACACTAGGGGGAAGCAAACATGATCTGGAATGACATGAAATAGTTACAGTCCAGAGAATCATATTTTTATATA
>JAQQZR010000039.1:14226173-14237359 GCA_030068235.1 Notoglanidium macrostoma | reverse complement strand
TAAAGTTATTTCTGTGACCATTGTGAGTTTTTCTTTCATTGACTGAAGGGTACCAACAATTTTGTCCACGTGTGTAGGTAGAGAAGGCGACATGGAGGCGTAGAGTTCAATACACATTCAATATTGATATATATATAATGCATGTCTTACAGTAGTCGGAAAAAAACATGGATTACAACAACGGACAAAAAAGAAAAACTTAACAAATCTTAAAGTTCTTAACACACCTGGAAAAAAAACCCCACACAGGTAAGGGAGTTTTCTGGGATCCCTAGAACGTGATAGACCAGTTAGCACTCAGCTAAGTATTCAGGTAACACTCGATTTCTTTTTCTAAACGGGATTCTACGACGCTAATTTACATATTCAATCCAGTACAGATAGCGGATATGTTACAAGGCATTTTTACATCAAAAATAACATTATGTATAAAAAATGATGAATGATGAATTTCATCCACGTGGGATTCATAAGCCAGCTTACCTCTTCGAGACCTCCGGATCACTAAAAAAACAACAATCTTAGTTCATATGATATTATGACACTGCAACACGTCTTTTTTAGTAACTTTTCCCTTTCTAAAAGCAAAACAACCTGATAATAAATCCACTTACCTGATTTCTTCACCAATTTTTATTGTGAAAACAGACATCTTTCGGTATATACGTTTTCTGAAATAAAACTCTTTAATACTGAACTAATATATTGCTATAGTGCCACGTTCACACTTCTGAAAAGCTACATATATCTCATCGTTACAGAAACAGGAAGCGGAGTCCTTCCTGCAGTCTCACTGTACTCAGTCCACAGCGCCTCTACTGGACAGGCGACAGGCGACAGTACGACATTGGTATACAGCGCTAGTCTGCACATTAACACGTTAGACGCCGGAGTTGGCAAAAGTAAAGAAGTACTTAAACGGTAAGATGAAAATTAAACTGTTCTCAATGCTCGCAAAAATGCTGTGTCCGCAATATGTGATTATGAAAGCTGCCTAACCTTTATTTGTGATTATTAAAGCTGGCTAGCCTGAGCTGTGTATATAACCAGCTAGCCAACAGGCTAGCTAAACTAGTGCAATGAAATGGGAATTTGATGGACATTTTTAGAATACTTTTGTAAATATTTGTATACCTAAATATTTTTGTAATTAAATAAAATGTGCAAAACTCTTATGTCTCTTCCTCTGCTTTGATTTCGAAACAGAAACATCAGGATTTGAGAAGAAGAGAGCTGCACGGTGATTGGATGGACGTATGTTTACATTACAAAAGTGACCAAGATAAACCGATTGATTTGGTGTCTAGATCCGAGAAAGCTCTAGAAGACTTTCCGCGTCGTGTTTTGCCAATATTTACACCTTGGTTTCCTTCTGGCACCGAGAGATCTTGTCCGATCAAGCCTAAAAAGGCTCCTCCTGTCATCTCATTTAACCAGCAGAAAAGTTCTGAATTTTTCCTTCAACAATCAGAGTTTGAGGAGACCAGTAAGAGGAAATTCATATCAGTCCCAGCAGTTGCTAATGAACACTCCAATGCAGATTTTGAGAATGTGCCAAAGAAATGTAAACGCTCATGGAGTGTCTTTCCACCAAAAACGAAAACACCAAAGAGGACACAATACATCTCTAGACAGTTCCACAAAACTGTACAGAGATATAGACTTGACTTGCACCAGAGAGCGAAATGGATCATCTCTGAGCTGAACTGTGCGCCACAGAGCATTGAGGAGGTTTGGTCCAAGCTCAGCCATGCTATTAAGCACTCCAGGCTTCCAACATGCAATGCCAATTATCAAAGAAACTTGATCCAAATCTGGGTGTACTGTGACATATCTTACTGTGAATATATTGGAAATTTCCTGCGGGAAAATTTCCAGCTCTCAGGGGAGCTCACTTTAGCTGTTCATAAACTAGGAGACATATTTAAATTGTGAGTAACAGAGGGTCAGAAGTCAATACAAGTATGAGGGTACAATGTGATCATCTGTAATAGTTAAATTATTAACATTGTGTTATACTTGTACAGGTTATGAGATCACTAAAACTCTTTATTTCTTATATGTCCATCAGTTGAAATATGATGCAAGAATTTTTTATGTATTGTTTTTAATATAGTCATTTACTTTATAAACAAGAATATATGAAGCAAAATCAATAGTTTGGTATTTCTGAAATGCTTTGAAGAGAACAAAAACAAAGAAGCAAAAAAGGTAAAATAATTAATGTTCATATCTCTGGTAGCATGATATACTGATCTTGAGATGCTGGGTTGCACAACCATCACGTTTCTTGTTAAAGCTTCTTTATATTCTTTATTCTAGTACTTTGTCTGTCTGCCAATGAATTGTAAAACATTTTCCTTAAAAAAAAAAAAAAAAGAAGTTTTATGGAACAGGTCTACCTAGTGACTTTTTAAAATAATTATATTATTGTGACGGCACAGCTTTGAGAGAAAGACTGCTTGAAAATCAGTCATATTCCAAAATTTGTATGCTCTGGGTGAATTAATATCCAAATTTTCTGTTTTGTGCCTTTACATATGCATTAATTACAAAAACTACAAGAGACAATTTTTGTGTGTGGATTGTTTTTTATGGGATCTCCATTATCATATGTTGATGCTGGCCAAATGTGCCTTGATTGTGGATCAAGATGGCAAAAAGAAAAGATCTAGATCAGACCTGTTAATTCTCAATTTCTGACCAGGAAAAACCAGAGAAAATGCCCCCTCAATTTAAATGTTTTTCAAATCAACATGGCTGCGTGCAGCATCAGGAGTGAACAAAGTAACATTTCTTACCTTTAAATGAGTATTTACCTTAGCCCAATGAACATGTAGATGTATTAGCTGGTTAAATCGATCACATTGAGTATACAGCTCACTGTTATGAGAATGAAAATATACAGTCAGATCCATAAAGTTTTGGATATTGTCAAAGTTATTGTTATTGTAGCTGTCTACCACACTATACAGGAGCTGAAATTTGAACTCTTTAATTTGACCCTCTTCAACTGAAGTTTGTAATCCACAGACACCACCAGACACTAGGTTTCCTCCCTGGTGGTGCTCTGCCAGGCCTTTACTGCAGCTGTCTTCAGTTCCTGCTTGCTTTTGGGGCATTTTTAGATTTGCCTTCAGCAAGTGAAATTCATGCTCAATTGGATTCAGGTCAGGTGATTTACTTGGCCATTGCAGAACATTCCACTTTGTTGCCTTAAAAAGTCTTGCTGCTTTCAAAGTACGTTTCGGTTCACTATCCAGCTGCTGTGTAAAGCTCCGTCCAATGGGTTTTGAAGCATTTGTCTGAATCTGAGCAGATAATATAGCCTGATACACTTCAGAATTCATCCTGGTGCTTTTGTCAGCAGCCACATCACCAATAAAACAAGGGAACCAGTTCCATTACAGCCCTACATATCTACCCAATAAGATAAGGTTTGATTATAATAAGTTCCTTCCACTTTTCCATATTCTTTTCTTCCCATTATTTTGGTACAAACTGATCTTTACCTCATCATTTCATTGGATGCTGTTCCAGAACTTTTTAAAATATATTTTAATTTGTTTTTAGCAAACTCTAATCTGGTCTTCCAGTTTTTGAGGCATGTTTCAGACATGAAGACTTCATATATTGTCCTACCATTGTTAACCCACTTGCTGCCTTCAATATAAATATAATATCAAAGGATATCATCAACAAAGTAGAGTTCATCTCAGAAGTCTATATAGTATCCATCAAAACAATAACATGTTATCATGGTTCACAGCTTAAGGTAAACCCTCTGTATTTACCCAGGTGAATTTAGATAGTACTGTAATTCCTACACTGTTCAATCAATTTGGATGTAAATACCCTCAAATTAAAGTCAATTCATTTTTTAATTTCAATTCCTACTATGGTGGACAGCTAAATGCTATAACCTTGTCCAAATATTTATGATCCTGACTATAGATTAGCTGGCTTGCTAACAAAACATGAACATGGAAGCATCCATGTTTTTTCCCCACTTTGTTGTATGAATGCACATATTTAAAAAAAAATTACATTATTCTAATTTCCCACTTCTGAGGTAAGTTGAATGCAGCAGGAGATTAATGGTTGAGACATCAGTAAAAAGGGTTGGAAATTGTGGTTAAGAACATATATTTAACGACTATGATGCTCTTGCATTAGAATGATTTGATGATGAAGGAAAAGCAGAACAACAACAAGAAAAACATTGATGATCTGTTGTGATCAGAAATGGGTTAGTGCAAGTACAAAAAGAGAATGGTACAGGCCAGAATACTTCACTACTACAGTGAGGAGGCTGAAGTAAAGGTTTAGGGTAGTACACAATGTTTCTAGAAAAACAGCGCTGTCCATCTCCATACAAATACCATCAGTTTACGTTGGTGGGGGAAAATGCCTGTTTTCAGTCTGTATACTGTTTGTTTATTGCTTTTGAAGTGGTATCAAAGATGCAGCCAGTTTTTGCCAAAGCTAATGCAAAAGTAGTAGTTTCTGTAGTTAACAGTTGGAGGATTACTCAATCACAGTGAATCACATATATAAATATTTATCTTCATGACCTGTCTTCATTTTGTCTTTGTAGATTTAAATTCACAAATTTACTTCAATCCCCCGAGGCTTGCAGTAACTATGCTGTTGTTCAACTGACTGTTCACTTTCCGGTACTCTTTCCACTCATGATAACTGTCAGTTGCATGTTATAGGAACTGGACACTAGAATGAAAAGTCATGGTCTTGATGCAAAATTTTCTCTCATGGAACTGTGATTGAGCAACTCTCTAACCGTGTTAACCACTGAAACTTTTTCAGGCGCTATTATAACAACTGGCTCATTACAGTTTTCCATTCCCTAGCTGTGCCACTCCAGACGCTGGGTCATAACAAGAAGGGCAAGTAGTAGTTTTCGTTCCTTACCTTTTACTAGACTCCCTAAAGCATTTTCTAGCATATAAGGTGGAGTTGTTTGTAGTTTATTCAGAAAATACTAATTTGTGCAAAACATTTTCATGCCATTATTCTTCCTATAACTATAAAAGGTCTTTGTTGTGTACATATTGTAAATGTAAACAACCCTTTCAAGGTTAATATAGATCTAAATGTAGGAAGGAACACTATCATTTCACAGGTAAAATATATTCATAACTCGGCTGCACCGAACTTTTTAACTGCATTCTTAACCTTAAAAATTTTAATGTCATAATGTTTGTCACAAAATTATTTTTCTTTAAGGTTGCTTTCAGTGTACAGGATGATGAGCAGATGCACTTTCTGCATTCTTTTCTGCATATTCTCTCTCTGTCACTGTAAGTATTTTAGTACTGAATCTGGAAAAATTCCAGATGAAATATTTTAATTCTAAATTCTTGTACATTTTTAATAAGTAGATGGGGTCTCTTTAATGTGGGATGGAAAGGAACTTACAGGAACAAGAAGTCACAGTTACACAGGTAAACACATGTACCAAGAGAATTTATCTGTATTGACAAGCTGTTAATTAAGTTTTTGATTTGAATTCAGGTCAAACCCTCAAAAATGCTCTGAAAACTGAAGCGCAGTTTAAATAATCAGATAAAGTAGGTTTCTGTTGTTATCTCACCAATGTACTGTGGGAGGAAATGTGATGTCTCAAGGACAATGATTCAACAAAAAACAACGATCATGCTAATGTACCCAAGTACAAATAGTCTGACATGTATAAAACAAGAGCAATGTAACAGAGTAAGTACAAAGCAGCACAATACGCCCAAATTACACAGAAGAGAGGGAGAAGTATCCCAGCATCATTTCCATCATTAACTAGACATCATTTCTGTTGGGCAGTTCTTCATTTTGGTCAAATCTGATACCATGTACATGATCTTGTCTTCAATTTAATGAATGATTCCTATTTCCAATGTATGCATAAATTAAAGAAACTATTTCCAGCCACTGTAAAGATTTAAAAACAAAAGAGCAATAAGTCATGTGACTTGGGAAGCTGAACCCCCAATAGTGAACAAAACTTCATGGAGGAGGTATAAAATTGATAAAAGAAAAGCGTTGCTCTTCGGTAGAATGGTCAGTTGAAAGATGGTCAGTACAAATTTCAGGACTGCCAGGGGGCCAATATCAGGTTCTTGAGCAAAGTCTTCAACTTCAGCAAGAAACGTTACAACTGCTTCCACTATGATACTATTTTTCCTCACTTGTAAATCATTTGGGAAAACAATATCTGAGAATATCTATTTACAGTAGGCTTATAATATTTTACCACAAGGCATTCTCAACACTACCAAATGGTAATCAATTGTTGGTTAATTGATGGTTAATCAATTCCTACAATCTTCACTGGCTGTATTATTTAAAAGTGGAACTTATTACAAGGATAAGTGTGTCATCTCTTCTGCTGGGAAAGTATTTTTTATTGTTAATTTTTTATTTATTATTTTTATTCTTAAAAGAACTTACTGTGAGTTGTAAGGACCTGAAAATATGCAAGAACCACAAAAATGTGTGCGTCACGGATACAAAAGACTGTGATTCTACACCATCACATGGGCAGGGTAAAGACAGTCATCATTATTATTATTATTATTATTATTATTATTATTATTATATTTTATACATTGTATACTCTGTGTGTTCCAAATCTCATTAATACATTATAATTCCTCTTGTGATTAATTCAGTTAAGAGTACTAATGTTAATTAGTACTCTGTTAAATTATTAATTATTATTAATGTTGTTAAAAAGGTCTAACCCAAGGTCTGGATATCATAATCTTTTTATGCATAATCACTGATGTCATACAGTTGCATTTTAAGTGTATATCCTTAGTTGTGTTTTCACTTCATCTCAGACAGGTTTTTGAACACTTCATGTTGTTATCATATCCTTCAGAGATCCTTTGCCTGCAAATGGATTTTTTTAAATAATTTTAAAGGCAAAGCAATGAACTCATTCATTTTCAGTCAGTAAGTATGTATTTTGTTGTTTACCTCCTAAATATGGTCCCTTGAGATTTAAGTTCAGTAATAATTGATAACTTTGTGTGTCATCTCTGCATTTTTACTTGTCAAATAATCTCCCATGCCATGTTACTTGCCATGCAAGAACTTCATATGAGCAGAGTTTGTTTTTTTTAAAGAAAATTCCTCCTAACCTGGCTACACCTTTAACTTTTAGCTTTTAAAAACATGAATACGTTTTCCATTTTAAATATTTTGTATATGAACATCTATCAGAGTTTTTACATAAAACACTTTACGTTCAGAAGCTTCCTCTTACCACTGACCCACATCAATATTAGTGATATCACTGTGCTTTCTTGTTAGATTTTTTTGACATGACTACAACCAAGGTAATAAATTACTGAGCTGATCAAAATCTCTGAACACAAAACTGGTGACTTGTTTCAGACGTGAAGACTTCATATATTGTCCTACCATTTTTAACCCACTTGCTACCTTCAATATAAATATAATATCAAAGGATATCGTCAACAAAGTAGAGTTCATCTCAGAAGTCTACACAGTTTCCATCAAAACGATAAGTAGGTTCACAAGTTCTACAGTTGATAATTTTTGGATACATGACTTTCTGCATTTTTCTTATATTTATGTCAAATAAATATATAACAAATTTGTGTTTTAGCCAAAGCTCCATGTCCTGTTATCACATCAGTGAATGCAACAGAAACATCACTAAATGTAACATGGAACAAAGGTCACTGGTACAGCACGAAATGCCAAATCCGTTACAAAAGCTCCACTACACAACAATGGACAGTGGTAAAACTTTTACTACAAAAGGTAGTTGAGGTGTTTGGCAGAAGTGTTATACCAGAAATGTTGTAAGTTGTTCATAAAATGGTACAAGCTGCTCAGCTATTGCACAGAACGCTCTGTACAACTGAAATACTTTACTTTTCTAATATAACAGCAGATTGTAATCAAAGGAACAGCACTTGTGGTTTAAAAGCAGAGCTGCATTACTATAACAAAATAATCTTATTCATATTTATACTCCAATCCGTCTCCAGGATTCATTGACTCTCCCTGAGAAAGAAGAATTAGAGATTTTTCATGTAATTGATGGACTGCAGCCTTTTACCCACTACAGCCTTACTGTTGCCTGTAGTGGAGATTATGGGTTATGGAGTGACTGGAGTGAAGAGTTTCAAGGAATGACATTAGAGGCTAGTAAGTAGAAAAAGAAAGTTTGAAATCAAAATTTAATATGACTAAAGTGATTTGAATAAAGGACTTGTTTCCTTTTCTAATTTTTGTTTTCAGTTCCCACTGAACCACCTTATGTCAGTTTTTATGTTGAGCCTTCTAGCATCAGATCCAAGCCTCAAGAACTGATACTAATCTGGAGGGTAAGTTCAAGGTACACTGGGCCTCATTTATCAAGCTGGATATGAACCAGCTTTTTTGTAAATTTTGTTTGTTCAAAAAAAAAAAATCTGAACCCATTGAGAGTTCTTGAGTGTGTGTAAATTTATGTATAAGGAGACTTACTAATGTGAACACCAACCAATCAGCGTTCAAATCACATAGTTGGCATGAGTTACTACAATTTTATATATGAATTTCATTGTCAGGTTTAAATAGTTTATTTATTTTAATTGCATGAATGGATTTAATGAAAAATATTGTGAAACCCAGTCAAACCTAGTAATATTTCATTAATTAAAGAAATATTAAATATTAAATAAACATGGATGCTAACCAACACATCCATAAATTAATACAAATATGACTAGTCATACAATTAAGTCAAAAGAAATACTGCCATATTAAAGGAGGATGGGCTAGTATTTGCAATGACTTTTTTTATTAGGTGTCTTATAAACAATTTCTCTATTTGGCATAGCATCTTCTTTTAACACTGTGCAACACTTTAGAGCCATCCTTAATTCAAAAAGAAATTTATAACCCTGTGTCTTGTTGTCAGTGCTTGAATTTCTTGTTTCTGAGATAAGTGCCTGATCTAGTATGGATCAACCAACAATGAGCCTTATTCACCCAAGTTTTCTGTGTGCCATCTTCGGGCCTCTAAAATGGCACTGGGGAGACAGCATTGCTTACGAGGCCATAATACAATTAAACAAAACAGTTATCTTATCTAATGTGCTTGGTGTCCATGATCACCTACAGTGTAGATACGTTGTCCCCCTCTATTTTCATATCAAACCATCTTATTTTTCACCTCATTTAATTCATACCTATATCAACTTTTCTGGATTTGTTACCAGATTTTGTCATTTTCAGGTGCTGTTATGTTGCTAAACAACATTTTGTATTGACATACACTGCAAAAAGTGTATCAGTAGATTTTTACGGTAATGTACTGGCAGCTTGGTTTACCAGTAAAGTACTGTACAATTTACAGGAGACAACTGTATATTTACATTTATGGTATAGTACAGTAATATCTTAATGCTATTTAATATAATACATGAGCCAGACCAACTCATATGGCTGATGCAGGATATAGTTGAGCTGAAGTTGACCCAACCACGCCCGTTCTGGGATTTAAACACACAACCTTCTATGCTGTGGTCAACACTATAATCATTGAGCCATGACAACAACATTGCAACAATAGTTGATTCACCTATTTCTACTACTGAATGGCATAGGATTTAAATTACCATGAACAGTCTTGCACTCAAATCTCCCTCAGTGAAGCAGCCAAGACAGAATCATACTTTATATTAAAACTATATTGAACATTATATAGCACCATCCCATGTCACCCAAATGAAAATGGGCTCCCGTTTGGGTGTGGTTCCTCCCAAGGCTTCTTCCCCTTGTTGTCAGGCTTGTTCATTACGGGTTTCTAGTTTATATTCAGAATTAACATACTTCTGTGAAGCTGCTATATGACAGGGACCATTGTTAAAAGTGCTATACAAATAAATTGAATGGAATTGAATTGAATTCAAGCCTTTAAAAGATTGCATTGAATCAGTGCAGGCTGATTTAGTTAGTTGTGGTGGCTCAGTGATTAAGGCTTCATGTCACAGATAAAAACGTGTTCAATTCCTAGCACCACCAAGCTACTTTGATTGGATCCTTGAGTAAGAATCTTCAGCTCTGTTCTATCCTGCAAATGCAATGTGTCATTTTAAATTAAATTTAATTTAAAAAATGTAATTACATTAATTTAATTTAAAAACCCAAGCTGGCAGTACATTACAGTAAAATCTACAGCATTTTTTTTACAGTGTAGATGTGATTCAAAATAACTTACCAATTATTTTGTCCTCATTTTGCGCTTTGAACTTTATGGGCAATTGGCATTTATCAACATGTGCATGTGAGTGCAAATTAAGTTACCAAAACTTTTGCTTTTGTTTTTTTATGTCTAATCTATGAAAATATTTCCATGCAACTTCATTGTTAATTTTACTATTAAGATTGATGAATGAGGTCCAGTGTCTGTGTATATGAGGTAACAAGAGATAATTAAAGTCAGTCCTTTTGAAACTACAATATGTATTTAACTTTCTGTGTACATTAGGCTTTGGAGATAAATGAGGCCAGAGGAGTCATTCTTGGATATGAGGTGAATTACACACCTATCAGACAGCCAGGATTGAAGAGAGCAATTCATACTAAGGACCAGAAAGCAATCTTGGAGGTGACTGCAGGGGACTATGATGTGACAGTAGTGGCCTATAACAGTGCTGGACAGTCTCCCTCAACTAATCTTCGTGTCAACACTGGTGTTTTTCACAGTGAGCTTTTTCCTCCTCTAACAATTTAAAAGTTATCATTATTTAAACACAAATATTAGGCTACATTTCACTCTATGAAAAAGGATGTTAGATAAGATCTTTTAACTGCCTTTCAGAAGTAACAGCCCTTTCCTGTTTATGCAATGGTTGTCACAAATGTCATTTTTATGTGCCTTTTATCTGGTATAGAAATATCTTACAACATTTATATTATGGTACATAATTCATTGATGTAAGCCTATTTGTAAACAGAATATGGGTGTAAACTGAACACATTTCTGTTCAGAAATCAGTAATTTCCCTTTATTTAAATATTATGTACTTAGTCACTATACAGTGCATCCGGAAAGTATTCACAGCGCATCACTTTTCCACATTTTATATTACAGCCTTATTCCAAAATGGATTAAATTCATTTTTTTTCTCAGAATTCTACACACAACA
>JAQQZR010000039.1:14176150-14195010 GCA_030068235.1 Notoglanidium macrostoma | reverse complement strand
ATGTTTTTGGACTACTCTTCTGCCTTACGTTTTTGTACCTCTGCCTGCATCGTGTGTGTATTCATATATTAAACTCTGAGTTTTACCGAGCCGCCTTCCTACCTGCGTTTGTGTCCCGCCAAACCCAGCCAACGTGACAAAAACCAATACCCACTACTGTTAATTGAACAGGCCAATACACCTTCAGTGTTTCAGGCACATGTCAATATAGATTTAAGAGATATGCTGAGCACATGCGTAGTAAATGCGTCCTTGTTTACTCTAGGATTTGGAGGATCATGTATGATTTGGATGATTATGTACAACTTACATGACTAGTGCAGATTAAACTGTCACAGAAGTAATTAAATATAAAAGCAGAAAAGTGACAATTTCACAGTATCAATGCCTCCTTTTTTGGGGCACATCATCTCCATTCAAGAGGTTAATATAGAAAAGACCAAGCTAGAGGCCATAGTGGATTGTCCCCCACCAGAGATGTTAAAGACCTTTTTTAGATTTACCCATTTCTTCTGACAGAACCAAAAGTTCTTAAGAACCAAAGTTAGAAAATCATTTGGTTTGAAACTGTAATGAAAGCCTTTGAAAATTTAAAGGGACATGTTTAAAAAGTCTCTTAAAATCACTGGACTATTCAAAGCAAAACAACAAAATGTTTTAGTGTAAATCCAAAGACCATCATTAGTTGTGAAAGTGTGGCATGAAGTAATTCTGGCAAAAATACACACGTTAATGCGCCCATATTACATCATCTTTACTTGACATCACCATTTGTGATTAAAGTGGATGCCTCTGAATCCAGTGTTTAAAAAAATAGATAATGTAACAAGTAATAGGAATTGCAAGCCATGAAACTAATTGGCGAATCGTGGAAGATGTACAGTACCAGTCAAAGGTTTGGACACACCTTCTAATTCAATAGATTTCTTTATTTTTATTACTTAAAATGACACTTCATGTCTTAAAGTAATGATGGATGATTGATTCTCTTTACTTAGTTGAGTGCTTCTTGACATAAAATGGATTATCAAATAGGGATATTTACTGTATACCAACACTACCTCAACACAACACAACTGATGGTCTTAAAGCTTTAAGAAGGGAAGGAATTCCACTAATTAACTTTTGAAAAGATACACCTTTTAATTGAAAACCATTCCATTTGACAACCTCAAGAAGCTGGTTAAGATAATGCCAGTAGTGTCCAAAGCTGTCATCAAGGTAAACGTTGGCTACTTTGAAGAATCTAAAATATGAAACATATTTAGGTTTTTTTGACACTTTCTGTATACCACATAATTCATAATGTTCCATATGTGTTATTTCATAGTTTTGATGTCTTCAGTATTGTTCCACAATGTACAAAATAGTCAAAATTAAAAAAAACCTAAGAGGCGTGTAGGTATGTCCAAACTTTTAACTGGGCCACTTCACCAGACACTGTTCCTGAACAGTGCCCTCTCAAACCGGTATATGTACTAACAACAATCTGTCCAAGAGTACTGCAATGGCTATGTACACTGGTGACATCTGGGCACCCTGGCATGCAAAAAACACAGTGGTGGGTAGTAATGAATGCTGGTGAACAAAGTTAAATCAAAATGGTGAGAGAATTTGCTAATTACTCTGCTCAATACATGTCCAAAAGAGAGCTCTCAGCGCTCCTTCCAGTAAAGTGGCATCCCTAGTTTTCCTATGTCATTAATGAGCTGCCAAAATTCCAGGTGAGCCCTTTGTTAATAATAAACCATTTTTCAAAATCTTGCAGTTTTATCCCTTTAGCCAAACTCCATAGCCACCTTGAAACAGAAGAAGTGGTGTTCCAGCAAGTGTTCAGTCACTAAGGGCTACTTGAGGACAATTTACCTCTTGTGGCAGGCATTCTGTATGTTGTTGAATATTGAATATTGAAATTAAGCTTGACCTACAGGCAAATGAATAACATGGTTATTGCATGGTTAATGCTACGATCAGGGGCTCAACAGGCACCATTTCAATCCATCCCTGGTGATCATCCTTCATGTTTCCATGGTTGGGGACCCACAGATGTATCAACTGTAGATTAATGGATAAAGCACAGTGAGCAGACATAGGCAGTAGCACATGTATACAAGCCATCTGACGTCAGAAGACCCAGACTTATTGTCAACGTTGTTCTCAGTTGTGACCAGGACAAAGGAGGTGGTTGTCTACATGTAAACTGAGACTGAGACTCCATTCAGAGAAAGTTAGTCTGAGGGTTATTGATCAAAATACTGAGACTCTCCTAAAAACCTATTTGTTACCCTTGACAGGCACCCTCTTCCTCTAGAAGTGGAGGAAGGCACCTGTACTACTTGAAGGACTGGGAGGGATAATAGTCTTGAGGAATGTTCTGGGTGGCATCTGATGACATCCTCAACCCTTCACTAATACAGGACATTCACTTAGAGCACCCTCAGCTAGAGGTTGGGCGGGGGGGATTTTGCAAATTGTCACACCTGACAATTGCAAAGATAATTGCAAAATATTGCCTTCTCTATGATTGCAGTTCTTTTGATGCCCTTTCCTGTTCCTCTAGTTTTGTTTGATGATTGTTTACCTGTTTGGTTTTGAGGATTATGATTGTGCCCTACCTTTTTTCTGCACTTGAATCCTACTTCTCTCACCCACTATGCTGTTTGTTACAAGAATCTGTTACAACATTGTTTTGTCACAATTCAAGGCAGTTTATATATTAATATTTATTAACATATATTAAAATAGATCTCTCAAGGATCTGTTTCAGTTCTGCATTGCAAAAAGAGTGAAAGGAAGTGTTGTTCTCTATGGTAATGGGGATTTGTGTCATCTTCCCTCCGTACAGAAAACAATTGTTTTCCTCTGACTTGCAAATGCAAATGAGAGCACGTGGGAAACCTTTAATGTTTCTCCGTTATTTGTTTAGTTACATTATGGAAATAACTATTAAGCTGTACATATAGGCCTTCACTGATGAGAACACAGTATTAAACATATGCTCAATTTGAGTTCGTGTTTTATGATTAATAAAACAGTCTCTCCATCACTCACACAATCTCAAAGCATTGTCAGTGTGCAATTACTCACATAAAAAAAAACATCTGTGTAGGATTCCGTCCTTGGTAAAGCACTGGTAGAAAAATCCCATTTAAAAATTTTTTTGTCATGTGATCACTTATAAGACATAAAGCAGGACCACACTTTGCCTAACATGGACTGCGTTATAGCAAATTATTTTGTATAGCCTTTTTTCAAAAATAGCCTATCAACTAAATGTGTTTGATAAAAATATTTAACATTTAATTGTATAAGTTAATGTAGCAGTTTGGACATTGTCGTTGAGCTGTTCACTTTGAAGTACTTCAGCCTCAGTCTGGCGATGAGCGCCAGCTTGATGAGTCACGATCTCATGAATTACGTCCTTCGCTGCGTTTGGATACGCGCGCGCGAGTAAACGCGCTCCACTCAATCGCCGCGTTCAGGTCATTCAGCACAGCTTACACCAGGAGAAACCTCTAACTAAATAAGTTGTTTCACCATGTCAGATCCACCATCATCACCTCCGCCAGGCCAGAAACCTACTCTGAAGACCACTGGAACGACTCCGAGCAGGTTTCAGGTGGATCGGGTAGCAGAGGCGGCTGCTGCTGCGAGCGGAGCACCAAAAACTCCACCAGTACCGAGATCAGCTAAAACCTCGGAGGGATCGGCTGGAAGTGGTGAGGAGGCCAAAGGTCGATTTCGCGTCGTTAACTTTCTGGACCCGTCAGGTGCTCCTGCAGATGGAGCGTCGGATGTGGCGTTTGATGGCGACACGCGCAGCGAAGCCAGTCTGCACTCTTCTACAGGGGGTCTTAGCCATTTTTCTGACACACACTCCAGTACATATTACCTGCGAACCTTCGGCCATAACACCATCGATGCTGTACCAAATATTGATTTCTACCGGCAAACGGAGGCGCCTCTTGGAGAGAAGCTTATTCGGCCATCGCTATCCGAACTTCATGATGAGCTTGATAAAGTAAGAAATCTGAGTTTCGAATTCACCTATAATTACTCTTATTTAATTTTTTTTATTAGCTGGATAGTGAATTGTAAAAAAAAAAAAGAAGTTTAACAGACAAACAAATAAATAAACTACATTTAAAAAGACCTTTAAAATAGTTGTCTATACATTATCATTAGTAAAATTATACATTTATAACGATGCCTTTATGGGCTTCCAATTATTTCATTAGTTTCATAATTTCATGATACAAGCTGCTGTTAACAGTAATTACATAATTCAATAACAATAACAGAACATATATACTACCTAATTAAACATAGGAATGAACAACTAAGGCTTGAAATTAAGTAGATGTTTTCTTTCTAATTGACATAATACCGTCCATCTCTACGTTTGTTTATTATCATGCATGTTTGTTCCCAACTGAATGGGCTGTGTGATGTCAGAGACCTTACCCACACACGTCTTTAGACAATGGTCTTTCTTCCCAAGCCCACTCCATGCAGCACCATGGACGTTTGGCCAGAACACAGGAACCCATAACAATAACCTTATGTTTAACCAACGTCCATGTCAATGGCCTAGTGTCTCCTGCTGTGGACAGCTGCAGCGCTCTCCTGGGGAGATAATGTGACTTGTTTAAGGTGGCAGCATGTCATCACATGATCTGACTTAATGTGACATATTTTGCACAAGGCAAACACATACTGTTTATTAAACAACACAAATGTGAACACTTTTTTTTAATGTAAGCTTTTCAGTGACTGGTGATATTTTACTGCATAACTGAGAGCCTAGGTTATACAAAGGCAGTGAGAACTGAAGGAGAGTTCTGTCATATAGATTTTTCTATACATTATATTTTTGTGGGCCAAGTATTTTCATTTTCTTTCAAGTGAAGATGGCAAAAGCTCTGCTATAAAACTGCACTATTAAGCATGTGTATGATTGGATATAAATATCATTGTTGGCATATACTGATTATTTTGTGAAATTTCTTTGTTAATGAATTAGAGTAAATGTAGTGGAATTATAATATGTCTCTAAATTCAAAATAATTACACTTCATATTAAATATAAATGAAACATTCTGCATTTGTTGTAACATTTTTCTTTTTTTTCTTTTTTTTTTTATTTGAACAATGCTCAAACTATATGCCGCTGGTGTTTAAAATTGCATTTCCTTTTCCACAGGAACCCTTTGAGGATGGTTTGGCAAATGGGGAGGAGCCAGCAGCTGCAGATGAGGCTGCGTTAAAGGATGTGCCTGAGTCCAAAGGGGGAACAGTGAAGTTTGGCTGGATAAAGGGTGTCCTAGTTAGTATATTATATCTTGGGGGATTTGTAGTCCTAAGATTCCAGCTTCAGAAATGAAGAGTAGGCTACAGAATAAATGAAGCTTGCAGACACTTTAGCCAGCTAAACTTACAAGTGAAGCAGAGTAGGCCTACATCATGTTCAAGTGCCCGACAGTGGCTGTCTGACAGTCCTTGAAGTTGAACTCACAACATTCTGGTGACTAGTGCACAGCCTTACCTGCTGAGCTATCACTCCTTTCAACAGTGTCAATGAGCAATAAGGAGTAAATAATTACTAAAGGAAGACTGATAAACAAATGATGTGATACACTCTTCTTTTGTTTACCTTAACACACAGGTCATTTATCTGTAATCTCTACAGGTACGATGTATGCTGAACATCTGGGGAGTGATGCTGTTCATTCGTATGTCTTGGATTGTTGGCCAAGCTGGCATTGGTAATCTTTCAAAAGACTGAAGGACCTTCAGTTAATAATTATTACACTTTCATATCTACAAGGCTACAGAGTTGAATGTGAGAAACATTTTTTTCCTTATTCCCCAGCTTTGTCATGTGCCGTCATTCTAATGGCAGTTTTAGTGACTACTATCACTGGTCTTTCCACTTCAGCAATTGCGACCAATGGCTTTGTGCGAGGAGGTTAGAATAAATTTGTCTCAGACATTTTTATACATTTACTGTTGGTGTCAAATATGTAAATGATTTTGTAAAATGTTAGTGCATTAACAAAAACTGGAGTCCATTAAATTATTGTGTTTACAGGTGGGGCATATTACCTGATATCTAGGAGTTTGGGTCCAGAGTTTGGTGGATCCATTGGCCTGATTTTTGCCTTTGCCAATGCTGTTGCTGTTGCCATGTATGTTGTGGGATTTGCTGAAACTGTGGTAGAGCTCCTTGATGTGAGTATGCCAAAATATTTAGTTAGATGAATGCAATGTATAGCAATTACAGTGATTAACCTATGGATGAATGTTATGATGAATTCATCTGTAATTAATTATCTACTTATTCCGTATGGCAGAGTGTAGATGCTCTCATCACGGATGAGATCAATGACATCCGTATAGTTGGCACCCTTACCATCATCCTGCTACTTGGTATATCTATGGCAGGAATGGAATGGGAGGCTAAGGTACTGATGAACATGTTTTTTTGAATGGCATTATAAATTATGTATACAACGAAACAGTATCTGAGCAGTCATGACATTCTTTTTTCATCTATCTATCAAATACCTGTAAATCTCAGTAATGCTTAATATCAACCCAAGTCTAATAAGCACTTTTTAGTCATTGCTTGATTGATGGATATATTCACAGGCCCAGATTGTGCTGTTGATCATTCTTGTGGCTGCAGTTTTTAACTACTTCATCGGATCATTCATCCCCATGGAATCAAAAGAGCCCAAAGGCTTCTTTGGTTATAATGGTTAGGACTATTTTAATTCAATTATTATTGGTAGAATGTAAAGTTATAAGGACTGTTTTTTCATGCCACTGTAAATAAAAGTGACTTTAAGATTTATTTATCTTGTACTGTAAAATATGACAAAAGGTCACCTAGCATATTTTTTTTTCATTTTCCTAATAGCTGCAATTATGATGGAAAACATGGGTCCAGACTTCAGAGATGAGGAAACATTTTTCTCTGTTTTTGCCATCTTCTTCCCTGCTGCAACTGGCATATTAGCAGGAGCTAATATCTCAGGGGACCTATCAGTAAGCTTGGGTTTCCTTTGATGTTATAGAACAGTATATGTTAAAAAGGAATCAGAAATCACTTTGTTGTGTGTTCCATAGCGAGCAATGTTCTACAGTGTGACAAAGATGTCACTAGAACATAAGATCATTTAGTGTCATTGGATCTTACAATACAGTGAAACAAGCTTTTCTGATTGTCAGGCGGAAGATACAGATGCAGATGTAGATACAGGAACAATTGTGCTTTATTGAAGCTTGCAAACAAATCCAGTAGGTAGAGCAGTAATCAGGAACAGGAAAAAGACTATGGCCAAGTGATCAGCCAATGACAAAAGTAAAGCAAGGCAGAGCAAGGATTTTCTTTCAAGTGAAAATGGCAAAAGTTCTGCTATAAAACTGCACTATTTTGCATGTGTATGATTGGATATAAATATAATTGTTGGCATATACTGATTATCTTGTGAAATTCCTTCAAGGCAAGACAAGACAAGGCAAGGCAAGGCGAGACTCAAAACCCAGAAAGCCAGATACTTCACAATGGGTGACTGGGATCAGAGTCCTTAAATACTGTTGTTTTGTAATTGGAACCAGGTGTATGTGATCATTAATCAGGTGAATGTGAACATGACAAAGTTTGTGATGGCTGTGTTGTAGTTCTTGGCGGCCATGTTTGTAGGTCTGGGAACTATAGTTTGACGCAGATTTGGCATTGACATGACACTGACCAGTTGTAGCCAGCAGGTTTTTGCTTTTAAAGGATTCATTAAATCAACTATGTATAACAAAACAGGCTGACCATCACTGCAAAATTAGTCAGAGATTGCAATTTATATAAAAATTAGAATTCTATTACCACTGGAATCTGATTTTAACACAGAATTATTGTGTCTCTTTAGGATCCACAGTCTGCCATTCCAAAAGGAACCTTACTGGCTATTCTCATTACTGGGATTGTTTATGTTGCAATTGCTCTATCTAATGGTAATAAATATTAGGATCCTTTTGCTCCTAATTTCTATTATTTATCTTAAACCATTTTGCGATATTGACCTTTGTTAATCTCCCTTTTTAGGTTCTTGCATTGTACGGGATGCAACAGGTGATGTTAATGACACCATCATAGGTTCTCTTGAGAATTGTACAGATGCAGCTTGTACACTTGGGTATGACTTCTCCATTTGCAAGGAAGGGGGCTGCAAGTATGGGCTACAGAATGACTTCCAGGTACAGTAATTTTAAACCACCTGTCTACATTAGTCTTCTTCTAGAAAGGAGTAAACTCACTTGTCTTGAATATAATTATATGACACAATCAAACCTTTTATCTGCAGCATGATAAAACATGAACTTTTGTGGGGGACGGAACAAGATTTTTGTTTAGTCACAATATTTTTTCACATTCTGTTTTTTAAGTCATATAAAGAAAAGAGAATAAATAACTAATCAGGCAGGCAGCAGATGTAAAAGCAGGGATGTTTTATTTCTAACAATCAGGCAAAGAAAGTCCATAATTTGTGAGGCATAAGGCAAAAACACCAGGCAGACAGGTACATAAAAGGCTAGGCAAAGACCATGTCCAAAAAAACATGCATTGATCATAAAAACTTGAGTAAACAAGTATATTATGTACATCACTTTTATTGCTAAGGCTTAGCAATAACAGTGAACGCACGTTAATGATATGCTACAAACCAAAAAAAACTATAGTCATTAAATAATATGAATGATGATGAACAAAACTCAAAACAGGTGAAAGCAATCAATACTTAGGTGACTGTAAAGGGCGTGGTGAGTGTTGGGAATTGTAGTCCTCAGTGGCCATGTGTGGAGGCCACTGAGACTGCTGGGAAATGGAGTTTGTGGAGTGCTGAGACAGGGAAGCAGGTGGCAGTGATGACATGTCAGATTTCTTGAGTTTTTTGAGTCATAGTCTGGTCATATAGAGCTGAATTTATCCAGTGATAGCCACTCCTGCATGCTCATTGTGGTTAGTGATGGTATCAAAGACTGGTGACCCACGTTTGTCTAGCACAGACTTCAATAACCACTTGCTGTCTTGATATACGTTTCATGGACAACATATGAAATGTGTATAGGCAATATGTTAGTGCTGAGTTTCTCTTAGAGTCCAACACTTGTAAAAATACAGCACTCAGTTATAGAGTGCTTATAATTATATCATAGTCAGAAACACTATGTTCATTTATTTAATACATGTTTCTGTTACACTGTGTTGTTTTGGTTAGGTCATGAGCTTGGTGTCTGCTTTTGGACCACTTATCACTGCTGGGATCTTCTCTGCCACTCTCTCATCAGCTCTTGCATCTTTAGTCAGTGCTCCAAAAGTCTTTCAGGTGACATCATCATTCTTCATATATGAATGCGCACCTGCAAATATACACACAATATTGTTTAGGTGCACTTTGCTAGACGCTGTTCTGCCAAGAATTGTTAGTTATTTATGCTAGTTATGGTTCATTCATACTAACAGGCAAATGACTGACTAGATGAGTGGCATCTCCTGGCAGCTACAAACCCCTGAAATAAGCTGTGTCACCCCAACATTGACCTTACATTACATATATCTCATGTCCATCACTCCAATTCATGCAGATCAGGTACATTTACATTTATGGAATTTGGCAGGGGCTGCCCTGCCAGGAAGGAGTATCAGTAGTCCAGTCTCGAAATGACAAGGGACTGCACAAGTACTTGAGTGGAGTAGAGTACTTGTGGATAGAAATGGACAAATCCTTCTGATGTTGTAAAGGAGAAATCAGCATGAGTGTCAAATTAGCAATGTGTGCAGAAAAGGACAGTCAATTGTCAATGGTTACCCCAAGGTTGCGTGCAGTTACAGAAAGTGATATTTGAAAGTTGTCCAGGAAGATCACAAAATCCTGACATGAGCATGCATCACCTGGGATGATCACCATTTGAGTTTTGCTGGGATTACATTACAGCTGATGAGCTGCTATCTATGATGAGATGTCTGCCAGACATGCTGAGATCTGAGCAGAAGAATGAGTTTCTGAAGGAGAGAAAGCGAGGATTAGTTGAGCATCATCCACACATCAGTGGTATGAAAACCCATGTGAGGATATGAGCTCACCAAGAGACTGAGTATAGAGGGAGAACAGAAGAGGACCATGTACTGAGCCTGGTGGGACACCAGTGGAGAGTCTGCATGGAGCAGACATGGCTCCCCTCTACAACACCAGATATGACCGACTCTCCAACTACGAAGCAAACAATTGCCATGCTGTGCCACAAATTCCAAGAAAGGCTTGTGGTTCATTTTGTCAAACACTGCTGAAAGATTGAGGAGAATGAGTACTGATGACAGTTCTGAGTACTGATAGACTAATCTAGTAGTACCAGCATCAAATAATAATAATAACGCTCATAACTGTTGCATTTTACATACAGTATTTTTGACCAATTCAATTGAATGTTAATGAGTCTAATACAGTAATGGTATTATGGGAACATAAATTTTGTGCCAAGGAACAAATTAGACTAGAGCAAATTCTGCAAATGCAGTTATGTCCCCTGCATAGTTAGATGATGTCACCACATAGTATGCTTTTCCCAAGTTAAAAAATTTGGACACACCTAAGCTCAGAGGAAGGTTTTGTCAATCTTCCCGATTTTATTTAATTAAGATTATGGATTTGTATGTCCCCTTTGTAGGCTTTGTGTAAGGATAACATCTACCCAGGCTTACGGGTTTTTGCTAAAGGCTATGGCAAGAACAATGAACCTCTGCGTGGCTATGTCCTAACTTTCATCATTGGTCTGGCTTTTATATTAATTGGTAAGTCTATCAAACACATTGTTCTAATTTGATTAATTATGGTTTTTGATGTACTAATTGATCTGACTGTTTTGTATTATTGTTTCTTTAGCTGAGCTAAATGTTATTGCTCCCATCATTTCCAACTTTTTCTTGGCCTCTTATGCCCTGATCAATTTCTCTGTCTTCCATGCATCGTTGGCTAACTCCCCAGGTGAGTACAGTGAGGCAAATTTGCTGGAATTCTTCCTTACCTCCTAAGCTACTGCAATTGCATAACTGTTCCAGGACTAGTTTTAAGTTCAGTAGTATGTGGTAGTATGTATGTAGTCTTTTGACATTAATGCCAATGTTGCAGCACCTGTCCAGAAAAATCCAGTTGGGGTTTAAACACACATGAAGGACTGTTTTGAATAAATAATGAAAAATCTTATGTTTTTAACTCTATATACATTTTCTTACACATAATGTGCATCACTTTTATTATGGTTGTGGCTGACTTCTGTGCTCTGTTACCCTTGACATAAACCAACCAGGATGGCGTCCAAGTTTTAAATACTACAATAAGTGGGTATCACTAGCAGGAGCTGTGCTGTGCTGTGTGGTTATGTTTGTAATCAACTGGTGGGCTGCCCTCTTTACCAATGTCATTGTTCTGGCACTCTACATCTATGTCAGCTACAAGAAACCAGGTATTCCACCTGCCTTTAGTGGGCATTATGAAGTCATTATACAGAAACTATGAAATGTATGCAGTTTACTCTTTTATATATTTAATTGGTGAATTGGTTAATATATTAATTTATGAATGCTAAAATTAGATAATATAGTCAGTCAGATATTTAGTGAGGCTTTCTCCACCATAGATGTAAACTGGGGCTCATCAACACAAGCTCTCATGTACAACCAGGCACTGTCACACTGTCTGCATCTCACTGGTGTAGAGGATCATATCAAAAACTTCAGGTGATCATATTCTGATATATGTTGAATTTTGAAGCCTGTATCCTGTTTGTGATCAAATAAAAATGACACAACAACAGTTATGTTTCCATAAATTTTCTCATAGACCTCAGTGTCTTGTAATGATCGGTGCTCCAAATGCAAGACCAGCACTACTTCATCTAGTACATGCTTTTACAAAAAACATGGGACTAATGGTCTGTGGCCATGTTCGTATGGTAGGCATGAAAATTAGGCACTTTGAAAATTTTGCTAATTGTTTCTGTTAATGTTTTAAGTCAATTCTTTTTAGATATACTCACAGCAAATGTTGCACATTATGATATTTCTTACTTTTTGTTTCTCCTAAGGCTTCCCGAAGGCCAAACTATAAGGAGATGATGAATGACCAAGTGCGATATCAACGCTGGCTTCTTAAGAAACAGATCAAGGCTTTTTATACGCCAGTGTTTGCTGAGGACCTCAGACAAGGAGCCCAATATCTATTACAAGTACAGTTTTCGAGTGACTTTTTGGGTCCTGGTGAAATTAAAATGTTATTGCTGAACATCTCAGAATTCATCACTATCCTCAGGTGCCCAAGAACCAGACATTTTAAATGATGCCTACTCAAACTATTCCTATTTACTGGAAATTATAATCTAAGAGATTATGATCTGAGAGAAGCATTTTTAAGCAAAAAGAAGACAATAACATGCAGCATATAAGGTCCACAGTACATGATTATGAAGTGCTGCTTTTGTCTCAACAATTAGCAATCATCTATTTATGTAATTGAATAGAAAACATCAGTTAATCATGAGTGTAATTCAAGTTTGATTCTATTTGATTCTAAGGCTTCTGGTTTGGGTCGTCTAAAGCCAAACTCAATGATTCTTGGATTTAAAAACAACTGGAGAGGTGGTGAAATGAAAGATGTGGAAATATATATCAACACAATTCAGTAAGTAATTTCTGATAATAATCTGCCTTTTTTAGTTTTTAGATTTATTTATTTGGAGTTTAGATAAAGGATTTAATAGAAGATCAGCATAATTTACTTCCTCTACAAATCCTCTGTAAATATGTACATCAAAAGATTTTAAACTGATTGACATGTTTTCATTTGTTTTAGTGATGCATTTGACCTACAGTATGGTGTGGTCATCGTAAGACTGAAGGAGGGTTTAGACATTTCCCATATCCAAGGCCAAGGTACATTATAACTATGAACTTACTTAATAATATTATTAATATACACTAAAACGTACTAAAAAGTAAGTGTTTTAAACCTGGATTATTCTGACCTTCACACAGATGAATTTCTGTCTTCCACTGAGAAAGCTCCAGGGATGAAGGAGCTGTTGGTGGCTATTAACATTGGAAAAGATACAGATGATACTTTGAAACCATCATCTAAGTCCACCAGTGGTCAAAGCAGTCCACTCATTATCAGAGGTCAACTTTTACTGAAATTTTCTTTAAAATACAGCAGAAATTGGTCTAATATTTGGTATTTTGATTATTTATTTATATATTTATTTATCGATTTATTTATTTATTTATTGACTTTTTGCATGTAGTTAAATTCTTAATTGCAGTCCAATTTTCAGTTGCAATTAAATGATAGGTGGATGATCTTGATGAATTTGTTTATGGCTGTCAAATATCTGTTCGCTCTGTTGTGAAAATATTTAACCTTCCTATTATGAATTCAGACACCAAGAGTCCTCCAGTGCTGCTTAGCATTGCAGATGAAAAGCTGCTTGCAGCTAGTCAGCAGTTCAAAAAGAAACAGTGCAAGGGCACCATCGATGTTTGGTGGTTGTTTGATGATGGAGGTAAGTTGAAGGAACAGTAACTCTTAAGGAACATGTTAATGTATTGTTTTGGTTAAAACAAAAAGCTATTATTAGCTAAAGAGCTAAATAATAGATACATATTGCCCAGCATATTTATAAAAAATTTTAATACCACTTTCTGTATTTGGCTTTGTTAAAAGAATATGAACTTGCTTTTTTTAGGACTGACATTGCTGATACCATATTTGCTAACTAACAAGAAAAAATGGAAGGATTGCAAGATTCGTGTCTTCATTGGTGGAAAGATAAACAGGATTGATCATGACCGCAGAGCGTAAGTTGCCAAAATGCATAATTAAAAGATATAGCTATTTAGTGTTCTTAAGCTATTGTAGTTATCGCCATGATTATTAGCACACTTCATAAAGATAAGCAAATATCTTCATCACTCAACCTTATTCAGTAACTGGTCAGGGTTGTAGCGGATCTGTACTCTATCCTGGGAACACTGGGTGCAAAGCGCAGACATTCCCTCAATGAGACACTCATCTTATAAGCAAAACTGATTACACACAATAAAAGTTATACACAATAATTATAAGGATCCCTGAAACAATAGAAGAATCATGTCTAATAAAATTAATTCTCATATGAACTTCTCTCAACAACATATGTGATAAATTATTGATAGCCGTAAATAATTTTTTAAGATTAATGTAAAGAAATTGCCTTTTAAAAAAGTCCTAGAAAGTCCTAGAATCACAGGTATAAGCAAGTAACTTCTGTTTTCATTCCTCCTAATTAGCGGAGACTGCATATCAAAGTTAAGAGGATTCTGCCTTATGTGTCCATATCACTCTTTTTTTAGAATGAGTCACAGTATCAGCCCTATTGAGGATGATACTGACTCAAGTGCTAACTCAAGTTCTAACTACTGATAATGTTTTTTATTGACACTGAGAACCACTGAAAGTGCTGATACTGTTCTGCACTGAGGATGTAAATCAGTCAAACTCACTATAGAACACATTGGATTCAATAAAGCAACATGGTCAGTACAATCTGGTGAAGGCTGTCTGTGAGCTCCATGTTGGTGCTTCACAAATGTTGAAAAGTAAAATTCCATTTAGTGCCACCACGAGGTAGACATAGTTCCCTTTGAATACTACAAAATGGAATAAGGTGCCTTCTGACATGCATTTAAGTATGCCTTGTAATCAGGCTATAAGGAACCCCTTTGTAGTACTCCCCAAAGGACACAAATAGCTAGTCAATGACCTGCCAGCCAGCTGCCACACATAGCACCTGAATGGACAGAGGGTTGGCCTTGGCACATTATCATCTGCAAAGCTGACAGAATAATAGATTTATTCTTCCATGCTAATACCATTGGCAGGAATGCTCAGTTCAGCCAGAAAATGACATATTTGCACTCTGGGCCCCAATGCAGACACTGCATGCAGAGCAATAATGCATACAGTTTGGGTGCCTGGGTGTACTAATGACCACTGAGTCGGGCAGAGTTTGATTTGTATTCTCCATTTCTTGAGAATCGATGATTCCACTTTAAGTAAAAGCAACTTTATATCTGCATCTTCTATTTGTTCAAATGGTAAGTCCAGATCTCACTCTGGGACCATTATTTGTGTGGGGATCAGAGACATTCTGTGCCATTGAGAACTCTGCAAAAACTGCAAAACATTGCTGATAGTCCAAGGGGCTCGTGTTTTACACCATAGTGAGAAAACGTGGCACATACACACTCATAAGTGTGCCTCTGACCCTTTGCAAAAAAAGGTGTGTGCACTGCTGTGCCATAGTGATCCATTCATCTGAAAGAGCAGGTCTGGTATGAACATTAGGAGCACAGATGGCCTATTAATAAGAAATCTGACATAGAGAAATGAAAAATAAAGCTTAACAGAAGCAGTTTGTAAATGGCATAAATACCAGCTGTGAAAATAGCTGTACATGCAAAACAAAACGCACTGAATTTTGATTATTTCAGAACCGATGTGAGAGAGGACAGTGATTTGTTAATGTCATTTGTTAAAGTCAAGAGTGATGATAAGCTTCCTGTTCATAGAATTCCATGACTGACATTTACCTGAAGGGACTAGGGAGAATGTTATCGATAATACTTACAGTTACTAATGTTCCATTAAATGATTATGGAGCTGATAGTGTTGCTGCCTCACAGCTCCATGGTCCCAGGTTTGACCCTGAGCTCTGGTTACATCTGTTAGGAGTTTTTGTGCATGTTCTCCCTGTTGCCCCTGGGTGTGATTAAATATGTGAATTTGTATGTGGATTGGTGTCCCATCCAAGATGTATAAGTTGTGTATGCTCTGTGACCCTGATCAAATCAGTGAGTGAGTTGATGTTTTTAAAGCATGTTGGTGTTGTTTTCACAGTCACCAATGTAACTCCTGATGTATCCAGTGTAACACAACTTTGCAGAAAAAGTGTGGGCAGACATGGGTGCCCATTTTGTGTTAAAAACCCAATGATTTAACAAACAGAATTGCTATGGCTTGTGTGCTGTTGAGTGCTATAGATGCTGAATGTTGGATCATTGTTTCTCTCTATGTATTGCACCTTCCATTATGTATTGCAGTATTTTATTAAGGGTTAGGAACCTGAGCCCATTCAAGACGTTCAAGTCTCAAACAAACATTGCTCCAACTCCACTAATGTCTGACACAACAAATAATCTCTCTATTTTGCCCAGAAATACATGAATCAACAACAGAACTTGTAAAAATCACTACATTTTCACAAAGAACACTAAATTTACCACCACCTAAGGTGATGGTACAGGTTTAACAATAATACAATTAGCCTTGTTAGCTAGAAACAAAGGATTAGAATGCTATATTTAGCCTCTTTCAATCCAATTCCTCACCTTCTCTACATGATAAGAATGGAAAAGGGGTCAAACGTGACACAGCAGGGACATTTAATAGACTACATAATTCATGTCTATGTCTTCATGTTATATTCATTTTTATAGCCATTTTTGCTCATTTTAATGAAGTGTGCCAATAATTATGATGTAAACTATACACTCATCATCCACTCTCACAGGAAGACCTATACACCTGTTCATTTATGTAGTTATGTAATCAGCCAAACATGTGGCAGTAGCACAATGCATAAAAGCATGCAAATGCAGGTGCATGATACAAGAGTTTCAATTAATGTTCACATCAAACATCAGAATGGGGGAAAGTGACCCTGTGACTTTAACTGTGGTGTGGTGGTTGGTGCCAGAAGTGCTAGTTTAAGTGTTTCAGAAACTGCTGATCTGATTTTCACACATGATGGTCTTTAGAGTTGAGTAAAAAACATTGAGTGGCAATTATGTGGGTAGAAATGCCTTGTTGATAAGAGAGGTCAAAGGAAAATTGACCTCAGATTGGTTAAAGCTGCCAGGAAGGACATAGAAATTCAAATACTAACTCTACAACTGTGGAAAGTAGAAAAGTATCTCAGAATGCACAAAACATCAAACCTTGTGGTGGATGGGCTACAACAGCAGAAAATCACATCAGGGTGCATTTCTGTCAGCCAAGAACATGAAATTGAGGCTATTATGAGCATAGACTCATAGAAACTTAATATCTGAAGACTGGAAAAAAGACCAGGTGATTTTCTTCTTCTTCTGATCTTCAACTGTCCAGTTTTGGTGAGTTGTGCCCAGGAGCCAGGGCCTAAGATTCTTGTTCTTGTCCGACATGAGTCAAACGTGATTTGGTCTTCTGCTATCCACCTCAAAGTTTGATGTGTTGTGCATTCTGAGATGTGTTTCTGCTCACCATGGTTTTAAATATTGCTTATTTTAGTTGCTACAGTCTTCCTGTCACCTGAAACCAGTCTAGACATTCTCTTCTAATCTCTCTTATCAACAAGGTGTTTTAGCCTTCAGACCCTCGTCACACAGGGTGTTTTTTGCACCATTCTGTATAAATTTGCAGCAGTTTCTGAAATACTTCAACCAGCCCATCTGGTACCAACATCCATGCCATTGTTAAAATTCAATAAGGTCACATTTTCCCCCATTCTGATGTTTGATATGTATATTAACTAAAGCTCTTGTTCTGTATGTGCATGATTTTATTCATTCTACTGGTGTCACATGCTGATTGACTGATTAGATAACTACATAAATGAGCAGGTGTACAGGTGTTCCTATTAAAGTGGATAGTGAATGTATATGCTAATAATATAGATATATAGCAATGTGCAGTAGCATACTGAAAAGGTTTACAAAAAGACTATTATTTCTGTCTTAGGACAGTTGGAATGTGGCTGATATATTAATAAGCTTTCTTATTTACTAGTAGAATTTATGTATAAAAAGCTGGCTTACTTATCAAGAGATGATTTAGAATATACTTTTTTTTATTATTCCTGTAACAGATTTGAGCCTTTTAAGTAAATCCTACATTCTGTTTCTGATTCCAGAATGGCTACATTACTGAGCAAGTTCAGGATTGACTTCTCTGACATTAATGTTCTTGGAGATATCAACATAAAGCCAAAGAAACACAAGTAAGATGAGAATAATTTAGTGATGCCGAACAAACAATTGTACCACTTGTAGCTGCCAGACAGTGCCCTAATGTCTTATTCATTTCAGTAAAGAAAAATTTGAGGAGATGATTGAGCCTTACAGACTGAAGGAGGATGATATGGAGCAGGAGGATGCTGAGAGGTTGAAGGCTGAGGAACCATGGAGGATTACAGATAATGAAATAGAATTATACAAGGCCAAGGTGAGGTTAAATGATCAACATTATTTATTCTAGTTTGTTCACTTAAATCCTGCTGTTATTAGCCATTAAATTAACTAATAATTTGACATAAAGCCTTATAAGAACCATTTCAGACTTATATAGATATTACATGGACATACCTGTTCTGTACATTCTTACTGACTGTTTTTAAATTAGACAAATCGTCAAATAAGATTGAATGAATTGCTAAAGGAGCACTCAAGCACAGCAAACCTCATTGTCATGTGAGTAGTTCTTCTTTATATGTCTACTAGCTTTTTTGTCTGTCTTTGTCCACGTAGTTGTGTGTATTTTTAAGATGGGGCCAAATTTAGAGTCCCTTTCCCCAACCCCAAATGGAGTAGATATGCAACAAAACTATTTTGTTATATTATATTATATAATATAGGGCGGCACGGTGGTGCAGTGGTTAGCACTGCCACCTCACAGCAAGAAGGTCCTGGGTTCGATCCCCGGGTCACCCAGGGTGCCTTTCTGTGTGGAGTTTGC
>JAQQZR010000039.1:14091024-14135086 GCA_030068235.1 Notoglanidium macrostoma | reverse complement strand
GTGTGTGTGTGTGTGTGTGTGTGTGTGTGTGTGTGTGTGTGTGTGTGTGTGTGTGTGTGTGTGTGTGTGTGTTGGCTTTTCTTGGTGTCTGGTTTATATCAGAAAGGGAAGCCTGGAATAGGGAAAGCTCATAGGGATTTAGTTACATTGGATACTGCCTAACACCCTTGAAGTCTTGTACCTCTTGAGTGTGTTTTGGAGCAGTACCTCATTAACGGAGTGGTAGGCTTTTATTTGCAATGAAAGTGTACGTAAATATAGTGAATCTGCCATGTACATGTGAAAATGTTTGACATTTTTTAAAAGCTTAATTTTTTTGACAGCATCCTGATAATTCTAGCTTTTTAATTACACATGCACAAAATTCTCTATACTGGCTTTGCTGTCAATGCAAGTACAGTAACGTTCAATAGCTGAGCAATATTTAGTGCCAGTGTGATGATCCATTGATTAGCTCATTTTCCACCTGAGTAGATGTGCTTGAGGCGCTGTATTTTCAGCATTCTTTTCCTTTTCCAGATGAAGAAATGTCAACTTTTTGAACATGTTTAATTTAACTTATCACAAGTTTATGTAGTTACAAATTACAAATTTAATTAATGTCATAAATGCACCGCAAGTATAACATATGTCATCATTATTATGGACATTTAAAACAATTTATCTTTTGTTTTGTTTTTGTTCATGTTCAGTGTGTGTTTGTTTCCATCGAAAGGTAGTAGATGCTGAAAAGAAGTACAAACTCCTGGAAAAAGAGTTTCAACATTACCGTGACCAACAGAACACCCGGCCGGAAATCCATTTACAGTCTGAGCTTAACTTGCTCCGATTAGAGAAGGTTAGTCAATAATGAAAGCTGAAATATTAAGTAGCATTTGCTTTTAAACCAATATATAATGAAGTTTTCTTTAGTAGGAATGTACAAAATAATTATATGTCTTCTTAATCTGAAAACACCTTGGCTTGGGTACACGACTTTTATGTAAGACCAAATATTTTATATGAATTCATAACTTGTATAGATATTTATGTAGGCAGGGATTTATTGGTTAGTTAGTTTATGTATTGGCTCTCTAGTTGCATTATAGATATAAATGATTTGTTGTTTAAAATGTTTTAATAATGACATTTTTAAATTACTGGGAGCAACTTTCCGAAGCTGTTGGTGTTTTTGTCACTCCAAAGGCTGAACTGGAGCGGAAATTAGAATCAACAACAAAATCTAAACTGCATTACAAGCAGCAATGGGGACGTGCTCTAAAAGAACTGGCAAGATTTAAGCAGGTAAGCCATGTTAAATGCACTAAACCCCATGTTATGAAGTAATAGTAACATTTACCACTAAATGTAAAATTAGCTATTTCTTTCTGCTTTCTTGTCTTGTTCTTGTTTCTGGTCATTCAATGAAAACTAAATAGACAGTTCTGATCATTACGTTGCTGTTAGTATTGAAAATGCAACTAGACACTCAGTCTGACATAACTAGAATATAAAGAGAGAACTATGCAGTATGTTATATGTTGCAATGATATTTGCTTGACCAAAGTTTATGGTAATAAAAAAAGGTTGTACAGTTGAATGTAGTCTTGTACCCACATATGCAAAACGTCCCCATGGTTGTAACGCACAATCTGGAAACACTGTATCGTATATACTGTGTCCTTCATCATAGCCATAGATCAAAAGCAAAGGGAAATGAGGTATGTTGTATCTCTCATGAATAGCTGTACATGGTAGGCAAAGCCAGCTCAAGACAAATGTGCTTTTTCTTAGTGCATTTCCTGCCAGAAGTAAATTATAATTTTCCAGGGTTGAAGAAAACTTCTACATGGCGCACTGAGAAACAGTAAAGCTGCCTCTAGCTTGTGGTGTTTGCTTTGAAACATTGAACTCCTTCTCAAGTGAACCCTGTAAAGACTAATACCAATGTAAACAGAGCAGACGCAAAGAGCTTATCAGGCCTTACTAATAACTGTTAAAGACAGAGTCCAGCTGGAAAGTCTGAGTTGTCTTTCCCCCCCTGCCTCTTTTTCTTTCTTCTCTTTAAGTGCCAGATATATGTTAAGAAAACATTGGTTGATTTATGATGCACAAAGGGGTCTATAACTTAATATGAAAGAGAGCTATAAATCAGATTTGTATTATACTAAGCATTAGTCTGCACAGTAACCAAATGAACATTGAGTTCACTTGTTGAAAGATCAGTATATGAAGATGTGATGCTTATATGTACACCTGTATTGAATTAATCTCAGTATTCACTTACAATTTATGTCAACACAGTTGACAGCCCCTGTGTAGAAAGTCACTGACTTGGATAAATATTGTAAATATAGTATTATTTGGAGGGCATAGTGAACACATGACAGATTTCATTAATGATACTTGATACTTATTAAAACTATGCCTATCATTGCTAGTCTAAATGCATATTTCCCACCCACGCAGGGAATATCTTCTGTCTTTAGCTGCTAACACAACAGGCCCTGCCTTTTAAATTTCTACTTTAGCGTTTATTTTGTCAATTTGAAGAGCTGGGAAAACTTAAGCCATGAAATCCCCCAGGTGCCTGTCCTGTTCTTGTCAGCTCAGTCTTCAGCAGAAAACTGCAATTGAGCTGTAGTCTGGAAGCCTTCTCCACTCAAACGAGTCCTCTGTCTGACCCCCCTCTGGAGGAAAGCCACAGGTCATTCGTTGGTCACTCGGTTGCTTTTTTACTTCTCCGTCACCCCAGGTCAAGGCAACCCAAAATATGTTTGTGTACACAATTTGTCAAGGTCCTATAATGGTTAGTTAGGCCATCCTGCTGCCACACACCTTTTTACTATCAGTTTAGGCCTCTGGAAATATTTAGTTTAGCCATCAACCTCAGGTAGCAAAGGAAACACTTCAGCCCTAGGGACCTTAAGAAAATCTGCACGATAATTGTTTCAATGTTTTTCTTCACTATTTGCTTGGCTTTAAATGCTATGGCCGTGTCTTGGTGGGTTTGTTTTTCTTGCAATTTAGGTTCTTGCAAATGTATTACTGGCCTCTAATGCTCTATGAAAAGACTAAATTAAATTAGATTATAGATAAACATATCCGTTCAGTGATAAAAATTAAACCAAGTCATTAAGCCGGCTATTATGGAATAGCTCGTTAAATTTTCACACAGGCTTTCTTTTGTCAACAAATGGTCCAGAATATTGATGTGTGGTTTCTTAATGGTAATGTAGGATTACTTTTAAACTCAGATTTCAGCAGTTTTTCTTAAACATGCCAGTTCTGAAAGCCAAATTCAATTAAATGACCATTTTAATTGGGAGTGTACTGTATTTCTGCAAGGTAATTAGCTGACAGTGTAAATCACTAAACCTTTATCAATTCTAGGGATACTTGAATATGTCACTATGTTGTTTATAAAGTGATGCTAGATCATGATGGATGGATGGATGGACTTTAAGTCCCCAAAGGGTATTTGGCAATTGATTTAATTTCTATTTTCATTTATTTTTCTCTATACAGATTCATGTAGGATGTGTTGAATCTCTTTTCTCCTGCTTTTTGTTTTTGTCTTTTTAGAGAGAACAGGAGAATGCCATGATACGGCTGAAGAAGCAGCAGCAAGAACTGGAGCACATGAGGCTACGGTATTTGGCAGCCGAGGAGAAGGAAGCTGTCAAGAATGAGAAACATGAGCTCCAGGACATCCGCAACGAGCTGAACAGGTAAACGCTACCACGACTAAAAAAAAAAAAAAAAGAAAAACCAAGCCAAAACAATAGCAAAATAGTAGTAGTAGTAATAATAATAATAATAATAATAATAATAATAACAATAAATAGACAAACAAACAAGTACATTGTAAAATTTGCAAGTTTGACACAAATTTCTAGGGTTTCTTTTTTATGGTTTGTACTTTTAATTCTATAAATTAATTTCCTGTCAATCATGTCTAGGCTAAAGCAGGATGAGAAGAGAACATGGAAGGAGCCTACAAGCATGTCTCTGAATGAGAGTGCTGATGAGCACCTGAGTCGCCTGTTGGAGGAGAGAGACACACTGCTCCGTACAGGTGTATACACACACGAGGACCGTATCATTGCTGAACTCAATAGGCAGATTCAGGAGGCCATGGCCAACAGGGTTCCAAACTGAATTACCATTTGGAACACACTAAATTATGGAACTGCTGCGTGTAATGCCATATTCCAAATGATGATGTAGCCAAATAATAATTTTTTTTAAATCATTTTCACAAATTATTTTCATAATGTAATTAAAATTTTAATTAATTGGAAATTATTAGTGGCTCCCCATCGTGTGTGTGTGTGTGTGTGTGTGTGTGTGTGTGTGTGTGCGCGCGGGGTATTTTTAATTTTTATTTATTTTTTTAAATGGATGATTCCTGTGGTTTTGGTGAATGAGGAATTTCACCAGGTGGCACTATCTCTCAAGAAATGGTTGCAAAAGTAATATACCTGTTCTTTAAATATTCCAAGTTATTTTGGAGGTTGTGTATGTCTATTTATTGTGATTTGACTGAAAGTGGTGTGTGTGCTGTAAGTTTTGCTTTTATATTTACATCTGTCTTTGTCCAATAAATTATTTCTAATGTGATAATGATTGATTTCTTTGCATAGGAGAATAAGTATTAATCTGGTCTTTTAGATTATTTAAATTATCCTTGAATATGCAGGCTATAATTCAAATCAAATTCAAATAGAAGTGTAATGATACACAAATTAAAAAGAGCACATTATTAATATGTAATATTGTTAATCTGATTTAAGCTTAGAAGTGTTTCTTTAACATTTATAGTAGTTGTCTCCACTGTCTGGGTTTTGCAATAGACAGGTAAGTATGCCTGTTTACTTAACATTTTTTGCTATGGAGAAAGTCTCCAGGATGGAGGACTTTGGTTTTTATGGTTTCCCTGTGACATTACATTGTAACATTGACTTTCAGACAGAAGAAAAAAGAGAGGCTGTTGAGGAAAGGACTGTTTACAGCTGTTAGTGATAATAGAATCGAAATTGTTTATGCATATGTTATGCTTTCATTCAGTGTAGATGGTTAAAATGTACAACAGGTCATACTTTTTAAGAAATAAAAACATATTAGTTTTTGCAAATTGCTGTGGTAGGAATGGATGAATAAAATGGTTCTAGATGTGCTGTTATAGGTAGAAAATAAACCTTGGGGTGGCAACAGTAGCTCTGCTTCATGTCAGGCGGCATCCATATTTTTTATTATTGCGGATATATAATATACTATATACTAGTTTTACTAAATAATTTTACACTAAAAATAACATGAATGTTGTGCTTTGAAGTCATAGTAGTTTGCAGAAATATAGAACTTGGATATAAATTTATAAATACAACCAGTTGAAAAGACAGGCCATATATAAAATGATTGATATAGTTGTTGTTTATGCACATGCACACTTGTCTATGCACATTACCACTTGTGTTAGTTGTTGCTGCTTATGCATACACGATATAGCCAAAGGTTTGTGGATACCTGACCATCACATCCTTATGTGGGTCTTCCTCAAACTGTTGCTACAAAGTTGGGATCACAAAATTGTCTAGAATGTCTTTGTATGCTATAGCATTATAGTTTCCGTTCACTGGAAGGGAAGAGGAAGACGGGAAGAGGCCCAAACATGTTTCAACATGACTGTTGAAAGCAGTCACAAAGTGAGGTCCCTAAAGACATGGTTTGCCAAGGTTGATGTGGAAGAACTTGAGTGGCCTGCACAGACCCCTGACCTGAACACCTTTGGATTGAACTGGAATGACAACTGCACCCCAGGGATCCTCACCCACCATTAGCGCCTAAACGTACAAACGCTCTTGTGGCTAAATGGGCACATACCCAAAATCTCTCATCCCAAAATCTAGTGGAACGTTTCCTAGAATAGTGGAAGTTATTATAATAGCAAAGGAGGACTAAATCTGCAATAGGATCTTCAAAAAGTGCATACAGGTATGATAGTCAGGTGTCCACAAACTTTTGGCCATAGTGTGTAAATGAAGGCCAGTGTGTGTTTCAAGCTGAATATGGTGATATAATTGCCATTTATTTTTAGCCCTTGAGAAAATGGCACATGATGTGTTATACTAGATGCATTCTTTCAAAGCTACCCTCATTCTTTGAAGACTGATCCTGTCCTTAAGGATGAATTTTAACTTCCATCATTCAGATAAAGGAACATAGCAGACCATAATCTACTGAAAAGACGGTAGGTAACGGAATACAAATGTTATCTCGTATCATGTGTGCTTTGATATTCTCATTCTCAAGCGGGATGCAGTTGCAGGATAATTGGAGAATAAATTGCACTTCTTCTCTCTAGATAGGATTTCAGCACACAAATACATGTACATACATATTTGTCTATTTCCAGCCATAAGCCAAAGTGGAATTCATAGTATACTTTATCTGGCTGTGAAGAGCAACACTTGAGGCCATTCCTGCTGTTTGAAACTGTTTGAGCAGATACTGTTGTATAGCTTGTTTTGGGCAATTACGAGGACAGTCCATCAGCAACAGCTTACACAGCTGATAGAGCCACAACCCTATCTATACATGTAGAGAGCCTTAACTGTAGGATTAATGCCTGTCTGACACAGTGACCAGCTACATACCACCCATATACCTGAGCTTTGAGCTCAGTTAAGTATGAATGAATGCCTCAGACAACAGCAAATATGTTTCATGGAAACCTAAAACTAAAACAGAACAACTTATTTTGATGTTAATTATGTCTTCCTCACAATCCTTAACATCCATTTCTCGTCACATTAGTACATACATTCATATGATTGACGTTTGTCGTTTGTATAAACTATTGTCAACATTCAGAGTATTTTCTCAGGGTTAATTTTTACTGGCTAATAGCATATGAAATATGAATGTTGACAGTGAAAGTGCAATCAGCTGCTTTATCTAGACACAAAAATGCATTTGCACATATTTTCAGCATTATATCCCTGCTATGCGGTGAAGCTGTTGACATGGACTGATTTAATAGCTTTCATGCAGAGGTTTGTGAACTTGTGGCCTCAAATGATGTTTTTGGGGCACATCAACAAATGATCGAAAGCATATGACATTGAAAATATCAAGGTGATTATGAACTTTTCGTTGCTTTCACTCTTCAGGCTCACTACTGTACATGGTCTACTGAGCACTTGTGCAATTGGTTCCAGAATATTTAGAATCCGAGCAAGTTTCAGAAGACAAGTTGGTCCTCATTGGTGCAATGAATTGATAAATACGAAATGTAGTGAAAAACTAAATTAAATACAGTCCGATGAGAACAAGCATTCTTCAGACTTTTTCAAAGCTGTGCATGGTTCCAATTAGATTTTTTTTTTTTCTTTAACAAAAAATGAGTTTATCACTAATTGCTTCTGAAATGTGACCTTTGTCTGTTTAGTGTTTTCAACAGCAGGAAATTCCACAGAAAGTGGACCACTCACGTTGAAAGACCAATGCTTTATGTATGTTTTCAAAATAATAATTTTCATCTAATTTTTTTTTTTTTGTGAAGCCTTTGGGCGATACTGCTTTTCAGAGGTCTGAGTTCCCACAGCGAAGTTCTATGATTGATAGTTGAAATTTTACCTATTTATTTTATAAATTGCTAATACTCCTTTGGGGCAATTTTCATGGTTCTCAAAGCTGTAGTGATTACTAAGCAAGAGAATCAGCTGAATCTTTCCCCCGATTAAAAATAAGAATTGGTAAATCAGGCTCTCAAGGGCTCCTGTGCACTGTGTTTGTTCACATCTGGTTTGTCCAGCCAAAGACAAATATGCAGCGTTATTCACGTTACCATAATATTGTGTAATGCAATGTTCCCATGAACATAACTTCCAATATTATATGTCAACTATGCCAAAATGTCATTTTCAGTTCTCAAAAACAAACTATTACAGTCTTGATCTACAACAAGAGCCTTGTTTCTAAGTGTTGTGAAAATACCATGAAAACTTATCTTTAATTTACGGAGAATGTATATCCAAACATTTTAAACTGAACTGTCCAAAGGCTTCATTGAAATAAACGATGGGATACCATATTAAGATGCATAGCCATCTCACTTGTAAGTGATTAATATCATGGAAGCCAAACTAAACAAAACTATGCCCGAAAAAGTAAGAAATAATGTTTATTCAACAGTCTCCAGTCATTTTCATGTTTTAGCTGATTGTCAATGATAAATGACAAGCAATTGTTTTACACTTTCCTGTATTTCAAGTACTGATGTAGCCTAACAGATTAAATGGTTTGAAATCCTTCAATGTGATAAATAAGACCAGTAAAAATGTACAACCTTCCCTACAAAAAGGGTGGTGTTTTTATTTCTTTTGTACAAACTGGATACTGTTTGAGAGAGGGGGCTTGAAGAACTTCACTTGAAAGGTGTGCAAAGCAAGACGTAATAAATCAGAGCCAGAGCGAGTGAGCAGCACTAAGTTCATGTTCGGCTGGCCAGATCCATAACCCTGCGACAGTTGCCTGAACCGCAGAAACAGAGGCGCACAGGGACATGACCTTTCACACGGGCACCACAGGGGCCAGAGAGCTAACCTCCAGCGCCTCACTGATACATCGCCAACAACCAAAGATGGATTTCATACTGTGTATAAGAAGAAAATTGTGCACAAGCCTGAATGTGTAAAAATTCCCAATGCAACTAACAGGAAAGCAATAGTTAACAATAGAGAAGGAAAGTACACTATACACCAGGTGAGGAATATATTATATGCATGATTTACTCATTAAAGTTTAAGTAATTTATTTAGATGGTTTTTATGTTGGTTTTTATTTTTATTTTGATAGTGATTGATCAAGATTTTGGGTGGATTAGGTTTCCCTTTTTTTTTTAAATTCACAGTATTATTATTTCATCTTATTGTGATACTGTCATATTTGTATATCACCCAATATCTCCTAATGTAGATAAATTGTTAAAAAAATACTTTAAAATTCACAAAGGAAATGTTCTGGATGGAAAACGCAAATCATAAAAACAATTAATACATTTGAAAATACATTCCTTTAAAAATTTGTCCTCACTTTCCGTCCATCACTTTATTCACAAGACATAATCTGTTTCAGATGTTTCATATTGTTTATTTAAAAAGGCGAAATCATGCAAACAAGAATCAAACGTGGACAAGACTGAGCTCATCACACTTTCCAGAATTTAACGTATTCTGAGACACTGTAATGATTATCACACATGATTGACTCTGCTCATTCAACTTAAAAGCTGAGTCCATTAAATAAAAATCTTTAAAGGTTTATAAAAGGTACCTATCTTGATTGAGTTACTTTGGTTCCAAGGTAAATCACTGTGATTCTTTTCAAAAATGTTAAACATTGTTAAATATTCTGAGACCAATTTGATCAGTCTGTTGTGTTTTTGATTAGAAAAATCTGTCAAAATAGTTATACATACACACACCCTGTTTCACTGCTCAGCCATAGCATTAAAACCACCTGTCTAATATGGTGTAGGTCCCTCACTCTGAATTTGTGTTGTGGTAACTGGCACCAAGACATTAGCAGCAGATCCTTTAAGTCCTCCAATTTGCGGTGTGGGGATCCAAGGTTTCCAGAAGAACATTGCCCAGTGCATCACACTGCCTCTGCCGGCTTGCCTTCTTCCCATAGTGCATCCTGGTGTGAACTCTTCCCCAGGCAAGCCATGCACGCACTCACCCAGCCATCCACATAATGTGAAAAAAAAAATGTGATTCATCAGACCAGGCCACATTCTTCTATTGCTCCATGGTACTCACGTGCCCATTGTAGGCACTTTGCGTGGTGCACAGAGGCCAACACGGGCACTCTGACCAGTCTGCAGCTGGTCCCATGTGTTCTGACACCTTTCTATTATAGCCAGCATTAACATTTTTAGCAATTTGTATTACAGTAGCTCTTCTGTGGGATTGTATCAGATGGAATGGCTTTCTCTCCCCACATGCATCAATGAACCTTGGGTGCCCATGACCCTGTTGCCGGATCACTGCTTGCCCTTCATTGGACCCCTTTTGATAGGTACTAACCAATGCATACCAGGATGACCCACAAGACCTGATGTTTTGGAGGTGCTCTGACGCAGTCTTCAAGCCATCACTTGCCAGAGTTGCTCAGATCCTTATGTTTGCCCAAGTTTCCTGCTTCCAACACATCAAGTTTGAGTACTGACTGTTCACTTGCAACCTAATATATTAATGTTAATGTTATGTTAATGTTATGGCTGATCAGTGTACATACGTATGTGCGTGTGTGTGTATATATATATATACACACACACACACATCCCATAAAGGCTGACAAATAAAACTGTAACATTTGCCTTTAGTAATGGTGAAATTGTTAAATATTCTTATTGTAGCAAAATGCAACATTCAGTAGCCCCATTCACCATATAAAATGAGTGTGGCCATAAAAGCATTGAATTATACAACAGATACATTCTATATATTGCTTTAAAACTCATTTCATATTTGTTAACAAGGGTTGTTTTTTTTATTTAATTTATTTCACAAGGACCTTTTTCCTTCCATCCCACTCATATTTAAATAGCCTCCATCATTACATTTAGAATCATTATCCAAATGAAATATTAAATAATACCAGTCAAAAGTGCCAAAACGCATGATATGAGAGAAATATAATTCAAAATGTACATTTTATACAGAGGGTATTTTTGGGGAATACAAATGTTTCTCTCAAAAAATCCTGCTTATTAAATGGTGCAATTATACAGATACTGTGCGTTGTCGGTTTGAAGGGTCCCTGCACCCCTTTTAGTCTTCTCCCTTTGGTTTTATTGTACAATGTACATCACTAAGAAATAAAGCACTAAGCCCTGTTTTTTTTGGTATTTTACACTTATGTTCCAGGTTTTTAACAGAACTGTGACTTTCCCTGTCATGAACACCCCCCCCCCTCCCCCTCCCCCTCCCACCCACCCCCTTATCTGTGTCGGGATCAATATCTCTTAACATCTTACTTATTTTATTACTGCTTTTGGTTTTCTGGGGCTGATTGAGAGTTTCTCAGAGGAAATCTTTGGTTTTGCTTAAGTGTCCGTGACATTTAATCATGACTTTCCCCCTCCGTTTAATTCCAGCATGGTCAATCAACTAATCCACCTCAATTGATTCGCTGCTCTCGTTGATGGGTTTGCACTCGTTGGGCATCCGCTGGTGTCTGCTAAGCTGTGTGGCCTGCGTGAAGCTCCTATCACACCGCTCACACCTGGACAAACACGAAACACAGACAGCATACTTAGCGAGGGCCATCAGACGTTGTGAATCATCCGTTGTTTCCTTAATGACAAGTGACACTTGAAAGTGGCTGGGAAGCTTACTGGGCCAGAAAGGTGTAATTGCTGCCCACACCTAGGGGCCTTGATGCCGATGATGAGCGAAGGCTCAGACGCCTCTCAACATGGGGGCCTGTCAATAATCTGAAAGGAAGAGGTGCCCCAAGAGAGGCCTGTCTAGATAAGGGCTCGCATCATTGTCACTTACAATAGATAAAGAACAAAAAGATAGTTTTGGGAGGTTGGATATCAAAGGCGAGCATCTCCTGATGGCTTGGTTTTAACTGAGCTGAAAGCAGTTAAAACAGACACAAGGTATGGGCCACTATATCAGCTGGACTCTGTCTAGCACATACTAGACATTTCTGCATTACAAATTGTCTTTGAAACATTTCACAAAATCTGAGGAACTAGTGAGAAATCAGCTTGGAACCTACGTTTACAAGAAGGTTTTATGTGTTTTTTAGATGACAATAGACAAACATTCAAAATAAATGCCTTTGGACTTTTTATATTTAGTCTCACACATCACACTGGACACTTCTCCCCAACATTATACTATGTACAGCCAGCAATTATTAACTTCATCGAAGACTAATTAACTATCAAAGACTCTTAAACACTTGATATTCCAAAACTGTGGATTAAAAACTGTTCCGCCGAAACACAAAATTTCAGATGAGGTTTACATAAAACACTTCGGCATTCTCCACAAACAAAGGAAAAATGCCAGCCTTATCCTATCAACCGCATCAGCTCAATGAGAATAACTCGGTCATATTGATTGACTAAAGATTTCTGGGGAGTTTCATTAATGTCTTTGTGTGCTTCTTTCTCTCTAAAGCTCCTGAAGTGCTGATGACACATTTGTGTATCACTGATTGCTTATTAGATAGTTGACTTGTTACTGGATTGCTCTACTCCCAACACCCCATCTGCTCACACTAAAATCACTGTGAGAGATGATAAGACAAGGTCCTATATGAGATTGAGAGTCAATTAAACTTTACAACTGCAAATTTGAAATAAATAAAAGTTGGAAAAACTTATTAATTCCTGAGACAAAAGTGACAAGTGCGGAGTGGGTCAACTCAAGGCAAGTGACCAGCAACAGCTAGAAAAAATATCTAAAACAAGTTATGTTATGCAAGTGTGTTCTTTTTAAGGTTCGGGGCTTGCCAAACAAAGAACATTATGAAAATGTTAAACAGAATATTGAGGTCCTTTTGTAAATAAATCATGTACCACAATCGTAGCAAAATACCTACAGATCTACATCACCTAAACTTGTATTTATCAACTATATGGGGTATTTTTTTGGGCATTTTTATTCCAATCATCATTTAAATGCCAAATTTAATAATAATTAGCATGATATTAAATAATACTAATTAGCAGCTTAGTTAAAACAGGACCTGTATGTGGTGTGGGGCGGGTAAATGCGCTAGCATCAGAAGGTTAAATGTAACTAACATTCTGTTGACTCAAAAGAAATCCAGTGACTGCTGTTCATGCTCAACTTGTTCAATCTTTTTTTAGGAAATCTGTGTAGCTTGCATCTTGCCTCCCACAAATCTGGGCACTTCAGACAAACTGGGAATTCCAGACCTAGACAATAATATTTTGCTCCCATAAGCCATGGCTGAAGGAATGTCAGTGTTGGAAGTACCAGTATGGGCCAAATTCAACCCAACTGTTATATAAAAATTATAGAGGTTTACACTCCTGTAGTGGGGGAAATGGCAATGCAGGGTTAGTGATATATTCAAACTATTTCAATAGCTGTAGTTCAAAAGATCATTCATAGTATATTTTGTTGATTGAGTCACTGCTTAATGCCAAAGTTTTTATATTGGGCTGTAACACTCCTGAGCACCAGCACTCTTTCCAGCCCTTGTGGCTATTTGTGGTTCTCTTTGCCTCTGTGTAATTATAACATTGAACCTTCAAGGAGTGTGTGTGTGTGCATGTGTATGTGTGTGTATGTGTTTGTGTGTGTGTGTGCGTGCATATGTGTGTGCATGCTTGGCTGATACTCACTATTTTTCTGAAAGAAAAAAAATACAGATTTTATTTAAAAAAAAAAGGTTAGAATATTTTTTAAAAAGCATTAGAATGACAACATTATTTAGTTACAGTAAAAATGAAGCCTGTGTGTGTTTTATCTCACTGTCAGCTCCATTATTAGCTACATGCTTAAATTTACCTTATTTACAAGTTGTTAAAAGAATCTGCCAAATAAACAAAAGCAAATCTATTATTTATAATCAATCTTCTTATAATTATCTATATTATTACAATTCTCTACTAAATTTGCTATATAATACTGTATTTAACACCAAATACATGAATGCATGGTTAGAAAGCAGTGGTACTCACTGTTACTTACTTGAATGGCTTCTCCCCGGTGTGGGTGCGGATGTGGTTGTTGAGCGTCGTGGCTCCGGCGAAAGCTCGGCCACAATAGCCACACTTGAAGGGCCGGTCACTGGAATGTGTTACCACGTGGTTGCGCAGCTCTGATGGCTGGGAAAAGGACTGTGAACAGTGTCCACACTGATACGGTCTGGAAACACATACACACACACACACACAGGAGCACATCAGTGACAGCCCACTGCTGTTACCATGGCAGCATGACCTCTCATCAACAACAGGGCAAGGAACACAGTTTAGGCCATCTATCAATATTCTCACTTGCTCTGATGGTTAGGGTTTCCGCTGCTTTTTGGTTCACATATGCGTATCCGCAGCCGTAATGATCTCTGTTAATTATTAGCCTAGTTTCAGTTAATCATGGAGAGCTGATAACAAATCACAAATTTATTGACAATTAGGGACAACAAAGGAAAGCACTTACAGGCATAATTAGATGAATTGACAATTCAACTGTGCCATCAATTACCTTAAATATTTGGAGAGAGAGAGATAGCGAATGAGAGACATTGGCCCAAACATGCATTTCATACAGTTTTACTGAAATTTGTGACTGAAGTTTTTCTGTTGGGAGATGCATTGATTGTGAATATTTTAACATGATAAATGTTTGGCGAGTATTTACTACAGCAGCACTTGTGATTAATGTCAACATATTGTTTATTGCCGCACTGGGCCCTGGCGCAGCACAATATTAGAGATAAATGGCCCACTGAACTGAGTCTGTACCGAAAACATACACAAGCCTTATATAAACTTGTATAATATTGCATAGATAACAAAACCATGACTGTAGTCTACCTGTAAATGTACAGGGATTGGTGTCTGTCTTTGGTATTGCGGCAGAGAATTTGATTTTGGATTTGTTTAGAGTTCGGTAGAATTGGTGTTTATGGTGCAGATCAATGTTGTAATTAATGGCTCTATGGAAGGCTTTGCCTATTAAAGGAATGCAAAAAAAAAAGGATACAGTGATGACTGGGGTAGTCAAACAAAAAACAACAAAAATTTTTTGTTTGTAGTTTAGTCAGCAACATATAAGCAAAGCTCCATCTTTCATGATAGTATACCCAAATAATTTATCCACTCTGAAATGTTCATATTAGAACAAAGATCAATAAATATGTATAGGCCAAATCCCATAAAGCAAAGCTGAGAGCATTTGAAAAAGATTCCCAGGGTCATTTATGGCACTTGCTTCAACTCCAAATACCAACAGATCCAGATTCCCTTGTTCAGCTAAATTTTATCTGCACCCCAGGGTCATAAAGTTTAATATTGACAACCCTTCACATCGACTTCAACTCCTAGGGTATCCCAGCAACATTTTTCTTGTCTATGAATATTAGTTTATTGAATAAGTGGCATCTGTTTTCCTCTGCATCACCGTTAGAGTGGGTATTTCTTTGTGACAGCAGCAACTGATTTATAGGTTTGTATGCACCCAAGAAATATAGTGCTAAGCAAAAAATTTCCAATACGTCCTGGGCCATATTTAATTAGGTTTAGAGATGTTACACACAGTAAATTCCAGAGTGGTCAGCGATGCAAAACTGTGTGTAAATTGTCGATTCTATACCCCTTATACAGTGATGCAGAGAAGTAACATTTATTCCATTTCCTACCATCCTCTCAAATATTGCGCGAGTCAGGAACGCTCTAATGAATGCCTATAATTATGGTACATGAACATGCTTACTCAGTCTTTTAAAATCTTCCTAATGTCTTTCACTACTTAAATACATGGTCAAGAATAGCAGCAGAATTCCTCTGCACAATATAAGTGAACAAAACACCAGATTCAAATAGAAACATGGTTTGGATTAGTGTTATTTTCATATTTACACATCTTTTACATTTCTATTCTAAAATGGTGAGAAATAGCCATTTGTCAAACGTTTTGTGTCCAAATCCCAAATCATTTTAAAGTACAAGATTGTAAAAGCATGTTGTTATTTTCACTAAGGTTTTCACTCTCAATAAGCTTGTCGCAGATAAAACTATCCAACTGCATATTGTTTTATACTTCTAAGCAACAGATTAAGGTAAAATTAGTCAGATATATTCAGTGGCATATAAATAACATTTTATAGCATTAACTCATTTTTGGAAGAAAAAAAAACATTGGATAGAACATTCAGTTTCAAGATCTTGATATTTTAATAGTCATTATATACAGTATGTGATGCTGCAAGTCATAGAAGGTGATTACTTACTTCAGTCAAACCAAACCTTCCGGGCAACTGACTAAGAACTGGTGTATTGACTGAAAATTCAGTGTTTTAGAAATAATTATCATCATGTTAATGGTCACGGTCATGTTGCCAAGATTATTTGGCTTACAGTATATCCCCCAGGAGAAGCCATAGTGAAACATTTATTCTCATAAACCATTACACTAAGCAAGTTTGTGATTGGTACAAAATGTATAAGGTGGATTCTTCACTGCATAACTGATAGTTTGTTTGGGGAATAATAATATGAAGAATGTACAACCTGGTCCATACGTATTTGAACAGTAACACAATTTTGATAAAGGTGCCTCTGTATATCACCATAATGCATTTGAAATGAAGCAGTCAAGACTTGATTGACGTGTACACTTTTTTACTCCCTTTATTTTCACAGACTCAAAAGTAAGGATTATTTTTAATACTTGGATGCAACTCCTTTGCAGTCAGTGACTGCCTAAAGTCTGGTACTCCCTAAAGTCTGGTTACTGCAGCCGAATTCAGTTGCTGCTTATGTGTGGGTCTTTTCTGCCTTCAGTTTTGTCTTTTGGCTTGAGGTCAGGTGACTTGACCATTTAAGAACATTCCATTTATAGGTCTTAAGAAGCTCTTGGGTTGCTTTTGCAGTGGGTTTTGGGTTATTATCCCTCTGTACTGTGAAACACTAGCCTATCAGTTTTGCGACATTTGACTGAATCTGAGCAGAAAGTACAGCTCTATGCACTTCAATATTCATCCTTCTATTTCTATCAGCAGTCACATCATCAAGAAATACCAGTTATCCAGTTCCACTGGCGGCCATACATGGCCATGCCATAACACTGCCTCCATCATGTTTAACAGATGATGGGGTATGCTTTGGATTATGAGCCCTTCCTTTCCTTCTCCATACTCTTCTCTTTCCATCACTTTAGTACATGTTAATCTTGGTTTCATCTGTTCAAAAAATCTTGTTCCAGAACTGGGCAGGCTTTTTTTAGATGCTTTATAGCAGAGTCAATTCTGGCCTTTCTGGTTTTGATTGTTACCAGAGGTTTGTTTCTTGCAGTAAACCCTCTGTATTTACATTCATGAAGGCATCTCTTGATTGTAGACTTTGACAGTGATATGCCTACTTCCTCGAGAGTGCTCTTTACTTGGCTAGATGTTGTGAAGGGTTTTTTTCTTCACCAAGGAAAGAATCCAGCATTCATCCACTTTAGTTGTTTTCTGTGGTCTTACAGACATTTTGGTGTTGCTGGGCTTGACAGTGCATTTTCTTTCTTTTGAAGAATGTACCAAATTGGATTTGGCCTCTCCTAATCTCTCTGATAGATCTGTTTTGTTTCTTCAGGCTAATAATGCCTCCTTCGCTTACATTGACACATCTTGGGCCTGCCTACTGCCTACTGCCGATTTCTCATGAACAGCCAAATGCAAATTCAACACTTGGAATCAACTCCAGACCTTCTATCCTTAATTTATCATGAAATAATGAGAAAGCAGGCCATGAAGCTGCTTATCATTCAATTGTCCAATTACTTTTGAGCTTGCAAAAAGATTAAAATCAAACAACTTAGCTATGTATCTGCACTATATACCCAGATGTTTTATCTGTTTAGCATCCTTCTGTCCTGCTTTAGCAGAACGTGTTGATTTATGTACTTTGTAATGTCCCATTAATTGCTGAGCTAAAGCTGCCCTGTAGAGGCTGTTAGTGTGAGAGTTACCTGTCTGGGTTCTGTGTGCACACATGCATTTGCAGAAGAATGCGCTGTGTGAAGGTCTTGAAGCATTGGCCACATTTCCAGAGGTGCCAGTCACTGAACTCACTGTTAAGCTGGCTGGTGGATGTGGGGCTGGCCAGGACCCGCTGGTTCTTGGTGTTCATCTGGTTAAAGCCAGAGTCCATGCTGCCCACTTTGTCCAGGAGAGAGAAGCTCCGTGAGCAGGGCGAGTGAGGGAAAACCATGGAGCGCTGCATGGTGGGTGAAGAGGATTTGGACGTTTTGCTGAAAGGCTGCAGGCTGTCCTGTCGGGACATGGCCTCGATTACAGTAGGTGGCACATTCACTGTTCAAACAAACACAAATAATTGCAGAGCTGATCAGTATTCTGTACTAATTTTTGCTAGTTATTGGGTTCTTACTGCATCACGTGCCATAGCAGTTGCAACATGACATTGAACATAACAAATGCAACACTATTTTCAGAGTGTAGTGTCGTATTAAACTTAATATTCAAGAGGCCAGAACTTGTAATCTCATGCTCAAACATTAGGATTTTCCACATTCTTATGTAGGGCGACATGCTGCACACAGAAAAATAACATTACCAAACTCTACGATGAGAAGAGCCTGGGCTTTCTTATTTAATAAAGCTAATGTAGCCAGTCAAAATTTAATGTTGGATGATGATCAAAATAAAGAAATGTGATTAGAGTTAGCGTTAAAGTCACGTTTCTTCTACAAAATATCTGGAGTAGTATCACAGGGGTTAATTTAAGATGCAGAAGTCAATGTTCATCCCTTAACCATGTTTCAAGTTATTCTATGAGCTAAACATTTATATTCAACTTTTTTACAGCCATTTGTTCCTTTGTTTTGTTGTTCGCCAATGCAATTAGAATTGACACAAGCCAAATTGTCTGAAAAATTACATGTGAAAGGTTATATAGTGAAGACAAGGGTTACTGAGTATAACTTTTATTATAACTTTATTTATATGAAATCACATCAAATGAGTATCTCATTCCTTATAGTACCAAATTTTGAATGAGATCAGGTTGTTTACAATGTTAACTGTACATTCTCAATCAAAATGCACTCAATAGTACAAACAAAATTATGTACAACAAAACAAAATCCATCATATGAGTTTTCAGGTGTAATGTAATTTAGATAAGTAGTGTAATTTAGATGTTTAGTTCCACAAAACAAACTATTTTATTCTTGCCCCGTGTATGTCCATATACACAATTTTATCTATTTGTATTAAACTACTATTACCATAGATCACCAGATGCAAGGGGGTTTGGCCTTATGCTGTTTTTTTCTTTTGGTTATAGTATTGCATTGATCAAATCATACTGTACACTTTGGAGAACAGTTTGGAGGGAAAGAGAGTTGTTTAAACAGAACAGCAACCAGACTAAAGCCATAAAATGTCTCTCATGTAAACACGAAACTGTCAGACTCTGTCAGATATCCAGGAGTTCCACTCGCCAATGGGCTCAACAAATACAAGACCTAACTGTATGGGGTAAGCCTTCATTTATGCTGAGAAAATAATATTTTAAATCAAAAGTACTTTCAAATAAATTATGGAATTTACCATGAACTTTGGGGGGACTAAAATGCAGTTGACCTCATATGCACTAACTCTGCTAATGTCTAACATTCACATACGGAATATAAAGTCGGCTTTAGATGGCAGGTCCAAAAATGAAAACATGGAACTGGGTTCCACTCCTCCAAAACTGACTGATCTACCATGAAGGCTATGAAGGAAAACAAACTGTTTGGTTGAACAATGGCTATAGTTAGAGTATGTGAGAAATGTTTCGTTTGCTTAATTTTTTTTTTAATTTATTTAAAATACTTGGTAGAAGCCACCATTTGTTCGGATGGTCTCATGAACTTAATAAATAAAGTATGTAAAGTACTGTGTCCTCATCACTAAATGTATGCATGTAGTGTTAAGGCTCTGCTTATTTAGTAAATGAGTGTGCTTATAAGAGTGGTGAGACTTACAGTTTTCATCCTGTGCGATGTACTGCAGGGGGATGCCAAAGAAGGAGGTGTAACTGTCATTGTACCAGACAAGAAGCTCTGTTCCTCGTGGAATATCCATATAAGCCCGGTAGAAAATACACGATCTGAAAGTATGATTTTGTTTTTTTGGTTTTTTTTATCTGACAGGATACAACTGAAAAGAATAGAGTCCAAGCCTACAGCTGAACAGTTGAGAGAAAAGGCCATCAGTGGTTCTGTGCGAGTCTTTAAATTCTCAATTATTTATATATGAGCTTTGAATCTTAACCATGTGGCTACCAGGGTCCAGTGACCATAGTATTTGTGTCAAAATTCACATTTGCTTTATTGGCTTGTTAATAACTTTCTAGGTTCAACTTGATTAAACTTATGTGAAATGTTGCACATCACAATATTCCAGCATTCAATTAGTCTACATGTCACTACCTTCAGTCACATTATAATGCTTAATTTGTATGGTAATAGTGTGAAGACCTATATATATAATTACTCTTTGGTTTCCACATACTTCAATGTATAAACATTTGTAATACGCATAGAATTTGTTATCACATGTTCAGAGGAGCTCTGGACTGGGAATTGGGGTGCACTACAAATATTTGATAATAAGCTCCTTTGGTCTCTGTAGAGCTGCAAAGGCCTGTGAATTTTATTAATTCCTTTCACTGAGACACCAAAATAAAACAAGGGGTGAGCCCATAAATCAAAAACATCTTGTAACCCACGAGAGAAAAAAATACACTATACCATGTACTTTATACCCGTGTAACAGTTCATCTCTCAGTTTGGCTTCACTTAACATAAACACTGGAGCACACAAATAAATGTACTCACACTAAATGACTCAGTTGGCTGCTGAAAGAGGGCTGTTTTTAGAGCGATGGGTGGTCTTGCACGTTTTCAGAGGAGGCTGAACAAGTGTAAACGAACACCATCTCTTACAACGCTGCCGTCACTTCCAAAACGTGCACAGAACTCCACACCGGCCAAGCACATCAAAGGCCATTTTTCCCCCTTCGTCTTGGATAACATTTCCAGCGCTGACATGTATTTAGTATTGTGGTTGGATGAGTCATAAAGACAACGGTGGGGCGTCCCCAGTGCAAGTGAAGTAAAGCACATGCCAGTGGACATTATTGTCAAAGCAAAACAAAACAGCCAGCTCAGGGTTGATCAATCACAAGTCGCTTTGAAGAGAATTCCATCTAGATATTGCAAATCATAACACTGGAACTCAATCCAGCTGACGGAGAGGACATTCCAATGTGCAGCGTGCACAGGGTTGGAAAAACTCCTAACAGCTACAACTTGTATACACAATAGTGTATGAAAGAGGGAAGTCTCACCTCTAAAGTTCCCTTAAACAGTCCTCTTGAGTATACACGTATTTAGAGCACTAAAGGGTCACTGGGGCTTAACAGTGAAACGACACCAGGAAAAGTACTGTTAAAGTACACACTTGAAACACTTGAAGACACAAAGTGACACTGTGTAAAGCTCAATCCCACTGATGATTGTATCACAGAAGACAAATTTCACATCATGGCCCCAAATTTCCTACTGATACTACACAGTCACCAAAACCTCAAGACATAATAATAGAGGCACTAAGAGTAAAGCAATAACACAGTGCCTGCTTATGGTTATTAAAACAAAATTATACCCAGCCCTCACTGCTTATAGTCTAGACAAGACACTAGGCTATCCAATATCAACCTAAAAGTAATACACTGATTCTTAATCCTCTTCGGCATGAGAAATCCTCTGAATGGGAAATATGAACATGGGAGACTAGTAGCTCGGTGTTTAAGATTCTGTGCAACTGACCTCCATGTTTTAAGTTCAAATTCTATGGTTGCCAGACAGCCACTGATTGGACCTTATTTAGCCTTATTGAAAGTCACTTTAGATAAATACATTTACCAAATTAATAATTGCAAATATACTAAACAAAAGGACATCATACAGAATATGTCAAAAGCCTGTACATTACCTGTACTGAACCACTGTCATGTTCTGTTCCCCACAGTGTCTGGCACAGCGAATGTACCTCATCCAGCTTGACTTGCTTGGATCATTGCCATCAATAAAGTGCTGTAATGTGCCCTCTTGGTCATAGATCTAAAAGACAAACGAAGAAAACAAGACACATAGCCAATGAAACCAAAACCAACACTTCATGTGCAATTATGCAGCACGTTTGTTCACATGTGGATCCAAAAATATAACTATAAACACAGAGTGATAATAAACAATCAAGCAAAAAAAAATGTTCACAAATCACAGATGTATCTGCAAAAACTTTTATATTACAGTTCCTAATTCATCTCTGTATGCCAGATATTATTATGCCAGACTTTAGGAATACACATCTATAACTTATGACCACTTGTAATGTATACTGGCAATGTACTTCTATAGCATATAATATATTTTGAAGGGCCAAATAAAAATTTAACCATCAATATGTCTGTAGTAAACATAACTATTCATTTTTTATATTATTTGCAACATATAAAATTCCTGGCTTCAACACTGGGAATCCCCCCACTTCATGATGCACCTTGAAGCATATTATGAAACATATATTTATATACATAAATTACTCCAACAAGAATTTTTTTATTATATACTATTGTGATATGCAGTAGCATGTTACATCCAGATTATGCAGAAAATGAACATCAGTTAATTTGTAAACAGTTAATTAGTATTTTCCTTTAGAATTTTTTGTTCTGCGTGTCTTTAAAATAAAACTTTGGTTTTAGTTTTTGGAGATTTTTCTCTATTTTAAAGCACATAGCTGCACATGTGTAAATATTTTCTCCTTTACTATACATAATAAAGATATTTACTACTAAGACAGTGAGCATGTAATTTAGCTATTTATGTCTTTTTCTGTGAACAGTATCAAACAACACCTTTAGATCATACATTTTGTATTAATCGCAACAGACTAGCAATGTGTCGTGGTGATGATAGTATTAAATTCTGAGAGATGCAGTACTGAGCTACAAAACAGCACATAACAAACAACACATTAAACACCAGATTTATGCTCAAATACCCTTTTAAATCTGCATTAGGACATTTCACAGATTCACCTATGAATATAATAATGTCCCATGTCACAAAAGTCATTCAGCGGTAAAATTTTTTTGAATGGCTAATATCCTTTTTTTTTTTAAATGAAAAAAAAGCCTCAGTGTCAATAGATATGACATATCTAAAGAATAGATATGGTATCCCATTGAAAAGAAGAAAAGACAGGGTCTCAAATTGTGCTAAATGTTAAGTTACCAAATTGAGTGTCTGGACTATTTCCTTCCACTTCACTGAAGTGCTCAACACTGTTAAATGTTCAACACTGCCAAAGGTTAAAAATCATCAAAACATGGTATATCAGAGGAAGAGTGCACAATTAGAATATTTCTTTCAATCAGGGAAAGTCCATTTCTAATATAATGGCTAGACAGAACATCAGAAAATCACCTCTATACACGTTTCCACCATATCTCTGCATCTCTAGCTAAACTACTATACATCCATCTCCCAGTACAGAAGTAAGAGACCTTCTGCCTTGTCACTGGAGCAGGGCTGAATGAATGGGATTTAGAGACCCCTCTGACCCCGCTGAGCCCCTGACATCCAGTTTGTCTGCACTCATTCCCCTTTCTCATCCTCATGGCTTTTTAGTGAACCTCCACCGCTTCTGACAGCATGATAGAATGCTTGGACACTGCTTACAGCAAAGCAGTTTGTTACACAAGCCCTGAGCCTAACCTTCCAGCTGCTTTATCGAAAAAGAGACACTTTATTTATGGATTGTTTAGCTTTGACTAGATAAATATCACAACCAATATAAAAATATCAAGTAAGTATGATGCAAAAGCGCAAGCTTATATTGTGCAAATGTGCCGTTAACACGGCAGCTTGTTACTTTTGAAAGGATTTGTTTCTAGACTGCAAACCAGTAGTCATGAAATTTCAGTAGTCATGAATTTGGAACACATTGCTGTAATTACTGATGTTAGACTAAGAGCTTTTTTTAGTTAAGATAATGTATCTAATACATTTAGTCAATGTGTCACATTTGGTAGCTCTCTGCAGCATGTTTAGGTACATGTGGTCATATTGGTTAAACAATACAAGTGCGGTATCAAATCAGTGCTGGCCACAATAAAAAGTTCAGCCTTCCCACCACACAGTATGAAAGAATATGTCATTAATGTGACCAGAGGATGGAATTCTAAATCCTACCCTTCACACATATACAGTACACATACATCTATGTACATACATGTGGATCTACACACATTACAATGAGTGCAAAAACAGAATGCAGAAAGTTTAGTCATTTCTCTGGCTTGTGGCGACGTTACAGGGATTTGACGCTGGAGGAACTCCAAAGCTGCCTGCTGAAGAGCAGGAACAGAAATAGGAGCGAGACTTGTACAGGCAAGCGACACTTTTGAAGGAAGAATTGGTGGCTCTGGTGTAGAAGGAATTTTGCTGGCATGTTAGAGGGGAGGGTCCCTGCAAGTCAGTACATCCTTTAAGTGACTGATCATCTTTATGCGTGATGAGTATGCAAACTATGTTATTCATATGTTATGCCTTCGCAGTAAATAGAAGTACATATACACGCAAAATGGACTTCTCCCCCTCATGTAGCCTACATTTATCTGGGGAAGAACCACGCAAAAAACAAACAAACAAACAAACAAAGAAGAAGTCGGCACAAATAACCATGGAGGAAAAGGACGTGAGCTCCCAACTCCAAGTCTAATTTAGCGGCCTGCTTGGTTCTCGAAGCGTTAGAGGCATTGTTGCCAGGTGCGTGGTCTTCCCACTAAGCTGCCTAAGCTACTTTTGAATTTCCAACATGTTTTTTTTCGTGTCCATAGATCATTTTTGATTATGACTAATACGAGACCATTTAGGACCTTGGTGAAAAAACTATTTATATTGAAAACTACGTCTTTTAATAGCTGGTGCTCGTTAAATGGATTCCTTTTACACCCAGATCTGGCAACCCAGGTCAAAACCCACACTCACTCACACACACACACACATCCGGTCTACGTTCATCAATTATCCCCATATTCAATTCATCAAACAGGACTTTTTTTCAGTTGTCCATGTCGTGCAAGAGCGCCGTTTAATTGAACACTTTTATTTAAGTAGTTTATTCGGTACATAGCAGCGTGTTCACTAAAACCAATTAGAAACCAAATGAAAATTAGCCACAATAATGCGCTCGGTACCGTTTACTGCTCTGGCACGAGAAACATTACTTAATTAGAACTTCATCTATTAACACATTGTCTTCGTCATCGCAAATGTATTTCCATTTTGTCACGAGCTTTTTAAGGCTCTGTGTTTAACAATTTCACACCGAGGCTTTTAAACCGAGGTTTAGTATGCGGCTCCAGGAGCAGTTTACCTGATGAGCTGCAAGCTTATATTTAATGAAACATTAATCCAGGGCGCCATTACGGGCGCGTTTTGCGCTGCGCTTCCTGCTATACACCACGCATGACCCTTTATGCTAGGTTTTCCTTTAATTTGTCACCCCGTTAATATGTGTTAGGCTATACGAAGTTGGACTTCCTTCTGGTACCACAGCAGATTCGAACCGTGTTTGATATTCTGCTGTACACTCACTGAGCAAGTAGCTTTGCACCGTTTTACATTAAACATGAAATGTGGTGCATTGGACGATTCTTTCTTTTTACAAGAGCCTTTTTTTTAAAAAGCTCTTAATGATTTAGACTAGATCAGACAGGGGTGGTTTTTGAATGATTTTTGTTTTATTTCCCTTTTTGGTTATTTCTGCGAGCTGCTGTTTGGCTCAGTTTGCTCACCTACTCATTTGCAAGCTGTTCTTTAAAAAAAAAAAAAAAAAGTTAAACAGGAACACATTGGCACAGGCAATAGTATATAGAAATTAAAGAAGCACATAGATATTGCTCTTAAGCATGATACAGTATTTATTTAGTTTATATTGCCTGTATTCATTTCTCTTCCCATCTGTCCACACATAGAAAGTGCTCTTGATTTTTTGGACCTATTTCTTTTCACTCAGCTTTCAGTTGGGCAGTATAACTCTACCAGATGCATTGTTTCACTCGCAAAAAATGTTTGTGGAATGGATTGTTTATGTTGTGCTCTTACTTCATAGCATTAAAAGATTATTTGTGCGCGGCATTGTATTTCACAGTTCAATGTAATATGTTCATCTGGGTTTCATCAGAATCTGAACACTGTGCCTGGCTTTTTTAGTGCACTATTTCATTATGAATTTATATGTACATGCTGCATATCTTTTTAGTTACAAAGTGTCTATAAGCACTTGATGTTATAAATAGAAGAAGTAGCTAAGGTTTCATATAATGCAACATAGTTGTACTACTTGGATTGCATTTGAAATAGAGATTCAGTTGACTGTTTCTCAGGCATTGACTCAAAGAATGCATAATATATGGCAAACCTGGGTGGAAAACACACTTTGATTGATAGACGTCATTGTGCCCTAATGCACTGACTGAAGTAGGCTTCTTACAGCTCTAAGTAAGAATTACAGTAAATGCCCTTTAAAAAGCAATTTATGTCATCTTTAGTCTTGCCTCTGCATCTGACTTCGCTCCAGCTGAGCCATACTCTAATTACACATCAGAAAAGCTACTAACAACCATAAATTAAAGAGCACAAATCAGTGATACCTGGAAAAATGCAGCAGAGAGATAGGTTCAAATCAAAAGATAAAATAAAGAGGGAAAATAGACTGATTTGAGATCCTTTTTTTAAGATATAATCTTCAGTAAATGGTCCCCATGAAAGAATGTATTAATTTCTGACCATGTCAGATCTTTGAATGTCTCTACACGCTAAATAGCCTCTGGTGTAATGACATTATTGAGGAGGGTCGGTTCACTGCAGAAGTGAACTGTGTCAATAGCTTTGCTGCAATTGTCTATAACTCGGGGTGAAATCAATTTTGTAAATGATTGCAATAATCAGGGAAATTGCATGGTTTATAAATATACTCATATGGGATTTTAATGGAGCTGAACAGGTTGTGCTGATAAGCTGTGAGTCTAAGAAAAAACAGTCTTGAATATAACAGTATGTGTTAATCCTAACCATTTTAACTGATAGATACAAAATGCTATGGTGGATTGAAATCAAAATCTCATATTGGGAATGCTATAGGTAGTAAATAAGTAATAGGAAACGGAATATTGCCTCCAGAGAAAAACTCGCAAGAAAAAAGACAATACAAAGAATGCTTAAAAGAAAATGACCACTAATACTAAAGGCTCTCTGGGTTACTTTTACTCCTCAAGGTATTACTACTGGTCTCTGTGTGTAGCTCATCTAGCCATTGATTTAGACTGGTAGTGTCCTGTCACTGCCTTACTTACTGTTCAATGTCTTTCGGACCGACATTTACAGCACACTGATTGGACCCTGTCACTGACCAAATGCTGTAAATCGTCCTTGAACAGCTGCTCATCGATAGCTGAGCCATGGGGTAAGATAGCGAGAGAGGTAGAGAGACACTCAGGCCCAACTAATCCTAGCTGAGAGTCGCTTGACCTCATGCCCTTATTATGGTGAGTAAATCAGGGCCCTCTGGCCATTAAGCTCTGAGTTGAGAGAACCTTGGTCCCAGTGGCATAGGGAACACTGAAAAGTCTGTGTGAGTCTGGACCATGGAACACTTTGTGTAATGGAACTGGCATGCCTTATCTGAGGAAACACTTAGCAGCCATCGGCTGAACGGGATGGGGGCATGTAAGTGGTACAGCTGAGAGGGGATGCAGTGTGCCTGTGATAGTGTGGCTCTGGTATCTGTTCCCAAAAACACCTTCTGGTAGATGTTTACCTTTTCAGCTTGTCCTCTTAGCTCAGGTGGTCTCCTTTTACTCAATAAGTGTCATGTAACATAATAAGGATGCATTTAATGATTCAGAAATTTTGGAAAATTAAATGCAGAGCTAAAAAAACATATAATGAATATCAAAGTATACTTAACCTGCATTATCAATTATGCTGTTAGATATAAAAAAAATTTTTAAGTTTTTATACTGTCAATTCATGCATTAAAGGGGATTTTTTTTTTTGTTCCACTTTAATCTCTCTGTCTGCACTGAGTATGAACAATATAACTGTGGGTTCGTATTCCAGAGAATGATGTACTGACATTTCTTACATTAGACATACAATATAAAATGAGTTAAACATTTTAGTTGGCTGTGTTTCAACCCATAATTGCAATTTTTGAGTCATAACTGAAGCTAGTAAAAGAACAGACTACACAAACCTAAAAATAGGGGGGGGAAATTCCCAACAAAACATTCTAATCTAAACACTGTAAGAAGTGGTGGTAATATGTAATCTCATTCCTGGATATGGTGGGTTAAAATAAAATGTAAGAATGTAAGGGAAACTGAATGGGTGCAGGGATACACTGTTAAGTATACATCCAGCATACTTTACTTCCAAATGAAACTGTTTTCGGCACTTATTTGCTGCTAGTGAATCTACTGTCAAAAAAGAAAACATGGCTCTAAAAGTGTTTACTTTTTCGATCCGGATACATTTCAAATAAAATTGTTCCACCATCAACGTGCTTTCTCACACAACAGAGCCTTGGATCAAGGGGGAAATGGAGCATAAAATAACTTAAATGACAAATTATGGAGCTTTCTATGTCAGTGAACCGACGTTAAACACGTCACTCCTCATTCTGGCACACAGAAAATAAAAATAATTATCCTGGCCTGTGGCCTAGGCATTTTATTATTACTCTAGAACACCCACTGGTGCCTGCCAATGATGATATCATTGTGGATGGTCATGTTCACACAATGATAGTTCATACAGGGGTATTGCCAGTGACCCCCTGACCACTAGTGCAAAATATTATTCCTATCAGTTAATCCCTCAGCACCTGGCCTGATCAATCTAAACAAGTGCAAGTCTCCAATATTTGTGTCTACTTCAACTTAGTATTTTCATACATTAATCTGACCCCTTATCATTTCAATGGTTTTACATAAATATTTCCTGTAAAAATGCTCTAAGTATTTCTAAATTTCAGGATTTATGTATTTTATACTGATTAACAATATGCAGGACTAGTGGTTTTAAAAAGTCATTCAGTTTTGGTAGTCCATTCCCTAGTGTAAACTAAATCTATTTTGTATTTAACATTTTTCTCATCATGTGTGTACCGCACTTTGATTTTAAAGTATAATCTGTAAAAACAAACAAAAACAATGATGACCACACAACAGAGAAGAAAGCAAAGCACAAAGAGTTATGTGTGTTGCTTTCAATGTTCAAACACACTATGAGGTGTTTCACTATTTTTACTATGTAATAATAATGCTGATGTAGTATTTAACTTTTAAATGAGAATGATCTTGTCAAAAGATTTATATCAAGCATCACGCCCCATTGTGCGTACTGTATAATTTCAATATTGCCCTCTATTTAATGAATATATGGTAGTAGTAAGCGGAATTTATAGATGATAAACATTACTGACTGTATTCAATATTGTTCAAAATCGAAGTCTTATGGGAGTCCTGAATGCAGTGTGTATAATATTATTTGGTCAAAAATATTTGATCCTTGGCATGGACATTCCACAGACAAGTTCATGAAAAATCCTTGGTGAAGCAAAGTCTGCTGGGAAACATTATAGGCTTATTGACCACAGATAGTACAAACATAAAAACGCCCCCAGTATGAACAAAATGAAAATGGACAAGAACCTAATGTTTTTAATCTAAAGACATATATTAAGGTTCTGCTCAACACAGGCATCATGAAAAAAAATCTAGAAAAATGTAGAATAGTTAGTGTATAATTATGGTGGCATGTAAAAATAGTTTAAATGTTTCTTAAACCGCTTTAAGAAAAGTAATAAATACAAGCAATTATTAAACTATACTAGAAAGTTCAGAATATGGTCACACAAGCTTGGTGTAACATTAAATTTATTTTATTCCTTATTAAGGCATAGGCTATGAAAAAGCTGGGGAAAAGTTAACTAATATGTTTCGTGAAATAGTACTACCCCACAACATTCTGTTCAGTATATTATTCAATTTATTATATTTTAGGCGCAATAGTGTCATAATAGTGTCTTATATAATAGAGCAACCATTTGTCATATGGTGATGGTAATGTGAGACACACGTTTTTAAGTAGTAAATTGAATACTTCATAGCATTTTAGAAATATATGACAATGTGATGCAATACTGAGTGGTATTTCTCAGAAAATGGGTCACCAAGTATAAAAAGAAGTCCCATAATACCTGAAACCACATTTGTGTATTTTGGGTTTTTTCATTTGTTCTGCAGTGCAGATAAGTATTACATGATCATATCTGTTTATAACAGATATATCAATTCAAGAATTTAAGTGAACTAACTTTAGAAATGTTAGTCCAGTGCTTTACTAGCATATCACTAAGCACAACTTCCAGCACCAGGTTTACACATAATAATTTTCCACACAACCAGGACACTGTCCCTGTCACTTCTTAGTTTAACATCAAAAACACACATTCATGAGAATTAAGTGATCTTCAGTTACAACACAGAGTGATTCTGTAGTTTACACTTTACCAACACTGATTAAATAGTTCAACACTTTACATGCCCCTAAATGAGACATGTCTCCTTCACTGGTATAGCACGGAATATTGGGCTCGTTTCTTTCCCTCACCCACCTCACTTCTGTTTAAGCTGCAGGAATTTTTACAGCCCTCCCTGGCCAAGCAAGTGTTTAAAATGGCGTCACACAGAACATATATAACAAGTAATAGTGTTCCATTCAGTCTGTGTGGGCCTCAACAACAACAGGCCTGTATTTGGATGGAGAAAGTCAGAGCACAACAGTAACAAACGTTGCACCAATATCTCAAAAGCTATCAGTTTGTGTTGATCTATATTAGAGATCTGTTCTCAAGTTGCAACTACTTGCCAAACAGGAAGATGAATTGTATTTGTCCATGTCTATAATTAGAGAATATAGGAAAGGATAGCTTGTAAACGTGTCTGAGTGATGATAGTTTATGTCTCAGCTAAACCACAGTTCTGGATTCTCAGCTGAATGGCAATTCACTCTCAGGATCTCTCGCTCTATTTCTCCGTCCTGCTCTGCCTCATCTCTCTGGTCGGTTGCTCATCTTTAAGAGCTGTGACCTTTAATTCTCTGTGTGTGCATGGGTTTTTTCACACTTCACTTTCTCTCTTTACACTGCGCTGTTTGAATTCAAGTATTTTATTAAAACCTGTGATGTATACTCATTATTTGTTATTCATTCCAATTAATCTTATCCATAAAGGATCGTTTGTTCCAGTTTGGGAAAACTGGAAAAAGAAAATACTAACCTCCCATAAGTGTCTTGTGTTGCGCACCGCTCCAGAATGCACCTTATCCAGCAGCAGAGGAACACCCTGAAAAGGCCCGATCCAAGTGCCCTGTGGTATACGCTGGGCAGCACAGATACCATAGCCCAGACCTGGCACTGTGCTGGTGCATAGGCAGACTTCGCGGGGTAGGTCACGCAGCCACTCGGGAACCTCGGGAGGGGGCACAGCAGTGGATGCACTACTTGTCCCTACCAGGCGCCGTAGCGAGTGCAGGGGCCCGTGCATGGGGCACTCGCCGTTCCGGTTATCTGCACACATGTCACAGCCTGCAGGACAGTGCAGTTTGAGAGACTGTTACTTATCCCAGAACCCAGATGGGACCCCTATAAAAGTAGGCTACTGACTAGTATTCCTAATTACAACTCTCACTGCTACTCCCTCCAACAGTTTTACAGTTGTACATGAAAACATTTGTTTTCTGGTGGTCAGTGACAGGAACAAATATGATTGAAAATTAACAGCTCAGGTTTGACATAAAATACATTTTGTCCTCAGTTGACAGATGCTACTGCCTTTGCTATTATTATCAGAGCATTTATATATTTTTTAGGAAATCCAATATGTCTAAATTATTATTCTTGTTCAAGTTCAAGTGTAATCCCCCAGGCAATACTGCACTATTTACGTATTATACCTATTTCATGTCCATGCATCTGAATTAAGGAAATTTTCAGTTCCATACAAAATACGTCATGTACAGGCCAAAGCAAAATTAACGTTTTATTCGATATTTACTAATTACGAACTATTGACATGAATAATGGCAATAGTTGCAATTAGACCAGCCTCTAGGATAGTAATGCTCTTATCCTTTTCCATGTCAAAATTTGATCGACATTAACAGCTTTGAACACGCATATTACACAAATTAAGCCACGGGTTTGAAAATGTATGTTCCCTCTGTAATCTGCGCTCTTTATAAATGAGCCCATGCGATGTGAAATATGGGCGAGAGAATAGCAAATGTAGATAAAGCAGTCCTGCTGGCCCCGGGAGACTCCCATATAGCGCGCTGGGATGATGAATAGCGGCCGATGGGACAGATCGATCTCTGATCCACACTCACTCCACTCTCTTCTACAAAACTATACAGCAATTAATTGTGGCTTGTCCCCCCTCCTCCATGCCTCATCTCCTCGTGGCACGTATCGATGGAGATTACTGCTGATGGGCTGTTTTATCACCTTAAATAAACAGTCACCACCTTTTCAAACTAGGCTTTAATATGGTTATTTCCCCTCAGTGAATGTTATATGATTAAGTCTGTTTTCTTGATTGCGTACTATTAGACAATTATAATCAATCTACTAGAATGAACGGACTGTTAATAAATACGATACAAATTTGGAAAGATTCGTTAATGGACGGAAAATGAAAGTGCTTTAATTATCAAGGACTGATGGGTCTTAATCAGTTCATCATCTAAAAGTGATTAATCAATTTAATTTCATTTAATTCTATTTGTAATGAAAACGAATATTGAGACAAGTGAATATAATTAAATTAGGATTTTGGGAAATTTATATTTAAAAGTAGACTATTATTAATTATTAAAGCCTAATAACTGCACCAAAATACAAAGTGTTGAATTAACACAGTCTTCGTGTGTCTGTTCAAGATGTTATTTCAGCAGTGACGAATTTGGTGTACACGTTCTCAATGTCGCCTTTGACAACTTTTTTGTTTGATGACCTGCAAAATAAAAGTCATCAATAAATCAACTTTTTTGTTTGATGACCTGCAAAATAAAAGTCATCAATAATGACGGGGCCTGTAGGCGCATGGGGATGCGCACACAGCTGTGCGTTATTTAATTCAATCAAGAATAAATAACTTTTCTTAAAATCAATTTCACAAGTAATTAAGCTCCTAAAATTTCTTCATGCTGTGACATTTGGCAGCAGATTATTTGCTACATTTTTGTTTAGCATTTTTTAATTCATTTTTCAAAGTTTTACTAATAAACATAAAGCGTTAAAAAACACAACTCACACGTGATGGCGAAAACAACTTTGTTGACTGAATTATTACAGTGTTTACCTAACTGCTGCAGTGCTGAATTTTAACAGATGCACTGTTTAAGTAATTCACAATTTTAAATAACTTTTACAATGTTTAGGCTACTTGTGTCCAGCCCATCTGGAAAGTACAGCACTGGAGATTTTGCGTTGTATATACCTAATATAATATTGCTGTTTGTTGGGCCTTAGAATGTTAGTAAATATCAGGCGGGTGTTGTGTTTGCGCGTGTCTGCAGTGTGGGACACGATCAAGCTTTAATCTTGCATAGGCTACTTAAAATTTACGTACGGTTATTGAGATCACTGGTGTGATTGTTCAATGGGATAATCTCCATTCTCTGCTGTCCATATAGATAGTAGTCCAGTTCCTCTGAGGTCAGCTTCAACCGGGACGCTTTGTCGTTAAAGTTGGACTGCAGGCAAAGTTCCTTGGACTGAGACGCGCCGCTGTTTTCGACCGGTGCAACCTCGGTACAGAGAGTGTGTCCGAATAGCGCGAGCTGCGGCGCGGAGAGCTGCGTCAAGCCCGCGAGCGCGGACACGGCAGGAGCGCACGATGAGCTCGAGGACGGCGTTAAAGCGGCCGAGGTGGTGGTGGAGGAAATTAAACCGGTTCTCTGGCGGAGGCTTTCCGCAGCTACAGGCGCTCGATCGGGCGCTGGGATTTGCGGAATTGCGCAGTTCTTCAGCGGACTCTGCGGGAAAAGCTGCTGCCAGTGCTGAAGGTAAGTCGGATCCACTTTGAGGAAAGCAGAACCGCTCTGGTCCCCCGGCTTCAGCATTTCCAACTGCAACTACAGAATAAAAAATACAAGTGCTGATGAGATGCTGTACGTTTGTTTAATGACTTCCATAAATTGACTTACCTCCTGTGGGTGAGTTAGCAAAATCTCCTAACTTTCCACTTGAATGAAAAATGCTAAGATAAACACTACGGCAAGTGTAAAATCTATACATGTTCATAATGATTTTTTTCAGGGAAAAACACACAACTTATAGGGATTAAAAAAGCTATAGTGGGTTTTATGAAGCCATGCTTTTTAGACTTCTAGGGAGCTTCTGTACTGTACGCATCTACCGAGTCAAAAATCAAATCGCTCTGTTCCTTCAAAACCACGCAGAGATGTAAAAGCACAACACTTACCTTATTAGCCCAAGCGCGAGTTTGTCAGAGCCGACCACTGTAACTGCGATTCCCGGACGTTTACACCATAACGGTCCTGAAAGCCGAGACACTTCGTGAAGTCTGTGGATGGAGAAAAGAGAAACCGTCATCTCTTCCTCTCTCTCTCTCTCTCTCTCTCTCTGCCCTCCTTCTGCTGTGGCGGAGCACGTGGGTTGGACGCGAGAACGGGGCAGAGGGACAGAAGGGGGGTCGAGCTGGTACAACAAATTAACGCCACACGTCTTTGTAAAAGTATTCGCATCATTAGGCTCTACACGCGCAACCAGACCGTTTTATTTTATCGTTCAAGGAGCAGCTGCGATCAGTAAATTAATGCTCTTAGGTGTGCAGATTAGGATGAGCTTTTCTGTCACTGGGGCCTGAATGAATAGAGAGGGATAGTTTCTCAGCAAAGTTATTTTGAGAAGTTGGGTGGGCTGATAATGAAGACTCACATTGTTATGTTCATTAATACAAAAAGCCCAAAATTGCCTCTTGTTTGGGCTTGAACTGATTAAAGTGCCTGAAGATAGTGAAGCACACCGTGTTGTTTCTGCGCCTGGATGTCCAGCTGCTTCGTTCCCCCAGACTCTCCGAGACGTTTGAGAAAGTTATAGCTGTTTGGATAGGCTCTACATGTCTACACGCAGGGCATTTTACACGATTTCAGTCCAGAGGGGTGGTAAAATGTTTGGACTGGCGTCATTTTGACAGGGTCATTCATCATGCTGAGGTCTCTGTAGATTGATAACGAAACCCAAACAAAAACATAATCGTCTGAAAATGAATGCATGTCTACAAGTGCAGTTCTCCGCAAAAGAATGCGAATAATAATAAAGCACAGAAATTTTAAATGTATTTTTAATCCCTCCCCATGAGACTAGTAACCTAGAACCTTCGTTAACAAAACTTTTGAGGTCACGCCTACGTCATAAAAATTCGAGTCCAATGATGCTTATTTGCAAATTATTAGAATGATTATACTGATATTACATTCATGTATTATTATTATTATTATTATTATTATTATTATTATTATTATTATTATTATTATTATTGCTCTCATGAAATGTGCATGGCCTTTACACCTGCTACGATACAGTTAGCTGCTCTCGGGTCTTAGATCATTTTACAGTAATCACGCTTAACACTGCACATGACAGCGCATTGGTTCTTGCGTATTGTTGCGCATTTTTCCGGGTGTTGGTGTTGTTGATAAATGACTGGTGAAATAAAGTGCACTCGAGAGGGGACAGGGGATCGATACATTAACTGCTGAAATGTGTCATTTTCTTGGCCGAATAACGAATTATTAAGGCTAAATGGAGCATATGAACTCTGGTTAATTTGTATATTAACATAAGCTTTGACGCGAGGGCGCCTAAAAAAGCGCTGCGTTCATTTCCTTAGCGGCCACCTCTACTTGGCATTCAATTAGGACGTGTGCATTTCTTGTTAATTAATTCGCCTGATGCCTGAAAGACAAATGAACGGCCCTCTCTGACAGGAGGCCGATAAAGAATTCAGCCACCTCTCCCTGTGCCCCCAATGTCATCTTATGGTTTTTAAGGTCACGCCATGCTAGAGTATATAATTCATTAACATAAGATGTATATAGATAGGAGCTGCTTGGTCATCTTATTATAACACGTATTTAATATCCCATAATACAGTATTCATTTGATTTGGCTTTGCAGGTGACCACTGAAAGACGTGATTAGCTATTAATCAAGGGGGAATGCACTTATAGCGGGTATTGTCCATAAATGCATAATTCTTGCATAATTCTTACCTAATGATTTTAAGGAATTTAAATTTCTTAGAAATGTAATTAGCTATAAAAGCTTGCATTTAGAGAAATGAGCAATTTAAATTATTTAGAAATGTAATGGGCCAGATGCTAAAATATAAAGAATATCAAGATAGATAGATAGATAGATAGATAGATGGATAGATAGATAGATAGATAGATAGATAGAATAAATGAATGACAATGACTGAAAAATGAATTTTAAAAAATAATGAATGAATGAAAGAATTATTGTGTGCGTTTTAGAATATTCTCTATGCCTCTTCTAACACTTCATTGTGTTTGCAGCTTTGCTACCAAATGACACAAAATTACCTTGGTATAAAAAGTTATCATGAGATAATAGAATTCAATGAATTTGTTAACGTTTTGTAATTTAATAGAAGAAGATAAAGCATTTTATCTCTCTATCAGAGACTACTACAACAATTAATGTCGCAGTATGTATTATTTGGCTCGCAGCTTGACTGACAAATGAGAGTAGGTGTTTTCAATTACATATTTAGAAATTAACATTTATATGGAGCATTTGAACTGAACCCTTAACTGCAGGTAACCTTTTTGCAATTTTACAAGAACATATGACCTGGCTAGTAATGCCTTAATTTTAAGAAGTTTAATTTCAAAGATTCATTGCAGCAAAATCATCAGCAATAAATAAACTCTTGAATGTTGAACTGGTCCACAGTTACACCAGCCACCAATATAGACAATAGATGTTGATCTTACACTAGGAAAGTGTTTCTACTGAAAGGTTTGTGGAGTTCATGTATGTTTTGTACAGAAAAATATGAGGTTTAATATCCCAAAGAAGGAATCCAAAATACACCAAGGAACATGATGCAAATCTACATCCTACCACCACAAACAGTCTAAAGCAATGTTTTACTTGGTGACAAGTTAAAGTAATAAACAGAAGGCCTTACAAATTCCAAATTTTACACAGTGCATACAGAAGAGCCCTGCAACCGAGCACATTTAATATTCCAATAGATGTTTTTATCCAAAACATGCCAGAATACAATTCAGGCATACTGGGTCTCTCTCTATGAGACCTGGGAAGTGAACTTATATTATACAGGTCACTGGTACTGGTACACAGACCTTAACCATTGTGTGCGAAACTGATCATGATTATTGAAAGCACTGAACAGAACGGACTTCACTGGTGAGGACTGTGTAGTGCTTCCTACAAAAGGTCATTTAAATGAACAACATAATGTCAGTAGGTGGAACAGTGAGATTTGCCTGGGAAGAGAGGTGGGAGATGCTTATAAGTGAATCCTGAAAAAAATCAGGCAGCAGAGCAGTCACTTTGATTTTAATTTAAGATGACAATACTTTTCGAGAATTGTTTGCGTATGTCTTAGCTTGTACCCAAAATGAGAGCTTAATGAAGCTTGGTGCCTACATTTGCCTGAGATCTGATTGAAAAATCAATATGTATTAAATGGAAGAGTGTGATGGTGAGACCCAGTTTAGGGCAAGCACTTTACATGTTACATTTTACAGACACATAAGTAGTGTGTAATATTTATTAGGAGCTGCATAAGAGCCCAACAGTCCGTTAAAAGTAAATGCAATGTGTTTTTGTGAAAGATTTGTTCATTTTAAATGTTTAAATTAAACCCTATGAAATCATTTTCAAACTAAACATTATTTCTATATTTTATTACTGAAGTAAGCACAATATTTTAATCAATAACCTGTTTCTCAATACGTTTTCCATATTTTTATCTAAACCTTTGACTCCTAACTTTGTCTGAAAATGTCATTCTCTACCGGTCTGTGCTTTGCATATTACAGCTCAACCGAGTAGTTTGTGTTTGTGAAATTGTGAGTCTCCTTTCAGGAAGTTTGAACATCAAAATTCATGAAGTTGACACATTCTGGCATTTATGCTAATCCCAACATTATTGTTCTTTTGGCAACACTTTTTTGTTTGTTTTTGTTTTTTTAGTATGGTAAGTCTAACCACAAAGGGAAAGTTGCCACTTGTCATGTAAAGCATGGACCACTTTGTAACTCACTCACTCTCTACCTCGCTCATGTTTAGTAAGTTAAATGTTCTCCACAAGGGGCTGCTAATTAGCACTACAGGCCAGAAGTCACATTTCCAGCCAGGTTCCGGAGCCTTTTGAGTAATTAACGGGTTCCAGAGCCACCAGTACTGCACAGTCCCTGCATAAATCCCTTTTTTTGTTCCTTTTTCTGCATTTCAGGAAACATAACCATCATATACAATACAGGGGTGATGCAAACTGTGTGACAGAAGCATCATTTCAGCATGCAGTAAACAGAGAACAACCATAAATAAGGTTGAAATTAAAGTTGCGTTATTAAAGATATTTATCTTTGTGGCATAATGTGAGCAGGAATACAGTATTTTAAACTGGCTGCAAGACAAAGTACAATTTCTTGCTGTTGACTTGAGCAGCATGTCACAAAATACTCTTGCAACATCTCTCACTTGGCAGAATTGTTGCAGAATTTTTTTTTTATAAAACAAGTAGTAGTAATCACTTGTTAACTAAACAGTAGGATTTTAAGAGGAGCATAAATGGGTAGGGGATCAGTTAAAGCTTGAGTTTAACCAGTCACTGACTTTAGTACAGCCTCTCTAATAGTTCTTACATTATATAAAATTACCTACTCTGGAACAAAAATAAAAATGGTTCCTTATTTGTAAAGACATTTGTAAAATCCTAAGCGTGTTCACATGTACAACCTCTATCTGAGACAGCAAATTAAATGCAAATAAAAACAGAAAGCAGTAATTTGAAAATTTACGTTGATTTGTATTCAAATAAAAACAACATAAAGACAAAGTAGTTCATGTTTTACCTGATCAGCTTGCTTGTTTTTGAACATAAACATTTATTCTGAAATTGATGCCTGCAACATGTTCCAAAAAAGTTGGGATGGGGCACTTTGTGACTAATAACAATGTGACAAGCTAAAATAACAAGATGATATGAAATAGGTGATGTTATTTAGGTGACACAAATGCATTACACTATATAAGGAGCTTCCAAGAAGGGCATAGTCCTTCAAGAGCAAGGATGGATTGATCAATTTGTCAACAGATTTGTTAGCAAATAATCAAGAACCTTGAAAACAACATTCCTCAAAGACACATAGGTAGGATTTTGTGCTTTTCACATTTCTTTACAGAGCAAAATATAATTAAAGAGTCAAGCAATTCAGTCAAATCTTGGCAAGTAAAAGACAAAGCCGAAAACCACTTCTGAATGTGCGTGATCTCCGAACCCTCAGATCTCACTGTCTTAAAAACTATCACGCATCTATAATGGATATCATAAGATGTGCTTGTGAATACTTCAGTAAACCTTTGTCAGTCAACATCATTCGCTGCTGCATCCAAGAAGAGCATCCAAAACAGATGCAAAATAAGCCATACATCAACACTGTCCAGGAACTGTCAACTTCTCTGGTCTTGGTCTAATATGAGATGGACAGAAGCACAGTGAAGACAGGTTTTGTGGTCTGATGACCAACATTTCAAACAGTTTTTGGACAAAACAGCCATCATATTTTTAGGACCAAAGGGGAAAAGGACCATCCAAGCTGTTATAAGTGTCAGGTCCAAATGCTGGCATCTGTTATGGTATAGAGGTATGTCAGTGCCCATGGCATGGGTAACTTGCACATCTGTGTGTGCATCATTAATACAGAAAAATATGTAAAAATGTTTACAGCAACATATTCTGTCATCCAGATGCTGTCTTTTCCAGGGACATTTCCCTGTCCCAGCAGTATGACCCGAAACCACATTCTGCCCTGATTACAAGTGCATGACTATGTAAGCAGAGAGTGCAGTTGCAAGATTGGCCTGCTTGCAGTCCTGACTTGTCTCTGATTAAGAATACATGAAAACATTATAAAAATCAAAATATGTCAATGACAGCCCATACAATTGTGCAGCTGAAGACATGTGTAATGGAAGAATGGAGGAAAATTCTGCTTGCTAAACTTAAACAGCTGGTGTCTTCAGTGCCCAAACACTCAATAAGTGTTATTAAATTAAATGATGACGTTACACAGTGGTAAACACTTGACTGGCCCAACTTTTTGGAGCATGAGGCAGTTATCAGATTTGAAATGAGTGTATATCTTCAGAAAACAATCCTGATTCCAAATAAATTGGGACACTGTGTTAAACGTAATCAATAACAGAATGCAACGATTTGCAAATCCTTTTTGACCTATATTCAGTTGAATACAATACAAAGACAAGATATTCACTATTCAAACTGATAAACGTTATTGTTTTTTTTAATATACACTCATTCTGAATTTGATACCTGCAACACAGGATCCCAACATCCTTGGAATATGGGTTGTATTAAAGTCACAAGATAAATCATCAAATATTGTGTTGTTGTAGAGTTTTCAGTATAGTACAGGGTGAATAGAAGATACAAGTCATTCATTTTTTTTATTAGCGTTTTTCATACTGTCACAACTTTTTTGGATTTGAGGTTGTATGTGTACACACATCTATTGTCCACACACTGGTAGGAATCTCATTCATTCAGTTACTCTGTTACATAACACCTGTACATAACACATAATTTATAATAGCATAATGAAGACCTATCAAAACTACCAAAACCAGTCTGGGACAAGGGTCTGAAGAAGTATTGTTAAAGACTTGGTTATAAGAAAATATCCCAAATTTTGAACATTATATGCATTAATGAAAAATTGTAAAGAATATGACACAACTGTAGCCTGGCCTAGAACAGGCCATCCACCAAAAGTCAATCAAGATGCCAAAGGTAACTCAGTATAAGCTGCAGAGATCCACAACTAAGATGGGAGAAGCTGTTTGAAGAAGAAGAAGAATAAGAAGAAGCCGTTATATGTCACATATACATTACAGTGAAATTCTTTCTTTACATATTCCAGCTTGTTAGGAACAGGGGTCAGAGCACTGGGGTCAGAGCACAGGGTCAACCATGATATAAGGCTTCTGTAGAAGAGAGCCACCATTTACCTTGTTGAGAGCTTTGCACACTATTGGCATTATCTTAAACAGCTTCAGGAGGTCGTCACCTGGAATGCTTTTCATTTAACAGATGAGCCTTTTCAAAAGTTAATAAGTGGAATTTTTGCCTTCTTAATGCATTTGAGACCATCAGTTGTGTTGTGTTGAGGTAGTGTTGTTACACAGTAAATAGCCCTATTTGGCAACTGTAGTAATCCATATTATATCAAGAACTGCTCAACTAAGTAAAAAGAAATGACAGTCCATCATTACTTTAAGACAGGAATTGTCTTGTAAGTAATAAAAATAAGGAAAAACCATTGAATTAGAAGGTCCAAACCTTTAACTGGTATAGAATGTACCTGAGAAGATATGCCAAAGTGTAACAGGGCTGAACTGGTTTTGAATGATTTAGACAACTATATCCCATGCACCCCTACCACAAAATAGGCCATTCAGAATATGCTCGGCACATGGCACTCAATCTCAAACTCTGAATAGAATTCCTTAAACATCAAAAGAGAGAGACATGTCCTTGGCATGTGCAAAATCTTTCCAATGAAAAAGGTTTTGTTTGGGAGTGGTGCCCCATTGGAGGGAGAAGGGGGCCACAGATGTTTCCTTTACTGGCTGGGAAGCCCACATCTGACCCAATGGTGTGTGATCAGAACACATTAAGCAGCAGGACTTGAGGGCAGCAGATCTGGTCAACACAGAGTCAACACAGTGTCAATTAGGGTTTGTTCTATTGGAGGGTAAGAAACCACTGATTCTTACCATGTTGCAAAAAATTCAGCAGCTTTGCCACAGAGTCTTCCTCATTGCTTCAATATGGCTGATGTGACCTTGCTATTGCACTCATGCTTTTGCTAGTGGATAAAACATCCTGGTATTTTCCTCCCCAAGCAGATCTGCTGTCTGAAATGGATTTGGCACCCACAGCCAGGTGTCCTGTTTCTCTCTGTATTTATTGCTAACTGAGGACTGTGACCTAGCAGTTCACTAAACATTCCTGAATGCAAAAATCCTTATTACACAGTCCTTGTATATCCTTAGGTAGAATCTGTTCTAATGATGTGCACATTGATTTGAACTGGTACATTGCAGAATTACCAAAATACTAACTTATTTTAATTGGAAAGGCCATTTCTACAATAAATGTGAATGTGGTGGACATTGCAGAACATTGCAGCACCATGGAAGGCATCTCTCTGTAGGTTATAAAGTTATTATAACTGTTCAAAGAAGGATGCCCACATTCACCATGATTCCCAAAGAGCCTGGTATGGGATCTCAGACCATCTGCTCCTCTGTAATGCAGAAAAGACATGAAAGGATTCCTTGTGCAGGCATACATCAGGACTGGGCAATTTTTCTTTCGTGCAAGCAGGAGTGGATAATCAGATATGAAGCTTGTGGGAAAAAGAAAGGCAGGTTAATTAACATAGAAGCACACAACCCTGTGGGTTACTCACGCAGCACTTCGCAAAGAATTTATTGTATTCATTTGTGCTTTATTCTGGCCAGGGCTGCTGTGGTTAAATTACAAATTTGTTTATATTTTGGGGAACAGTGCCAACTAAGTACATTATAAAATAATATAGGCAGTATCAGTAAAACCGTCTATTCTAACATTGTGCTTAAACCAGTCACCAACACCAGCACCAACCTATAAATTCAATTCAATTCAATTTTATTTTTATAGCGCTTTTAACAACAGACATTGTCACAAAGCAGCTTCACAAAAGTATATAAAATAAACTTATGAATCTATACATTTATCTATATATATCCCTAATGAGCAAGCCTGTGGCGACGGCGGCAAGGAAAAACTCCCTGAAATGGCAAAAGGAAGAAGCCTTGAGTGGAACCAGACTCATTAGGAATCCCTTCCTCATTTGGGTAACACTTTATAGTGCAATTACAACTAACAAACTTTAATACTAGGGTCAAGTTTAGAGTGCAAGACTGTTTGTGATGATTCGAGTCCTCTGCCATTGTAGTAGAACCGCTCATGTCAACAGCAGTCCAACGTCACATCATCACAGTTGTAAGTATATGTTCAGGCAGTTCATATGGTGCCATCCTCAACAGGAGCAAGTGGTTGCCTAGTGATGACTCCAACCAGGAGTAGGACACCAGGATAGATCAGACAGGTCCGGAAAGCAGAAGGTGTCAGGATCACTAGAATCTCAGGAGTATCATGTGCAGCTCAACAGAGAGAGAGAGAGAGAGAGAGAGAGAGAGAGAGAGAGAGAGAGAGAGAAGAGAACAGAGAAAAAGCAGATTGTTAGGTATGCTCATTGTCACCTAACAGTAAGGAACAGGTCATATCGTGTGCGGAGTGCAAGCAGGATCTCCGGCATGGCTAGCTATGACAGCATAACTAAAAGGGAGAGCCAGAAGGTAACACAGACATGAGGGTTCCCTGGGACATAAACTCCACCATCAACAAACCTGAGTGAATGTGTGAGAGTGGGGGGGACAGCATCCAAACATCCCAGTTTACCAAAACATTCTATGCCTGAGAACTCTCCAGATCTGCTCTATTAACAAAAGGCTTGGCTAAACAAATACATTTGTTATATGCATACCCCTGCTGTAGCCTTCACTATTCGAGGTACTAATAAATAGCCTGCACCTTTTGATCTAAGTAGGCTTGAGGGGTTATAAAGGAACAGAAGTTTGCTCAGATACTGAGGTGCCATTCAGTGCTTTATAGGTCAACAGTAGTATTTTATTTTCTTGTTCTAGTAAGAACCCTTGCTGCTGCATTCTGGACTAATTGGAGCTTGTTTATGCACCTACTGGAACATCCAGACAGTAAGGCATTACA
>JAQQZR010000039.1:14074183-14090924 GCA_030068235.1 Notoglanidium macrostoma | reverse complement strand
GACTAATATTTAAATTTGTTTGATGATCTGACACATTTAAGTGTGACAAACATGGAAAAAAATGAGAAATCAGGAAGAGGGCAAACACTTTTTCACACCACTGTATATAATGTGTCTTAGGCCAACATCTTAAAATGTAGCTATTTTTACTTAGACTACTGTTTTCATACAAGCATAACAATATGGTAATGAAATAAAATAGTCTTTAAGACTATGTCAATGAAGTCATATTGGTATGAAAGCTTAGACAAGGTGAAAATTCAAAAAGTGTCCCAATATACATTATATGGCCTAAAGTTTGTGGACACCAAACCATCACACCAATATGTGGGCCTTCCCGAGTCTGTTGCCACAAAGTTGTAAGCATGCAATTATGTTGGATGTCCTTATATGCTGTAGCATTACAATTTCCCTTCACTGGAACTCAAGGGCCCAAACCTGTTCCAGCATGACAATGTCCCTGTGTACAAAACGAGATCCATAAAGACATGGTTTGCCAAGACAGGTGTGGAAGAACTTGAGTGTCCTGCACAGACCCCTGACCTCAACTTCACTGAACACCTTTGGGATGAACTGGAACGCCGAGTACACACCTGGACTCCTGACCCTGACATCAGTGCCTGACCTGACTAATGCTCTTGTGGCTGAATGGCCAAATGTCCACAACCATGCACCAACATCGAGCATAAACCTTCCCAGAAGAGTGGAAGTTGTTATAAGAGCAAAGACAGACTAAATCTGTTTAACAAGCAACATTAGTGTGACGTGATGTGACCTGGCCATGGGTCCACGTGCATAGTTCACTGACAACCTTTGGCAATGTAATTTAGACTGGTATTTGGAGCTATTGTGTACATGACTCTTTATATCTTGACTGAAGTTGATATAACCTTAATTTCAGTGCTCCAGACATGACGCCATCCTCCAGGAGGCGGGGTATCGGTACCGGAAGTAAACGCCAAATTCCAGACAACTATTGCAAGAGCACGTCGCAGGAAATCTATATTCAGCCATGCAATGTGGGAATATATGCCTGAAATTATTTTTTTATTTTTCATTTTTAGGAACTGTGGTTTATTCCAAAGCAAAAGTGGGCCCGAAAGTAACGGATAAGGTGAGTAGCGTCCTCTGGTTGACATTTTTCGAAATGCCGCTATTAAGGCTGTATTACAGCTTAAGGATAAATATTAAAAAAACACTCCGAAAATGTGTTGGTGAAATATTAACCTTACAATATATGTGTTAATTATTTATTTGTTTGTTAATACGCTCTTCGTAAATACGTTTCTGGCGTAAGGCGTCCTGCTTTAAAAAGCGGTGTAGAATAAACGCTGTGCTGGACCGCATTTTAGCTTGGAGTGCATGTTTGAAAGGGCTTGCGCGTGTATTAGAAGCAAAATTCTACGAGGAACGCATTATAATAGCACATGAAACTCTGGCTGCTCTCTTTGCTGCAGCAGAAGGTAGCGGTGACACGTCTACCTCTAAAATCACGTCCTACACGTTAAAGCAGTGAGAGAGCTGAGGTGGCGCACTGCTTATTACTCAGTGACACATGGAAATATGCACATCCGCTCCTTCTTATACGTCTGCAAGGAATCATTCTTGTCTGCCTTGTGAATGACAAGGCTTTCATAATAGACAAGAGCTAAAATAATGCAACTTCATAAAAACTTTCATATCTCTTTGACTGAAAAAGGAACAGCTTGATTTTGATCACATTCTCCCCTCTTTTACTGTGCTTCCTGTTGCAGGTATTTTTTGACATCACAGTAGGAGGACATGAGGTTGGCAGGATTGTGATCGGGCTTTTCGGAGAGGTTGTGCCTCTGACTGTGAAGAACTTTGTTACTCTCGCTTCTGGAGAGGTAGGTTTTGTTTTGTTTTGTTTTAAACTGTGAGTTAACTCATGAGATCTTCATTATAGTGCCATTAAGTATGAAACTTTCATATGTTCTTTGTAATTTTAGGAGCTACTAGAATACATCATTGTAACTTTAGAAAAGAGACTGTCTTCATAACAGTAGTTTGTGGTAGGCAAGCTTTCAGTTAAATTGTTCGCTTTCTCTTTATAGAAAGGATATGGTTACAAAGGAAGTAAGTTCCATCGCGTCATTAAGGACTTTATGATTCAAGGAGGGGACATCACAGCTGGAGATGGAACAGGAGGTAAAGTTTTACTCTAATTGATGCACCGTTCCTAGGGAGTTAAGGTCAAACCTCAAATTAATTATTAATGTTTTTGTGCACGCTAAGGTAAATCTCACGTAAGTGTTATATGCATTACAGGTAAAAGCATCTATGGAAAGACATTTGCAGATGAGAACTTTAAGCTAAAGCACCAGGGCACAGGCTGGGTCAGCATGGCTAACGCAGGCCCGAACACCAATGGCTCACAGTTCTTCATCACGCTTGCAAGGGCCCCCTGGCTCGATGGCAAGCATGTCGTCTTTGGCAAGGTCTTGGATGGCATGGTATGGCTGTATGCTGTTTTTAAACCCCAAAGACGATTAACTTTACAGTTCATGACCCACTAATTGCTTGTTAATAAAAATAAAATAAAATAATATTAATTACTTACTTAAAATATATAACTATAGAAATTATGTAGGCTATGTATACCATATTTGCCACAAATATTAAGTATGTATCTCTTTTTCCCATTCTCCAGACTGTTGTTCACACCATTGAGCTCCAGGACACAAATGACAGAAATATGCCCTACACAGAGTGTGTTATAGTGAACAGTGGGAAAATTGAGGTCAAAGAGCCATTTGTTGTAGAAGTGGAGGGTTGGTAGTGTCTCACACAGCACAGCTCTGGATTTAATTTTCCTTCCTTTATCATGTAAAGTTTCCCCTATCTCCATTTCCTCCTTCATCATGAACAGGATTAGAGCAGAGAATGAATCTATGACAAATAGTTTTCAAAGAAATGAGGAAAAGCTGCCAATAAGTCATCAGCATATTTGGAAAATACTTCAAGGCTGCTAAACATCCAAAGTGGTTCATGAAGCTGGTGCCAATCCAATGGTGACAATTAGTTTAAAATCTAATAATAAAAAAAAAATGCTTTTCCCCCCACTTATTTCATAGTTCTGATGCCTTCACTGTTGAAAACAGCAATGCATATGTTTGTCTATGCCTATAGTCTATTGTACTCTGTATTTCTGTCCACTTCGCATCATGCTTCTTAATCTCAAAGGCTCTCTTCTTTATTCTCAGATTCTCGGGTAGTACAGTACATAGTAGTTTGGTAGTAAAGCCAGTTGTAGAGTTTAATTAACACGTCAATTGGAGAAAAAACATAAATTACAGTGTGCAATACTGTCAGTCATTTTCCTTAAGTCAAGTCTCTCTTATTACTTTTAGTTAATTTGTCTATTTGAACATCATTTTGGTTGGAATAAAATTTCATAATCATCTAATAATTAACATGAACCCATAATAAAGTAACAGGGCAAAGATAAGCTAAGATTCTCATGAAACATATAGCAACCATATGTATATGTATATACTTGTTCTTTCTATGACACATTTTAATGGCTAAAACATATCATTTCATGATTATTCAAGTAGATACAACATGCATTCACTCATGTGCCAAATATGTATTTACTTGAATGACAAATTATTGTGTCCCCCCAAAAAGCATTTACAAAGGATTTAAAAGTAAAGCATATTTGTTTATTTTAGGAAAATGATTCTGCTCTTTAATGGGATTAATTCATTGAGGAGTCCTGTTGCCAAATCAAATACACTTGAATATATTGTGCCAAATATTGCAATAAGATTTTTTAGATGAAAATTTAATTAGGAAATTAAAAAAAGGTGTCTAGTCCAATTCCTACAGAGTATTTTATTTTAAAAAACACAGAATAAAGTAAGCCTGAACAAATAATAAACAGAAAAAAACTGAGTAGTTGGTGCATTCTGTAACGATTGTTTATGCTATGCAATATTTAAAATGTTTTGTTTGAATTTTAAGTTGAACCATATTTCCTTAGGCATATTAAATCATAGAACAAACTATTAGTAACTATTTTATTTTCCATTGAAAATGATTGATTTATTTAATGGCCTGTAATAAACTCTTTTACCCAAAACATGACTTCTTTCACTGACTACTATGCGTATGATTATGCTAAAAAATATAACAATAATAGTAATAATAATAATAATAAATAATTCTAGAAATGCACTTGCTGATGATACAAGCAGGCATTACTGATTAGTTGCAAAAAGATGTACTTTTAACTAATTTTCAAACAAGTGATAGTTAAAATAAACTGTGAAGGGAAAAGAGAACATATTGTCACATATTATCCTATTTAAGATATATTTCAACTTTCATCATCAAGGATATCATCATGACCATCATAAGCAATAACATGAAGTTTGAGCTGAATAAAGCAATGCATAGAGAACATATGACGCACTTCTTGTTTGTATGGCAAGACACTTAAGTTCATTGTGCCGCCATTTCAACGGCGTGCATGATATCAAAAATCACTTGACTATTTAACATCTTGGCATCATGTACACAAATCTGACATGAATCTGATGAATTGTCTAGGAGAAATATGTTAAAATGTAGCACATGTCAAAATGTCTTGGGAAGACCTACATGCCTACGAAATTCAGTGTGTGTTCATGAAACTATATGCAGGACACAAGACTCAATGACATATGGTGGCGCTGTAGAGTCACCATCATGGTTAGCAGAACTGATGTGTGCCAAATTTCATAAATTTTCTCCCATGGCAACCAACTCGAAAATGGAAAAGTGTTGAAAAAAATAAAATAAAATCCCAAAGGATACAGTAGGTTCCTATGCTTCTTCCGTGCTTGGGTCCTAATCATGTCAGAAATTTTTCCACCCTCAATGTGAAATTACAACATATAAAACTTAAGTGAAATGCAAGCAGAAATATTTTAGGGGAAAATAGAAAAATAAAAAAGGTACAATAACCTGGTTGTATAAGCTTCCACATCCTTTTGACAATTGCGGATGTGGCTGTGTTCAGAATGAACCAATCACATTCAATCTCATGTTCAAAATTAAATATCATACAGCTGTCATCAATGAAATTATTCTGATTAACCCCAAATAAAGACCAGCTGTTTCTGTAGGATTTCTTTGACATCTTGGTTTCATCTGACTGCTGAAGCCATGTTCCACAAAAAGCTTACAAAGCCTGTATGGTATCTCATTTGTCAAAAGATATCGATCAGCAGAAGGGTAAAAAGAATTTCCAAAACATTAGATATACCATGGAACACAGTGAAGGCAATAATCAACAAATGGAGAAAATGGAGCACCACAGCGGCATTACCAAGAAAAGGAAATCCTTCCAAAATTTACAAAAGGACAAGACAAAAACTTACCAGGGAGGCTGCCAAGAGACCAATGACTACATCAAAGGAGTTGCAGAAATATCTAATAAGTACTGATTACACTCTGCATATAACAACAATCTCTCTTATTTTACATATGTTTGGATTATGAGGTAAGGTGGCTAGATAGAAGTCCTTTCTCAGAAAAAACATCCAAGTCCACCCTAAACCATGTGGGAAAATGTGTTACGGTCTGAGAACAATTTCAAAAGTTATAATAATTCCATAATCCAAAAAATATGTTTGGAGCTAAAAAGCACATCAAGAAAAGAACATCATACTCAAGGTGAAGCATGGTGGTGGCAGCATCATCATGCTTTATGGCTGCTTTTCCTCAGCCAGATCTGCGGCTTTTATCAAAGTGAAGGGAATCATGAATAGCTACAAATACTATACGATTTTAGAGAAAAACAACCAGGCATCTGCCAGTAAACTGAAGATGAAAAAGGAATTTCACCTTTCAGCACTACAATGACCCAAAGCGCACATCCAAACCAACGAAGGAATGGTTTAACCAAAAGAAGATCAATGTTTTTGAATGGTCTAGCCAGAGCCCAGACCCAAATTGAACTAAAAATCTGTGTGATGATCTAAAGCAAGCTGTGCACAGGAAACGCCCTCACAATTTAATGGCTCTAGGATGTTTTTGGAAAAAATGGTGAGAAAATATCGTTAAGTCAAGATGTGCCACACTGATAGTGGGTCAAAGGGTGTTTAGCTAAGTATTAGTTTAGGGGTGTTCACACTTATGTAACTAGGTTATTGTATATTTTCTGGTAGTTTTTCACTTTATTTGTATACTTTGTGATTTTTAATTAATGGTGGGAAAAGTTCAAACATTTATCTTTGTTTCATTTTTTAATTCACAAAAACCTTCCATTTTAACTGGGGTTTATAGACTTTTTTTTATCCACTGTATACAGTGGTGCTTGAAGGTTTCTGAACTCTGTAAAATTTTCTATATTTCTGCATAAATACAGCATAAAACATCATCAGATTTTCATGCAAGTGCTAAAAGTAGATAGAGAGAACCCAGTTAAACAAATGAGACCAAAACATTATACTTGTCATTTATTTATTTAGAAAAGTTATCCAATATGACATATCTGTGAGTGGCAAAAGTATGTGACTCTTTGCTTTCAGAGCCTCTTGTGCAGCAATAATTGAAACTAAATGTTTCTGGTAACTGTTGATCAGTTCTGCACATCAGCTTGGAGGAATTTTAGCCCATTTCTCTGTACAGAAGAACTTCAGCTCTGGGATGTTGGTGGCTTTCATCTCATGAACCGCTCCCACAACATTTCTATTGGATTAAAGTCAGGACTTTTTTCTTTTTTCTTTTTTAACCATTCTTTGGTAGATTGACTTGTGTGCTTTGGGTCGAAGTCCTGATATTTTAATTTAGAAATCACTGGTACAATTTAGATGCAGCACAGCTGGTCCAAACCATGATTCTACCACCCCTGCGTTCCACAGATAAGGTTCTTATGCAAGGCTGTTTTACTTTCTCCAAACATAATGCTTCTCATTTAATACAAAATGTTCTATTTTGATCTCACCAATAAACAAAAATTTTCCAATAGATTTCTGACTTGTCCACATGATCTTAACAAACTGTAGATGGGCAGCAATGTTTTTTAGGAGAACAGTGGTTTTCTCCTTGCAGCCCTGCCATGCACACCATTGTTGTTCATTGTTTGCCTGATGGTGGACTCGTGAACATTAACATTAGCAAATGTGAGAGAGGCCTTTAATTGGTTAGACATTACCCTGAGTTCCTTTGTGAGATCACAGACTATTACACATCTTGCTCTTTGAGTGTTCTTTGTTGGTTGACTGCTCTTGGAGATGGTAAAAATGATCTTGAATTTCCTCTATCTGTCTGACTGTGGATTGGTGGAGTCCAAACTCTTTAGCGATTGTTTTGTAACCTTTTCCAGACTGATGAGCGTCAACAACTCTTTCTTAGGTCCTGAGAAATCTCCTTGTTCGTGCCATGATACACTTCCACAAATGTGTTGTGAAGATCAGACATTGATAGATCCCTGTTCTTTAAGTAAAACAGCGCCACGCAACACTTGATTGTCATCCCATTGATTGAAAACATCTGACTCTAATTTCACCTTCAAATTTCACCTACTTTTGCTACTCATAGACATGTAATATTGGATCATTTTCTTCAATAAATAAATGATAAAGTACAATATTTTTTCTCTCATTTGTTTAACTGGGTTCTCATTTCATATCTTTTCGCTCCCCACACGTTTCAGTGAACCTAGGCCACACATAACCCTCTCAGCAGTTCTCCAGTTGTCCTTCCTTAGACCACCTTTGGTATCTTCCTGTCAAAAGTTGTCCCTTGTCAAAGTCGTTCAGATCTTTTCATAATTACTTTAGTTATTAGTTGAACTGTTTTATGAAGCGCATGCACTGTGTCACTTCATAAAAACACAAACTTTTGGAAACTTTTTACAGTACACTACCCTGCTGGCATCATGGCATATAACTTGTGTTTTAATGTCAGTAATATTATCATTTGTTTGTAGGAATGTGAGGAACAGTGGAAGCTACAACAGCTTTGTTATGTTTTGTTAGGCAGTAAGTAGCGAAACTATTTGATTCAATTAGCTTGATAAACAATTGCATATTCTTAACATAGACAATATACTGCATGTATGTTTTGTATTTCAAGTCATCAAGTCTCCATCCTGCTTTCAGTTCACATTGAAGTTTATCCCAAAACTTTGGAGTTGACGCCATACATTGAAAATGATTTGCCTCGAGCGCGCGCACACACACACACACACACACACACACACACACACACACACACACACACACAGCAAGCAAAGTGAATCTAGCTTTAGTGTTTCTGTGAGGGAAACAGGTAGCTGATATTCATTTTATCTTTTTTTTTTATTTGTCTGTTCGATATTTGAACAAATACAGACGCACAGCTGCAAAAGGTGTGGTAAGTGATTAAAATTGATAACAGTAAACAATGTACATACCATCACCTTGAGTTAGTCTGAGTGTCTCATTTGTTCAACATGAACACTTGATAACATTCTCATGCTGTGACAGCTTATCTGATAAATGTTGATTATCTGATTAATTAAAACTGCTATTTAATTAAGCCTAGTTAAGAAAACATTCTATAGTAGTGCAGATTCAAAGCTGCAAATAAATATTTGAAATAAATATTTTTTGTATATATTTTCTAAAAATAAAACTAATCGATAAATCAGGAAAAATTATTGACAGATTAATCAATTATCAAAATAATTGGTAGTAGTAAAATTAGTAGTAAAATAGTAAAAAAAAAAACTTTTACAATAAAGAACGATATACTACATACACATGTGCACACAACACTTCACGAGTCTCACACCACCACTCTGGTCTTGAGTGAAGCTATAGCTAATCTTATAGTCATCAATTCATTTTCATGGCCTCTAGTGAAAAATTGCGGTCACTGGGTGGCAATTTCACCATTATTTTGCCTTTAAAGCGGAAATTGGAACAACATTATAGTACAATGCAATTTCTCCCTTCCCTGTCCTCCCTCTCTGAAAATGCTGTCATCATCTGCGTATTTAGTATTGAGGTAATCCAAGAGAAATGTTACAGGACTTTAATTTTGTGGTACTCACATTACATAACTCACATTTGTGGAACTCACATTAGTCTCATTTATAAACAGGTAATTAGTAATTGTTTAAAAATACATTTTTAAAGTAACCCCTGCAACCCAATAGTCTTTATATACATGTGTGTAAAACTGCTATAGAGCTCTGTAAGTTAAACTTGACAGTTTTATGAGTGACAATATACAGCTATATTTATTTATACATTGTTTGAAACATATTATTACTAATTGTTTAGACCGTTTATAACTTTCACAAAATTAAATTGATAATTAGTATTAATGAGAATTCATAGTTTTTTTTTTTTTTAAAGATGATTAAAACAACAATTTGGCATTTCAGAGATAAATCAAATCAAATAGCACTCACTTTGGTGTGAAGAACTTCTTCAGGGTACAGGATATAACAAATCAACCATGAAAAGAGTGCTGAAAGCAACTAAGAGGTTCTCACAGAGATATAGAGGTGTTTTCGAATATATCACTGAATCCACAAAGAACATGTTCCAAGCTGGAGTTGTGTCTGGAGTGGGCCTGCAAGAGGATGTGAGCTGGATGACAGGCTTCATTACCAGCTCAGCTCAGCACTGCAGTTGGAATCCCTCAGGAGCCCTACTGCTGCATGATGGGACAGTTTACTGGAAAGGTCAAAATCAGACAAATCAGTCTTGCACAAACCATGTTAAACTGCCGCTGATAGAGCCAGGCCTGGAGCTTTTTGCTGTGCCAAAAATGAATCGCTAGTTTGTTCAGTAGGTGGATGGGTGGACTGTGAGTATCACATTGTTCCAAGTTAGAATAAATTTAACTGCCAACTTTACATCTTTATCTGCCTAACTTTATCTCTTTTAAACCCTTTTTTGTTTCATTCATGCATGCATGCATCTTCATCCTGGTTAGGAAAGCAGTGGCAGCATTATGTAATTTTTATTTTATTTTATTTTATTTTATTTCATTTTATTAGGCTGAGCTTAAAATGTATACTTACAATTTAAACAGACCATAACTATCTTTCCATTGCTACCCCAAACCATGTTTTTCAGTTTGAACACTTGAACACTCATGAAAAGAGTGCTCTTTCCAGAAATGTATCTAGTTTCTTCAGCATCTCCCTGCAGACAAGGGAATAATTTACAGCTGTCTGTTCAGTTTCTGCCATATTGACTATGCTGTAATGACAATGTATAACCCTGTTATACTATACTCTAACAATTATTACCGAATGCTCTGAATGCTCCAGGCCTTGACAATTAGGTCTTGTATTACCATATTGACATATTTGACAGACTTCAGATACATGGTGAGGAAAGTTACTGCTCAAATGACACTTTTCTGAGGCACTGTAGATTTAGCAGAAAAGCAATTATGACAAAGATCATGTGCTAGATGCATAATATGGAAGTTTGTTTTTTATGATAGCAATAAATAATGTAACGTAACACTGGGTTTCAAATCTGCACAGTAAAATGTACAATGTCACATTAATATAGCACTGATTGTGCTGTCTCAAACAAAATAACAAAAACGTTCATGGTAACATCGGTTTCAGTAGTTGCACTTTAACTATTAGACTTATGAGTTTAAAAAAAACAAGTCACGTTGTAATTATTTTTACTTTGAACTGAACGGGAGTTCTGAAATTCACCGGCTCGAAGGCTGAAACATTTCCACTCTCTTTCAAAATGTGGCTGAGCAGCTCCAGAAATCGTTAAAGCTCTATCTCTTTACACTTAGAAGAAGACACCAGGTGGACAGCATTGATCTTTCCTTCAAGCTCTCTTACTGGCTCTGCGCTACACGTCACCAATTGTCTGGCTTTTTCTCTTTCAGCCATTAAAATATGGTCACGAATTTACAAAAGGTACTTGTTCTCCCCTGACCCCCGCAAGGTAACATCACTCAGCGGAAAACATTGTGAAAATATCAAAGGAAAGTGGTGCCTGACAGGGGAGAGGTATAAACAGTGTAATGATTTCCCCAGAGTTTCTGCCAGGAGCCAGTGTCACCCGAAAGCAGCATAAATGGTGACATATCCTCACTTAGGATCGCAGGGAAATCGAACACTGACATTCTTTTAGGGCCTGAGCCTCCTCATCAGCCAATTACCGTGGTAACTGGAGAGCGCTCTTCTCCAAGCTAGGGCTAGTTTGCCACAGACCTTCTGAGATTGGGACTGTATACATTGCCAGAACAACCTGAAGTGGACAGATCTTGGGGTTTTCGTACCAAAAGGTGATATTTATGAATGAACTGAAGCTTCTCTTCAGCCAACTCTAAATCGCACTTAGTTGTAATAGTTCTTTTTCTGCAGACTGCTTTCTAAAATTATACCCCGACCTTCTCTTTTTGGTATAAAGAAATACACTTACAAACAAGAAAAGCCACACTTGAAAAATGCCTCCACTTAATAAAATCTAGCATAAAATCTTAAAATAGCAAGACAGGGTTTAGTCAGAAAGGATGGATGAAAGCAGTTAGGTTTTTAACATTTAATCATTAAGATACTGCATTTACACAAGAGCCATTGTGTTAAATTTATGCATTGCACTACATTTATCATGAACAGGATGCACAGTCTCAGAAGCCAGAAAATAATATGTTGCTTAATAAATCAGGTGGCACCATGCAGGAAGATTTTTTTTTTTTACATAAAAGGAGGTTGAGGGCAAAGAACAATCACCAGCACCTGTTCTCTGGTGTCTGGCACTGTGATTCACATCCTCTAAAAATAAAATGTCCACATCATAGACCACTATCACTTTTAAACCTGGCTAAGTAAATGATGAAAAAAACAAGCACACATGGAAAACAGGTCCAGCTAACCATGTCTGAACAAATCTTGTTCGAGCTTGGACAAGGAAGGGTCTCTGGAAAGGTTTCACCTGGTGAAAATTAAAATGGAAAAATCAAAATGTTTAAACACATTTTCAAGAACAGCAAATTTTATTTGAAGTTGCAGGCACCATCAAAAATCTCCACAACTATAGCTCCAATAGTTTTACAGTTTGGTTAAAGCCTTCCCTGTTTTTGTCTCACTAATGCATCTCCTCCACACTCTGATGCTATGCGGGAATAGCTTGGTTGCAGCCCCCTTTTCCATTCCCTCTGAAACTAATTAGTGCTGAAGGCTGGAGCTGGGGTGAGACATAGAAGGGTTGAGTATGTGTGTGTGTGTGTGTGTGTGTGTGTGTGTGTCGGGGGTGGGGGGGGGTGTCTTTCTCTTATTGCTGCAAAGAGCATTCATCCTTGAAATAATGGATCCTGGGTAGCAGTGTACTTGATCCTGGCATCAAGGCCTCGTTATTGGTATATAACTGTATGATGATTTCCATTCAGCTACTTTTACCTCTGTCTATATGCCTGTCGGAAGAGGTCACTGTGCATGTTTTTCTGTGTATAGCATAGCATTCCTGAATTCAAGCTATGAAGCTCTTAAACATCGGTGTGGCTTTGTGAGTCCCACACCAAGGCGAAGCTTCAAAATTCACACTGACATAAATTGCTTGTCAACAGATAATAGAGTATGTTGCAATTGACACCTATTTACTTGACACCCAAATGCAATTGGTTGCACTATTACATTGTGTCTTCCTTTGTTTTGAGGGATGGTTAGGGAGGCAGTTAGGATGGACAGACTTGCTCTCTGTGCCCTGACCAGAACTGCCCCCCGCTCGCCTGCAGGGCCTGGATCAATAGCAGCTGAATGCCATCTGCTTGGGGCAGCAGAACACCACCAGAAGGCTGCGCCATGCATCTTCTCCTATTGAAAGGTTATTTTTATGCGAGTAAACAATTCATCCTCTAGCCTCTGCGCTTTTTGCTCATTTACCCAACACCCCTCCTCATCCACTGCTCGACTGATCGATGCGATATGCAAAACAGGCTGGAAAAAAAATTGAATCCTAAGAGTGAACCTGATGCCCAGGTGACAGCAAATCAATTAGCCTTCCTGTTAAACTCTGACATGCGGCCAAACTGTTTCATAGTCACACATGCAAATCTTCTCTCAGCTTCTACCTTCCAGAGACATTAAAATCCTTATACTCTCCTTACACCAGCTTGAAATTGTTTAAGCACCCTGATAAGGTGGGAGACTCAAGTGCTGGGTATGTTTTTGAATTAGGCCCAATTACTGACAATCCACTTCCTTCCCTTACATGCACTTGAACATCTTTATTTTGTTTGTTACCAATTATGCTTATTTATGACTTGCTGACCATGTGGTGTGCCTGCCCAGATTGCATCAGAGTGTGAATAAAGAGGGGAATAGGACATTCTGATGAGATGATGCGTGTGTTTCGGTGCATCATCGCTTGCCTGACCTCTCAGCAGCGGCGTCCAGGGAGACGGATATTTTCACGGCACGCTCTGCTGGCCACAGAGAACCTGTTACAGCTCCAGGGGGATTGTTCGGCTCTTATTAGATTTTCTACAGCACAGCTATTAGTGATAAATGTACTGCTGCATTCACTGTCAAGTTAATCAATGCTGCCAAAGTTTTGTTGCCCTAACAGCAATCTATAAAGCAAGACCGTTTCGTTCTCTCTTCCCCCTTCACCCCCCACTCTCTTTCATGACAACTCTGTCCACCACTGGGGCCCTTCGGAAGCCTGCTTCTGCTTTATGCGGGGTGTGCTGGGACAAGCGCGTGCTTGAGCAAAATCCACAATTTGAAATACTGTCTTAAAAAGCAGGGAAATTGCTGTGATGCCGGGCCTGTCAAAGAAATTGTTTAAAAACTAGAGTCACTCAAATAGATCCAGTTTGATGGTTAAAACACTGGCAAATCGATAACTTCACAGATGATAGAACGTTGTCAAGTTGTCAAGGTTTTTTTTTTTTACGTGTAGTCTTCTGACAACAAAACCCTTATTTTCAACAGCTGTATAGTGTAGCTCTAAAAAGATGAAAGGAGTGGGATCAAAAGATAGGAGGAGTGATGAGGCAGGGAAAAAGAAATAAGACCTAACTCTTAAATGTATGGCACTGTCATCAAGCAACCACTGTGGAGGCTGCTAAAACAAATGACTACTGTACACTTTTAAACACAATTATAGGCTTATGAAATATGAATTTTCATTGATTTCTTTTCCCCTCTTACCCATGATCATTCAATGGCATGTATGAAATACATACTTGGACATAAATTATGAAACACTGCTGACATTTATTATTTTTCTCTTTTTTTGTGTTCATTTGTTACTGTTTGCATTGGAATTATTTTTGTCTTTAAATTTTTTCTTTTCTTTTTTTGTACCATGATTTAAAGCTCTCCACACAATCGCTGATAATTCATTGTGGTTCCTTGGCAGCAAATGCTCCATGTTCTCTGCCCAAGTCAGTGAGGGGCTAGTTGATGAGGGCGCACAGAGGCACAATTACTGGCAAAGAGCAAGAGAAAAACACTGTAACCTGGCTGGAGAATACCGATTAACCTTTTTTCACACAGTTGACAAATGAATTGCATCAACGGGACACGGCAGCATTTATCAACGCCTGTCCACACTTAGAGACCTGCTTCAGTTAAAGAAAAATAACAAGTTTCTGCTAATAGAGCAAAGCTGCATGCCGCAGCACATTATGTTGTCACACACTTTGGAATCTGATATCAATCTTGCTTGATCTTGTAATGAACAGAGGAATCCCTGCTTGTTGAAATAAAGAATTTATTATATAGCGTTTTATTTATTAAGTTTCAGCAAAACTGGCAGAGAATTTCTTATATGTGGGATGTATTCAGACACATGTAATATGTTATGGAAAATTGTGCTTTTGCTACTAAATATAAAAGAAGCTGTGATTGCATATAATTATTTATGTAAAATAGCAATGTTTTCCAGGATAAAACAGTTGCATCGAACTGCAGATAAAACATTCATACAATTAATTAAATTTAATTTCTCTATTATTAAATTTCAAGAGATCTCAGACTGCACGCATTATATTTGGATTTATACACTAGTAATACTGACCTGTCTCAAGGCTGTCCCTTGTCCACAAAAGGTCACTTATCTGACATGTTAAAGTGTCATTTGCATTTAAGTGTGCATTTTATTGACCTTTACTTTCAAGGTCCTGACTGCCTGCCATTAATGCACTTCGCGACGTGATGTGTTCACTCAGCACATGCAGCAATTGTCAATTAAAGGCTCTCTAATTGTGCCTCTATTCAACGAGCCCCATCTAATATGCTTGCTTTACAATTAAGAACATTGGCCAGGCTGTTTAATTTTGCCTTTTAATGAGAACTTAGTGACAAATGGAGCCACAAATCATGATACGACTTGTGACCAACAAAGGCCTGCACTATCATCAATTCTGTTTTATTTACTGCATTTGTTTTCTCATGTACTTTGGCCATTCCAGAGCTAATGGGCAAATCTGCTAACAAGAACTAAGCCTTGTCCCATGCTTATCCACACATATTTTGGGACAATAAACTGAATCAAGACCAAGATAGGATTATTTTTCTTTATTAAGTGACCAGTGTCCCTGGGGAAACAAAACAAAGCAAACAATTAATCTTTTCCTTCTGTTTGTGTGGAGGAAGGGGCCCCGGCTGGAATGAAGGTGGTCTCTACCTGTAGCAGGCTAGACTGGAATAATGAGGCCTGTGCTGGGGAATAAATGGACTCCTGTGAGAACCCAGCTGACAATCCTACTACCCCTTCCTCCTAATAATACGACCCATGCAACTATTGCCTGTAACAAAAAAAAAGTAAAAAAAAACGACAAAAAAAAACAAACAAACTAGAGTATAATTAACTAGATTCAGTGTACTAATTGTAGGGAGCCAACCAGAGAAAGTACATTAATTGCTATTCCTAACAAAGTGTTTAATCAAATTAAGTCAGGCTTCACTGTTCACAGTTGAATAAGCAAGAAAAGCCTATCCCAGCATTCCCTGTATCAATAAGTGCTGGGGGCTTGTCTATGGACAAATTGTTACATTAGAGTTTCTTTTGTATACTTTAAGCAGTTTAACAGTGAATTACAGGGCATTAAATCTCTGTAGTATATCTGTTGGAATAGGAGGTCCTTGCTGAAAGGAATTAGAATACTCTAACCATTTTAGAAACTTATTGATAAATTTATTTTTCTATTGCCCCAGAATCTCATGAAGGATTATGTACTGCTGTTTATTTTGGTATTTAGTACAGAAGGTTTAATGAACCCAACAAAGGTACAAGTTTAAAATAAAAAATTACAAAAATAAATAAACTACTATTATTATTATTATTACTATTATTATTGTTATTATTATTATTAGTAGTAGTAGTAGCAGTAGTAGTAGTAGCTTATAATTTACGTTATCAATATTACGTTTCACTATATTGTAGTGAAAAAGATCACATTCTTGAAGACATTTCTGATGTCAGGTGTGAGTTCAAATAAAAGATGGAGGTAATCTTTTATTTCAAAGACAATCATTTGTGACACTTTTATTGCTTTTCATCGTTCACAAAAAATAGTGCCCACATCTTAATTTGAGCAAGCATTAACAAAGGGCCATAGCAACTAGTTTCTCAGTCCACTGACAAAAAACATTGGAGACTATGTTGTCCTACATTCCTGCACCAGCTTCCCTGAAAACCTGTGGACTCATGAGGGAGAGAGAGAGAACGAGAGAACGAGAGAGAGAGAGAGAGAGAGAGAGAGAGAGAGAGAGAGAGAGAGAGAGAGAGAGAGAGAGAGAGAG
>JAQQZR010000039.1:14049350-14074118 GCA_030068235.1 Notoglanidium macrostoma | reverse complement strand
GAGAGAGAGAGAGAGAGAGAGAGAGAGAGAGAGAGAGAGAGAGAGAGAGAGAGAGAGAGAGAGAGAGAGAGAAAGACGAGGGAAGAGGCGCCGAGCTAAGCGGAGCCTGATAGAAACAGTGATGGATTCCAGTTATTAGCAGATCAAAAAGATGGATGGCTCTCTGCTCCACCCAATCAACATCATCATCTAGATCTATTTAAAGATAGTCCTTGTGCTAATCAACTTATTTAAGCTGTTGATAATATCAGAGGCCAGAATAATCTGCTGTACCGTGCCTCATCCCCTCGATCGATAAAATCACTTCAGCCAGCGCAAACAGAGGTAAGTAATGACTATCCTGGTCATTAATATTATTTAACAGTCCTCGTCAGGCTTAATGAAGAAGAAAAACTACCCCAAACCTGCACGGGGTCATTATGAAAACTAACGCCGTTCAAAATCAGAAGGTTTGTATTGCAGACATTTAATTCTAAATTATGCATAGCATGATTACATAGCTGATGATAATAATGTACAAATTAGTACACACTTGTTGAGCCAGTGGTCACATCGTGGTGTCTGGCTGGTTGTAATGTCAATCTATCACAGGGCACCATGTACACACACTTTCACATGCTGATTCACACCTAGGGGCAATTCACTCTGCCTTTTGTTTAGAGGTCATAACTCATAATTCCTAACCTCCGACCATAAAAAAAAAATTTCCTTTAAGCTCAGGAAGTCAGGATGGTCTTCTCAACTTTGACTACCTCAGAGTTCAAGTGACATGAAGACACATGCAGACACATGGAGAACATATGAATGTTACCTGGGGTCAGGATCATATGAGGCACCAACGCTACCTGTTGGCCCACTATAGCACTCATGCTCAAACATGCAATGGTACAATGTCTTTAATAAAATACTGAAAAGAGTTATTAATGAGAGGTACCAGTTCCAAAGAACAATAAATATATAGTAAGGTACATGATAATACTCTGTTCTATACTTGCCCTATTACACTGTACAATTTCTACAATTTAAATATTAATAATACATTGGTTTTTTTATTGTTTTAATTGTCACGGTTACATTAATAATACTGGTACACATAAAAAGTTGAATAATTCTGGATTTAAGAGTGCAGACCATGCCCTCAACTAAAGGACATCAAGAATTAACTGGAACTTGAACTGGGGCTTGGTATGGAAAATTCTTCAGCTTCAGACAAGGGCTACATTTCTTCCATAAACAATAATAAAAATAATTTATTTTTCACAGTTATTTTTAATAGCATATACAGCAAATGCCTTCAGATAACAGCAGGCAGTTATCAATTACAATCGCCCTAGGAGGCCATAAATTCACCATTCCTGACGAACCCTTTATGACCACAAAAGTGGTACTTTTTTTACACCTCTTTTTTTCACCTCATGCCCATCCTGAGGATCAAGGTATTTGGACAGGTAGCCAGATCCAGTGACAGTCATTAACAATGGCTGGGCCTGAATGAAGACAAACTAGAGACAAGCCTTGTTTCCAGTAGAGCTAAGCTGCTTACAAGATAAATACTCAGAGGCTGACCCTTCGGCCCATGATGAACAACCTCTCATGTTCCAAGCAGCCTCTGGCTACAACTCAGGTTGGGGTGGGGGGAGAGGGGAGTATAGACCAAACCGCTGGCCACAATGCAAAAATGTTGGGTTTCTTATAGCATTTCTCAAGTTGAGGATATGGATGAGAAATTATGAATCCAGAGGAACAGCCTGTAGTGTGGAACATTTACATTTATTCATGTAATAGAGCCTTTTGTTCATTGCGTATTTACTCCAGCATATTTTTATGTTCTTCATGTAACAGTCATATTCAGATATCGGTATTTGGAAAAAGTGTGACCTACATTCATATCCAAAATTATTCATAACAAACAGGCCCTCAAGGAGCCAGTAAAACGAAGTAAGACCAGTTGGAGGATTCAGACAGCAACTAATGACCAATAGAACATAGACAGTGTTTTTGTATTGCTTCCTAAACAAAAGACCCATGACACTGTATCTAGGCTGTCCCAATAGTGGAACCAAGGTCAGCATAAGGTCTACTGGCCATCCTAATTACAACCAAAACACAGGCGGCTCAAATGCCCTGGGGTCAAGTAAAGAAAAGATGTGGAGGAAGAAATTGAGTGAAATAGAGCCACAGATTCTTGCAGGCTTTCTGAGAGTGGGTTAGGTTGATCCACAATATGATTAATGAATATGTTCTAAAATAAAAATTCAATTGTGATCAAAAAGGAGCCAATATGTTGTATATATAAGGCATTTTGTTGTACCGAATATAACAGATTTAAAGTTCATCCCTGTGGTGAATGTGATCAGATTGAAACTGCTGTAAGCAATATTCTTAGAATACTTAACATCATGGCAGATATGATCTCTCTCTCTCTCCCTCTCACTCTCTCCCTATATATATATATATATAAGCAATAACATTAAACCACTGACATAACATTGATTATCTCATTACAACTGCACCTGTCCAGGTGTAGGATACATTGGGCAGCAAGTGAACAGTCAGTTCTTGAAGTAGGAAAAATGGGGAAAATGGGTAAGTGTAAGGATCTGAGTCTCCTTCCTTGGACCAATTCTAGTAGCTTCTAACCACTGCATACCAGGAACACCCCACAAAACCTGCTGATTTGGAGATGCTCTGACCCAGTCATTTGGCCCTTGTCAAAATTTCACTCAGATCCTTGCCCATTTTTCTTGCTTCTAACAGATCAACTTCAGGAACTTACTATTCACTTGATAATATATCCCACTCCTTGACAGGCACCACTGTAATGAGATAATCAATATTATTCACTTCACCTGTCAGTGGTTTTAATGTTAAGGCTGATTGATTTATATCACTGAATTGTCCTCTAGAACCTAATAAATCCAAGGTCTGGAAAAAGCAGAGAAAGGTCTAGCTCCACTGTTGCTGACAACAGGTTATTCTATAAACAAGCTTAAAAACTTTACGAATGCAGTAAAAAAGAAATCATAGGAATAGAGCCAAACAATAGGGAAGACAAGCATGACCATCAATTCTACTGTGGATTTAATATACCTCTACTAATTATACACCAAACCTACAAATCAGATTTAGACAAAGGATTAATTAATCAACATAATTATTATCATTTAGAAAAAACTGACATTTTTATCCTTATATGTGAAGATACTTCTCGATTCACAGAATTGTTATCGCCACAATGTGTCCACTCAGCAAGAGTAAAATGACTCTCTAGTATCCTCATCCTGTCAAACATTTAATTTATATAGAAAATATCATCTTATAGAAGGTATATTTCACATAACTTTACTAGACCATTTTACTGTTATGCACTTTACAGATTCTCCTCAGGAACTTATATTGTAGCCTCTGGATAATCAACTTGTCTTCCTTTCCATTACAGAGCAAGAAAAGGAAACAGAAGAAGAAAAGGTTTTTTTTCCCCATGCACTCCTGTACTACATCTAAAAATAAGCTGATAGTAAAGGTTTCTTGCAGCTTGTAGCCTCCCGGCCCTTAACCTCTCCCAAAGTTGTAGATGAAATGTCAGCGCCGGACCCTCAGGTATAAGTTAGCGGCCTAACTGGACAGCGCCATGGTATGAATCACTGTCATTCTAAATGTAGAATCAGCAATTCCAGAGCCTTCCTATCTGGAAATGTAAAAGCGAGTAAGAGCTGCTCCAGGAGCTTTGCTATTGATTTTTCCTCTGAACAAAGAGACTTTCTCAAATACATGATACATCATAATCATGTAATTTGTACCTTCGAGTCAACAAAAAAAATCCACAAAGAAGTTGACCTGTAAAAGTATTTGCTATTTCTACAAATAAATAAATAAATAAATAAATAAACCTTTAAAAAACAATACAATAAATTAAGGAAAAAAATGTATTCCTTTTAATATAGCCAATGTTTGTATTCCAGGTTGTGCTTTTTTTTTTTTTGCCACCTCTTGAGATATCCAAATACTTGTTATTTTCTGGAGGTACAGTTCAGTGTAGTGTTATTTCCAGTCAGTTCAGCCAGTTTTATTTCTCTTCTTATTGTGCTTTGCTTACAATTATTTTTGCCAGTTACTTATTTTGAATTTGTTGTTTTTTATTATGTGTTTGTAGCGCTTCTCTGCTTTTTCTTTAAAATCTTGCAGCTGGTTCTGTCAGCACTTGAATCACTTAATCCTTAAAATGCTATGCTCTTGGACAATATTCTGTCTCATTTGCCAATTGTACAAATGTAACCATAAATGCTATGATGTGAGAAGGATAACAAAACAGAATCTGAAAACTCATTTTCATTCTAGTTTTTTATGCACTAGCATGTGTACTTCTAGGAAAAGACTATTCCTAATGTACAACTGTTCAAAACAAAATTTGTCTCATAACTATCAAACAAAACCTGATGGTTAGCACTTTCTACTTTCCACTTAGCACAAGTTTTCTATAACATTTTAATGACATTTTTGTCTATTGCTGATTTTGTATCCCTGCCACCATACTTAGAGAGAGAGAGAGAGAGAGAGAGAGAGCGAGAGAGAGAGAGAGAGAGAGAGAGAGAATATAAAGAAGAAGAGAGACATCCAAGCTGTCTGCTCCTTTCTCTCTCCTACCCAGCAGACTCGGCAGTGCATGCCACACTGCATCACACCCAGTTTGCCTCCTTTTCCCAGACAGTCTGAAACACTTTTCCTGATCTCTTTCATCTTGATGTATTGTCAATATATAGATTGCTGTGCTCTCTAATTCAGTGAAAAATCTAGTTTTCCATTAGTCTCTGCCTTTCTAATTTTTGCCACCTTTTTGCCACGTGTAATTATTAAAGGCAGATTCAAGAAAGCAATTACTGAACTTACCATTTGTATCTTTGAAATCTTAATAAGCAGCAAGCTCTTGTCCTGGGAGAGCACAAGACAATTCAAAAGGTCTTTCTAGTTGCTCAGCAGGAGATTCTGGAGGGTTTTTTCCCCATCTGTGCTCGTAGTTCCTGTGCTTGAAAAACATTTGAATGAACTCATAGTACTGATAAACTCAAGTATTATTGTGTAATGAAACTGTAGTAAAATGATAATTATCAAAGTAGAGACTTAAAACGGTGTACCCTGCTAATACGATGCTAGTGTTTGGATTCTGACATTGTAATGCTTCTTAGAATTTTTTGTTGTTGCATAAGTGACAATGCTATGAGACATTAACATAGCCAGATAGCTTGTGGTATATTATTATAGTTTAGCAGTTATATAATAACTAGTGAATCATGAACCCTGATTATATATTTGCAACTCTTACTACCACAGCCTGTATTTAATATTATTCAGGAAAAGTGCTTGGGGTCATCATCTGCTTTATTGCTGATGGGCTTTTTCCCTATTCTAATGCTGCAAAGGGAAAACTGTCAAGCTAGTTTCTGACACACATTTGCATTCTTCAATGACAACTGACACCACTGAAAGGCCACAGAAAACTGTTTATTGATCACTGTAAAACTATTCAAAGGAGCAGATAAGGTTATATCTAAAGGAGCTTGCTTTCATGAAAGACATTACAGGTCTGTGTGCAGCAGTGGGCTTAAAGAACACAACTTCATTAAATCATGCCACTTGTACTTATATCGCTGTAAAGATCTCCCAGATTGGTGTGTATAGCTTGTGATAGGAACAGGCCCAGTGTTCATCAGTGCTATTAAGTGTTCAGTGTGGCCATTCATAATCTATTGCATACTAAATGCCATAGGTGTCACAGCGCATTTACAGGGTGAGGCGTTGGAAAACGGCCAGTTAATGAAATGGGAGGAACTTGCAACCAAAGCTGTTTGACACTGCCCCTTCTCACAATTACATCAATTCCCATTGCAATTCTGACCTTTTCCTTCAGAGAACAAAGGAAATATACAAGAAGCTCTTAAATTAGGACCTCAATTCTACTTCTATAATGGAAGGTACTGACTGAGGAATAAATACTTGACTCAAAAAGGTCTACACTTCTGAAATTCATGAGGAATTTATTTTCAAGCTTACTAATATTACACTTGTGAGAACAATGCAAAGAATTATACTAATGTGCCACATTGCAAACTGCTATATTCAGATATTGCGCTCGTAAATGTTCTAAACACTTTGTACTTGCAAAGGTAAACTGAGTGATTATCTGTTGTTTAGTGAAGTAAACAGGTGACAGAGGCCTGTCAGAGTTCATAAAAGGCCTATCAGAACCAATAATGCACCAGTCACGAGTCAGTAGCTTGGCTCTCAGGATGGGCAAACATTGATTAATGTCACATAGCTGATAGATTTATGTATGCAAATGCGTCCACTCAATCCCTCTGCCACCATTTTAATTTACTGTGGCATTTGTCGTGCATAGGAACCTGTCCTGTCAAACAAGGTCAGGATTTTAGGGAAAAAACAGTAGGATAAATGGAGAGAGGACATGTTTGATGTTTGGCTGACAGTCATACACATTTTGGCATCATGTTTATTCATTTAGATGTCAAGGGAGTTGACAGAGATACAAGTCATATAAGACTGACCTACTACCGATCAACCAGAAACAAGGGCAGGGTATTTCTAGAAAAAACAGCCACTAAACCAACTATAAATGAGTGTTAGAGTAGGTGCTAATATTTATGAGTGCTAAAAACCCCAGTTTGGAAGCAGTCAGTCAGTGACAGTCTTTTACAGAAGCCAACGTCAAATAATAGTAGTGATATGATGACTTCAAAAGGTAAGCGATATAGAATATCAAAATTCAATTAATAATATGTCCAGAATTATGTGTACAACAAAGAATACCAGAAACAGATTGTGGTGATATTCAAAGAAAGGGCTAAAATCTAATATCTATCAATACTGTATCAATTATTACAATTAATACCTCAATAACTATTAGGGCTGACCAATACATTATATCCCAAGACCTCATTCATATATAAATATAATAATATTCTGGTAAATTCTCACACACACAGTACTTAAAGAAGATTTGGAGCTGCATTAGTGATTTATTTTTTTTGTGTGTGTGTATGTGTTTCATGTTCATAATACTCGACTGGGGTCATGCTGTATTTCCTCTGAATAACAAAGACATTACACAGAGAAGTTGTAATCATTTCTTTCAAACCAAAGAACACTAAACTTACAGTTTTGTTATCTGTCCTTTTGTGTAATTTGTACTTTAGACACTGTGTGCTCAGTCTATCAATTTTAGTTTCTACTTCAAATGTATTCTAAAGGAAATATAATGATAGAGTAAATAAGCCACTTTATTTACATTGATTACATCTGCGACTAAGTCTGTAACATGCCTACTGATGATGTATTATGGAAACATCACCAAAATGGGCTAGAAGATATTAGCCCACTGGAGCTCAAAACTAGGGGGTGTGTCACTCTGTGTAAGCACATGGCATGACTTTGACTGATTGGCAGAATAAATCTACAGAACCAGGCTCATTACAGTTAGCCCACAGCCTCACTTCATATCATTTTTTGTTTTCTTTTATATGAAAAAACATATGGTAGTGATGTTACACTCAATAAAAAAAAAAATCACAAGTAATCCTCTTTAAAACATTTGCTAACTGGAGATGAAATTATCTGGCTGCCCTAAATGAAACCTTATAGTGATTTTTTCCTTTACCTAGCTTAGCAGGAATTGTCTCAAAACAGTCAATACATGACAAGAAACATAATCTGAATTTTAAAACATATTGTAAAGCTTAGTTCTTCAGTGATGAGCAGCTTCTTTTGCTTAACCCTGCAGTAGCTAAATTGTGATTTAAAGTACTGCACTGACAAATTAATATAGTTACAATTAATAAGTTACACATTCATGAGTACAAATTTTTTATTTTTCAAAAAAATAAGTATTCCTGAAGTCTCGCTGTGAATATCTGGCTACCCCATTTTCTCTTGCGACACTTCCATGGGCTGGAAATGTGTATACATATGGTTTCACTGAACTTTTTCTCTTTTTGTACAATGATGAATGTAGCCCCTCATATATTTCCCCTTTCACACTCTTGCCATTTCAGTAGCTGTATATAAGAACACATGACCTTATTTTGGAAAGGACACTGAAAAGACTTTGATAGTCGTCCTGATATCTGTCTGCATTTAACCAGAAGCTGTGTATTTTAGCGTTATAAATACAGTGGCACTTATCTCATCTTTTCACCTCCACAGGGCACACTGCTAACATAAAAGGGCAACCACCAGAAGACCTGTACTAGAAGACTGAAATTATCCATTGTTAAATTCACCCTAAATAAAGATTCGAACCCTTTTTAAACAGGGATGACACCACAGTGTAACCCAGAAGCAGGACATTTTAGCCTTATAAACACAGTGGCATTTATCTCCACAGTGGCTTTGCTATCAAAGGGCGACCATGAGAAGATCTGTGCAAGAAGACAGAAATTAAAGCTCCAAAGCAAGATCAGTTCTCTAAAATCATTTCTCATAAAGAGCACAAAATGAGCAGTCATGGGATCATCGGGGAGCCTGGCAGCTCTGTCATGAACAGATAAGGAAAATGAATTAACAGTATTCTGGACCTCCTTCCTTATCTCTAGTGCTGTAACACGACATGAACTTTTAATTTGTTAAATCAGGAAACCAACCAGTAATAGTGCTTGACAATGAAAAAGTTTGCATTTATGCAACAGAACCTTGCTCATACCAATACAGACATCAGAATTCCAGCGTCAGTCAGTAAAGCAGTAAAGGACAAACAAACCCCTAATTAAGATTACACACACTAGTACTTGCGTTGACCAAAAACAACCGCAATATTAAAATGATTTCCTTTGTGACCATTATTCTATTACACATTCATTTCAGCAACAAAAAGCTGAGTTTATAGTTTATAGGAAAGAGAGATCCCTCTACAAACGCCTAGAAGAGAGCACCGCTAGGAACGTTCGCAAGCAAATTATATTTTTTCGGGAGAACCAGCAGTGGTGCACTTGACAAACTGATGCAATTTCAGCAATGTCGCAAGAGTGGGCCGATATTTGTCTCTTGCTGGTGTGCATTATTTTCAAGTTGTGCACAACTTGCCAGATTTGAATCGCCAGAGGTCCAGGGGCTCTTCTCTTGACAGGGCACAAATAATTACCACACTGTTTCTATGTCGTAGTCCATTATATTGCTCTTCTTATCTGTGGGGCCTGAGTTGCACTTGATCAAGTGAGGTCACAGTATTTTGACCACAACATAACACTGCTATTTGGAGATTTGGTATAAGCTGCTAGGGTTAGTAGAGCAGGGATTTTTTTTTTTCCAGCCAACTCCACAGAATCCAAAACATAGACTTGCAAAATAAGCTTGGACTAGGACTAAGGCATTTGAGTAATAATTGAGTGGGGGGAAAGCTTTCTCCTCTCATGGACACGCCTCAGAGAGTCAGTGTATTTAAATGCAGATTATCACTAATGGTATAGCAGAGTGGAGAGAATTAAACAGTTCAGCCTGTAGAAGGCATTTGTGGTATACAAAGCAAAAAGTAATTAATCAGTGCAATTGCTTTTAGTGAATATTCTTATTATTATTATTAATACTATTGAATACCGTTCTAATATAAAATACTTATTGGTCTTCCCCAATTAATGAATCTTTGGTTGATTTCCAAAAGTATCTACAGCCCAACAACATGTATGTAAACGTCTGTACATTCATTCATTCATCATCTTTATCCTGGAATGCACCCTAGATGGGACACCAGTAACTCGCACGGCTATACGCAAAGAGTGGAAGAAACTATCCTACCTCCAGAACTATGGTGCATTATAATAGATTATACAGGATTGAATGGGAAAAGAAGCCCAAGACAATTTAGTCCTGGGTTGTTAATTTATATGCTTATTTATTCTCTTGTGCAGCAAAATACATAAAGTATTTCCACAACCAAAGCAAACAAGTTCTACTGCCTGTTTGTGGCCAAACATGAAAAGCAGCACACAGCAATTTCAAAGTATTGTATTAAGCACAACACATCTGCTGAAAACACCTGTGTTTAACAAAAAACAGTATCTCACGTGTCATCGCACATTCTCAATAATGTCATGAGAGACATTTCCACAGCAGGCCAATAGGGGAGAGAAAAAACAGTGCTCGTAATGATGTACTGCACAGAGCCACTTGCACAGAGATTCTCTTATGCAATGTGCAATTCTGACAGCTTGTCAATATGACAGAGACCATGAAAAGGAGCGTGCATCTGAGTTTTTGACAGCGCTTTAGAGATGTATATGCAAAGTGATGAAGGACTTGTTTGACAGTTTGTTTCACTTCACAAAAATTTCAAGTCATGATGTGGCAGGCTTCAGTGACCTGCACATCATTACCCCTGGTGGAATTAAAACAAAAAATGACTCCAAATATAAAGTATTTTTTTAGATGATTTCAAGTATTTTGATCTTAAAAAATAAATAAAAAAATAAATAAATAAATAAAATAAATAAATAAAAGGATTTCTTTTTTGAAAAACAAAGAAATCCCTAAGCATTTATGAATTTCAGTAAGAAAATCTTAGCTGTCCTATCAGCCGAGTAGGTTGGTTAATGTACTCTGGAAGTAGTAGGTGAAATGCACATAGTAGCATTAGTTTTAAGCCTGTTTGAAATAAATAAAAACAAACATTGAGCTTTTATATGATGAGTAGGCCAGTACATGATTCAAAGCTTTTGAATTTTACTCACACCCTGATTACAGAACTGAACAATTGCTTTAAATAATTTAATTCATATATTAACAACCATCAACTGCTCAGCTATATCCTTTGATTGGACACAGTTCCGATTCAGACCTGCATTAACCAAATACAATATCCAACACTGTCACAGGGTTAATAGCAATACATTTTATTAAAACAAGCTTACAAAGTACTTTACAGCTCAAATTAAAGCAAGAAAACCAGAAAAGGAATAATAATACCTGAAAAGATAAAAATAAATAAATAGATAGAAAGAAGTCGATTTTCACAGGACAAGACTTCAAACGCGACTTAACAGTAAGACTTCATCCTTTGAATGTTAGAGGTCCACATTGTGCTTTTTTAAATGTGGAGTAGATTTAAAATAAAGACACAAATAAAAGAAGATACACCTGTTTAATACTGAAGTACATTCCTTTATTAGCATGTCGGCATTGTTTCACAGGAATGTAAAGTAAAAAAAAAAATATATACAAATTAGAGGGGAAAAATCTGAATATCTGCTTAAAAACAAAAGAATCAACTATTTGTAATTTCTTATGTACTTTAGGCTAAGAAGCCAAATAATATATATATGTGTGTGTGTATATATAGCAGGAAGCAGCACACTGTGTACCAAGTACTATAGTGCTGTACTTTGTGTACAGGATCAAATAAGATATAGCTTAATAAAATGTATGCTGAATTTGTTCACTGGATATGGAGATGTAGCGTTCAAAAAAAAAAAAAAAAAAAGAAAGAAAAAAAACCCCACACACACACTTACTTCCCTTGGCAAAAAGACACTTATGATGGATTTATGAACTATGGTGCTTGGACATTTAAAGACAGAGCCGTAGTGTATCAATAAGCTGTAAATGCAATACCACTGTCCATATTTCTCCTTTAAGAACACATGAGAGACAAATAATCATCTTAAGACAAAAAAGGCAAAGTACAGACTTAGCAATTAAAAGATTTATAGTGTTTTATTATACTGGTTTTCAAGTGGTCATTAAGTCCATGCATCCGTTTTGAGTGATTATGTTGTACATAAAAATTAAGAAAAGAAGAGCAATTGGCCCCGATGCTTTTGCACAGGAGTTTGTCGGCTCATGCTATAGCTTTGGCTTCAGGTAAGAAGGCTTCCCAATACTTTATCAGCTAATGTGACAAAGGACAAAGAATTAAAACCATCATAGATGAAAAGATTTTACAATATGATCATATCACATGACCCATGATTCTTACCTGCTGCTGTGTATGTACTAGTGATTCTAGATATTTAATAATGACAACCTTGAAGTCCTTCACTCTTTGTTTCTAGGAGAAACAGAAGGTCAGGCAAGTCAATATAGATGTACAAAATACTCAACTAACATAAGTCACAGAGAGTGAATGATTCTAAAATGTTATCAACAGTGTCAACTTGTTCACCTAACACTGTTTTTATTCTTGAGCTTGAGATAAAATCACTGCATAGTAGAAACATCATTCTGTCAAAGCAGAAATCCCCAACGTCAACTAACCTCGAATCTCCCCACTTCCCGGCGAATGTTCTTTGATATCTGCTCGAAATCTCTCTCTCCCTGCTGCACTTTAGCTTCCCACTAAAACAAGTCAAAACAGACAAGAAAACCACCATGCTGACAGATGTACAAGACTGTGTGTCTTAAGTGCTATGCTATAAATGACTTAAATACATAAATATATTCAGCAGAACCTGACAAAAGTTTGGACACACCTTCTAATTCTACGGTTTTTCTTTATTTTTATTACTTAAAACACACTTCATGTAGTGAAGTAATGAACTGTCATTTACTCTTTACTTAGTTGAGCAGTTTCTGACATACAGTAATATGGAACACTATAGTTGTCGAGCAGGGCTACTTACTGTATTTTTACTATTTACCATTTACTCTCTGATGATCTCAAACACATTAAGGCGGCAAGAAATTCCACTAATTAACTTTTGACAAGACACAGCTGTTAAAAAGTATTCCAGGTGACTACCTCATGAAGCTGGTTAAGATAATGGCAAGAGTGTGCAAAGCAGTCATCAAGGTAGCTTCCTTGTTTATTAATTTTTTTCTTTACCACATAATTTCATATGTTATTTCATAGTTTTGATGGTTTCGATATTGTTCTACCATGTAGAAAATAGTCAACATAAAGAACAACCTATGAATGAGTAGATGTGACCAAACTTTTCACTGGTACTGCAGAAACATTAGTTGAAAGTTTGCAAATTAAAGGATCGATATTTTTGGATTTTAGAATCTCACCGTGCTATATGACTAGCAAGGTAAATCTTTTGACATTAAAATTCCAGGTTTAAAAAGTACATATACAGATGACATTAATAAAGCAGAGGAATATTTTAGTGATGAGCCACAAGAAGACAGGATGGAAATGATGAGCATCACATTTTCCCCATTTAACTATCCCAACCTACATCTGAAGCTTACAATTAAAAAGGACATGAACAAACTCAAATAATAAAGATGATCAACCCACAGTTGATGTTAGTTGATAACCTCAGTTCATAGTTACATTGATTAGAAAAGCACTCAACCGTGATTTTTCATGTTAAAGCATGGCACATGAAGTGAAGAAGTCGTTATTGGCATGGAACTGTTTCTCATATGTTTCACATTATGCCAGTGCAACACACATTAAAGGACCATAACTACTGGTGAAAGGGAAAAAAAAACAAAAACAAAAAAAAAAAAAAAAAAGTCAGAGCCAAGGGTCCTACCTCCTCAATCTCCTTTGTGGGGCATGACAGGGAAAATGCAAAAATTAAAAGTGCCTGATCATGTTCTGTGGTTAAAGTAATCAATAATTTATGAACTCGCATCAAGTGGAACAGTGGTTTCAGTGGAGTTATGAATGGACTAAAGCAAAAGGCAGCAGGCTTCATAATCATCAACACCAGGCAGGCCTCTCAGTAACAAGTGTTGATGCTGAAACAGACCTGGGGCTTATTTTCAAGTTAACATTATATTTCAAAGCTATGATGCACTTCTTGCCATGTTTGTGATGAAAGTAAAAATTATAGTGCATCTCAAAATAAAAAACTGTGCATGATCAAGTGACGTAAAATGTGTCAAGCTGTTCAACTCTCTCACTAGCTCACTCAATTTTTTTTTATTAATTAATTGATTTATTTTTTTAATCAACAACAGTTTAGGTTTTACCTCCTTTATCTCATCCTTGGCCTGCTGGAGCTTGTCAGGCTTGTTGGCAAACTGTAGCTTAGCTTCAGCTTCTCTCTTCCGTTGCAGCATGAGCTGAGCATCCTGCCATTTGGACCATGTTTTCATGCGCTGGTCGAACACACCCTAAGGAGCATAAAGGGCTGTAAGTGTCGGCGTTAAATGGGGGTATTTGTGATATTTGGATCAGAGTGCTCTTTGCTGCATGGGCAAATCTAAAATACTGTCCTGTTCCTAGAGAGTGGTTAGTGCCTTGCTTAGACGCGGGATATTTTCACTTATTTCATGGTTCAGTACCCGGGGGGGAAAAAAAAAACAAACAAAAAAAAAAACCAGTCCCATCAAACTGGCTAACACATTTATGACCATTAATCAGCCATATTCTATGAAGCAAATCACCATAATTACCAGCATGCTTCGGTTTCCTCTGATTTAATAGGAACAGAAATACAACGTTCTTCTCACCTTAACAGCAGTAATAAGCCGTACGTAATCGCCAAGTAGCTCAGAGAACACATAGAAGTCAGCATAGGCCTGTTCTTGGTGCAGCTGATCAATCTTCTCCTCCACCTCGGCGAGCTGGGAGAGGGCCCGCGACAGAGCTGTGTGGTCCTCTGAATTTCCCAGCATGGCAGCACTCTTCGCAAACGATGCAGTGTTCACTGATAACTCTGGGGAAGGGACAGATGAAGTGGCTCGCACTGGGTTTACAGACAAATTGGCTACTGCCGTTACTGCAAAGCGCTGAAGCCCATCAGATAAAGGGGCAAATGGCCTTGTCTTACTATTACTAAACACGCCCAAGAGAAACGATCACTAATTTCAGCTGTCAATTGAAACCTGACAGTACAAGTGTTTACATCCAATAGAAAGCAGGTCAGCAAGCCATGGTTGACAAGATCCAAATCTCTTCTGGAGAGGTGATCGTATTAATTGTGTGCACTAATTCTTCAAGACAGTAAAAGTGCTGCTATTATGCGTAAACATTATAGAGATCATATAATGCAAGCATTCTAATGGGCCATTTTCATGACAAACTTTCTGGAGCCACTGTATGTATACCTCCTTTTGCGCATGACAGTGCATCATTTCTGTTACTGGAGTTATTCTCTAAATCTTCAGGAAGATCCTGGCGACACTTTGGGGAAGGGGGGCGGACATTTGACATTACCTCATAGCTAATAAACGTGCATATATACTTGGACAAAAGTTAACATACATCTAGGCTAAAGACAAATTTTCACACATTTCATGTTACCATACAATTCTTGTATTAAGTCAACTAGGCTATTTATTTTATTTCACATGCGTTCTCATTATCTCATCTGTATGATCACTTGTAATTACGACATCAAGATATTCAAATCTGATCTGAGCAAAAAATCTGAATTGAAAAATGAGGCTTGTAACATGAATAAAGCCTATGGTAACATGAAGGTGTATATAATCTTTTGGCCTCAGCTTTGAGTAGTGAAGACAGCAGCTAGCTTTAACATGTTCAGAATTAATAATTATGTTGGAGAAGCAGGTAACGCCTACAATATAAAAACACCAAATTAAAGCACCAAGTTGCTAACCTTGCCAAATAATTGCTATATTTACTAATCTCCACGTGACCCCTTATGCCGTTACCAAAACCCAACTTTACTTCGCATGCTATGTTACATTGCTTTAAAACCCAGAGGTCAAAAGTTAAAAAACATCATTTTACCTTTCCTATGACAAACCAATGATTCCACACTGGCATGTAGTTTTCTGAGCTGGATGTCAAGGTTCTCAAACTGCTGTTGTTTCTCTTCAAACCACTTTATATAGAAACGTGTCAGAAAAAGGAACTGTAAACAATAGGGTCAAAAACAGAAAGCACTACCACAAAATGTAAAAAGGTCAATAAGGAACTAGATCATTAAAAATGTGAACGTCAAAATGATTGTAAATTTCAAAGTTTAAAATCCAAATACTATAAAAGTTACAAAACACAAAAATTGTCCAGAACATTCAGAGGTACAAGATTGTGCAGGTCTACAGTTGACTCTAAGCACAAAGGGTAGGAGACACATGCCTCCACATCATGGCTCGGTCTCTCTCTCACTAGCGTTAGGATCTTAGAATTCAAGCCAGAGAGCAGCTCATTAATTCGTCTCATTATTCAAGTCCAAAAATCAGCCCCTTACCGCATCCGATTCATTCATCTTGATTGTCATTTTGTTGACAGCGTCGGCCGCTTTGTTTACCATCCTCAATATTCCGGCCCCACTCAGTGCCTGGGTGCTAACTGCTCGCGGCAGCTAAGATAAAATGACAAATAAGGGCAAACAAACCAGTTAACAGGCCGGGGCCTGGACCCAGTCCCACAGGGAGCTTCACTCGCTCTTGTCTCACCTACACTGCAGGCCTGGACCATGAAAAGCCTGCGGTTTTCTCTACTCCCATACATTTTAATGCTCAATTCAATTTAGCGCATTTCGCCCCTAGAAAATTCTCAGAGGGCCGACGGGCACAAATAGCTTTCAATTGCCCTCGGCCCATTTAGCCTTATAAAATCACTGGGGTTTTCTTTTACAATTACATTAATGTAGTTTCCTCAGCAATGTGGTAATCCACTAGAAATAACCCAAGAGTTGACCTTCAGTGTAAAGGACTCAGTTGATGATACAAAGCTAAGTGTAAGGCATAAATATTTTATTTGCAACGTACTAAAAACACTAGGAAAATAGAAAGCCCTCAAATGAACACATTATGAAACATTTACATGAACGATACCTCGCTGTTTTCCAAGAACTGAATGACATCAGGGTCTTTTAGCAGAGCAGGATGATTCACTGTTCTCATCAGATATCTATAACAAGAGTGAGAAAATATACAGTATTTCATTTGAAATCCTTATTTCAAAGCCAACACAAAAAGAAACATTAGGCCAATGTTATCTAGTCCACAGACTCCTGTCAAGAGTTACAACAAGTCAAGTTCTCTCAAATTTTTCATCGGTACAGCATCATAGACTGTACAAAATAAAAAAACTAATTCTCGAACCTGGAAAAAATCTTATGGGCATTGCTCAGAAATTAAGGGGCTTGGCAATCAAGATTCAGTTCTTTAACAAATGAAGTCTATAAGCTGACATCCAGGGGCCCCGTCCAAGCCACTGACCTTCACATCAATCAATGGGCTGATAAAAAGGGCAGAGAAATGTCAGCGCCTCACTTAACTTTAAGTTTTATTCGATTCATCAGACGGCGCAAAACCAGCAGTACAGCGGAAATCGTACAGGCGTACAAAGCGGAGAACGTGTGCACTCAGGAGAAAACTGCCAGCACGAGCCTGCATTGAACACTGACAGCATGAACCCTCCTGAGCTTGGTGATAATTATTTATCTAATACTTGTTGGTTAACCTTTTGTCAACAAAAGAGCAGAACATGAACGCTCTTTCCATTTGAATTGTTCTCATGTTAAAAAAATAATAATAAAAGGTTCAGCCAAAGCTTGATGTGTGTGAAGAGGCAGAAGAGGTTTTTTTTTTTTGTTGTTTTTTTTTTTAAACAATACCTTTCCAAAGCAGCTCTTCTTTTCTCGACAAATTCCACAGATGACAGGTCCTCTTTTCCGACCTTGACTTTTGTCATTCCTGAAAGATTTTAAACGCGCATGAAAAGTACATGAAAGGTCACAATGCTGAAAAATGTCTAACTGATCATGTAACACATTTAAGGACAAATCACCTCCACTTCTTTTTAAACATACCCACAATGCTTTTCTCTGGTGCCGGAGGGACGATGTAGCCAATGTGCATGTACTTAGAAGCCAATTTGCTATGCAGACCCAGGAAATCACTGAATCGCCTTTTCACAGAAAATTCATTTCTACTGAAAAGGTTCAGGGATGTCTATAAGAAGGAAAAATGTACATCAGTGTAGAAGCTCATTTTCACAAAACATGCTAAACTACTGGGGTTCCCAAACCTCTAGCAGTAAATTGTATATTCATGATTTACAATTTAGGACTACTGTAATACTTCATTACATCAGTATTATATGGGCAACAAATTGCATGTCCTGACACAGCTTTTCACAAAGTCAGGTGGCGTATTTGAAAGGGTGCATCTCTGTCTGTTGTCACTTTCCAGCTTCAAACAATACATAAGAAATATAACTTCATGAGCATGTTGTTATAGGAAACTAATCCACACTGGGGTGGTGTGATATGGCCTGATGTAAAGCAGAGGAGCCTGATTTATACTTGGACATTGTTTAAGTATCATGGACTTTGTCACCTGTGTATCTTCTGTACATCTGGAGGATTAAAAATTATTCATTAAACATAATGACAAGGTCTGATTTTCTTTGAAATTTTCTGCTGTTTGAAAAAGCTGCGTTTCTGACCTTACGTTAGCATTTACTAATCTAGAAGAGCTGGTAAACATAACAGACCTTTCAGTAGGTTTGAAGGCTACAAGAGAAGTTTTGAAAAGTCAAACACTAACCGTAATAGGAAAACCACTTAGTACTCAATAACTAGACCAGTACACAAGTATTGAATTTGAGACATAGCACTAGTTTGTATAGCTTAGATATATGGATGGGGAAAGCTGTTCATGTAAAACACTAGTGCTGCATGTCAGGATAATGAAGAGGCTAAAATAACACAAGCACAATTTAAATGCGGCTTGATTGAAAGCAATGTCTAGTAACATTTCCAAAATACAAAATATATTTTCATATTTACAGCGATATTTCAGATCATAATTTTCTAATTCATTTGTAAAATAAAGGAATGAAACAAAACGAGGAGATTCGGCATGTCTCTTGCAATCCCATTAGTAAATCAAGCAACCACTAGTCTGGGAACCCCTGCTCCACTATAAACAATGAAAGATCCTCACCTTGGTCGTCACCTTATATGCCATATAAGCATTCATTCCATCACCTTAAAGAGAAAAATAGATGCAAGTTGAAGTCTTCAGGAAATTATTAATTTACAGTGATTATTTTGCTGATTCACAAAGTAGCTGGCTGTTGAAAATGTACCCTTTCACTTTATGATATGATGGGTAGGGATAGTGTGCTGTAGGGTCCTGGTAATCATTTCAACCTCATTATTTAAATTGGTGATACAGTACGCAGTGCTATTATACAGTCAGGCATTACTGATACGATTACTACACTGGGACTGGCTTTGTTTAGAGGTCAGACATTGCTATTTAGTGATTGTACAAATCCCTAAATGAATAGTTCCCAGCCCTGTTTCAAAACATTCTTGCCCCAACATGCTCACATGGACTCAGGAGGGGTCTGTCAATTAGCTGTTTAGTTGAATCAAATGTGTATTAAAGAGGGAAAACAACAAAATAAGGAGGTAGGTGTATTCTGGGGCCACGGCCCTAAGTGATGCATTTCTAGAGAGGGCTAGAGACCAAATCCTATACCTGATAACATTTGAAAAGGTCTATTGATTTTGCGATGTATAGCACCCCACCACCACAACGTCATCAGGAGATGAAAGCTGCTACAGATGCCAAAAGGCCCGCTTTACAAATGCTACAGCAGTATACAGAGAGGAAGCTCAACTAAACTTACCCACTTTCTCTGGATCAGATACCGTTATCTGCATATCAAAGGTGTCTCCTTTCTCTTCAGCTTCTTCATCCTGTAGAATAAGAGGCAAGTTACTAGCAAATCAGCCTCCTCCTCAACAGGAACTAGGGATAGGAAATGAGTCTGCAGATTAATAGGAATTACAAATAGGAAATGGGTCATCAAACTCAACACAATTGTGCTGAAAGGGTCTAAAAACCTAAAGCCATTCACACAGAAACTGGGAGGTTTATTTTCGATCTAGCCTAAAGACTACATATGAAGCAGCAGTGTAATTCTTGTCGATTCTGAAAAGTCCTTATTTTCTGTTACGTCACAGAGCCAATGGACCACGCCACATTTAACGCTCAAAACAAAACCTTTAGAATTTTGCTATTAATTTGAAGGCATTTATTTATTATTCCGTAGGTTTCCAATTTCATGAAATTATGAATAACAAAAAAACATAATTCAGGCAGGTATGGTATTTATATGTTTAAATTTCATATTCTTCAACCAGTAGTTACTCTTATATGACCATTTTATTTATACCTTCAGTATTACACTACATCACAGAACACTTTACCTCATCTAGAGAGCCAAAGGCTTCGACGGTTGGAGTGATGATGCCTGTGGGAGTGACTGGTGTGATGGCAGGAGATGGGCCATCAGACAAGATAGGCTCCCTCTCTGGACTGTCCAGTGACACCTCTTCTGTCGCCTCTTTAGTAGTAAGAGGGTGAAATAGATTATATCCATCACACAATTTAATCATGTGACAAAAAAAAGGGTGTGATGATACAGAAATACCACAGGGCCAAATCATCTATCCTTACCATTATGCTTTAATTGAACAAATTTGACTTTATTTGTATAGATATGACAAATCACTCATTTCGAAAGTGCAGCACACCCTTGAAATGTGCCATGACCTTTTCAAACAGGGCAGAGCAACCACAATTAGATAGATCACTAAGTACATGGTCATATCATTATACTATATAATACTATATGGTCATCATACTATAAATTTTCCATTCTGCCGCAAAAATCAGTCCCCAACTCAAACTACATTGTTTAACAAACTAATGAATAAGCACCATTCGGCTACAGCCTAAATAGTTTATGGAGCAAATAAAGTCAATAAAAACATCATAACATGCAATAAAGGGCCTGCAAATAGGTCTTATCAGCACTGTTATCTTAACATATCCATTACACTTCTGCATTTGTGCCACTTCCTAATACAAAACCTACTTCATTCAATCCTGAATAAACTCACATTATTCTACAGAAACAACATTCAAACATCAAACTACATACCAGGAAAGAGGTCCTCTGGGTCATCATCTAATAATATTTCTTGTTTAGGTCCATTGGTGTTCGTGCTGATGTCTTCTGCAGGCAAGCTGGCTGGCTCTGGAGATGTAGGGCTGGCCTGAAAAACAAAATACAAGGGCAAAATGTAGACACAGTTGTATTATTAACATGTCTGTAAACAACAAAGAAGCTCTTTTATTAATGAATGCAAATTTACAGTTTACAGGGATCATCATGTTCTGACTGCTCACCAGCTCTCAACATTTCATTCTGAATTTGCTCTGGAGGTTACGTCATGGAGAACCAAAACTAATTAGTCAGCCTCCAGTACACCTGAAGTACACGTCATTTAGATATCAGTTGTGTCTGATATGGATTTAAGTACTTTTATTGAACTGCCTGGTTAACTGTATGCCAGACTTTACACACTGAAAGAGCGTGCTCTGTAGGACATATATTCATATTATTTTTCTGATTACAGCTAGCCACTGTCTTTTTCTCAGGCTTGGGATTAATGTCGCACAACGTATTGGAAGTTCAATACTTTCTTCATTCTTTAATGTGGCAAACATTTCAGGACTTGACAAATCAAAGTGCACACTGAATACTACCCGACTTGAAACAGGTTGTATTTCGGGGGTTTTCCTTCAAGCTGGACCTATATTCTCTTTTAGGACTTCTCTTAAAAGGTGTGAGTGAATGAATGAGTGAATTCATCCATCCATGATTTTCTAATTTGTGGTTAACAGCTTCACTACTACAAAACAGGTTCCAGGACTCAGTCATTCTTACTTAGTCTCTGATTAAATTAATTTTAATCATTCTGGCGGTCCTATTCATATTAAATACATTTCTTTCTTAGAAGTTTCTTTAAAAAAAAAAAAAAAATTACTACCATTGTTTTTTAAAACACACTATTACCCTTTTCTTCCTTTTAATGATACCTTTTATAGTACCCTTAGAAAAAAAAAGACTGCTCTGAACATTTTATCCATTTAAAACATCTTACAGAGTTTCTGAGATGTGCTGGAATCTCACTGATCCTGGTCTTGCAAAAGTTTCTGGAACAAATGCATTGCAAAAAATGAAGGTATTCATTATGTACAGCTAGAATGTAGTTACAGACTTTAATGCCCTTTGTCTCGAAGACTTTAGTAGTCCATTACATAACACAGCATGAGAGGACAGTTAATGTTCACACCCAATTTCCAGCAGTGTGACAGGCAGCAAAAGGTTTTTCTCTAAACAGTACCTATGGCACACTGCCCACAAGTGAAACTTCTCACAGGACAAATGACAATAAGCTCAATCAGAGGACACGTTTTACACCTCTGAACTTTCCCCCTCCTGCTTTTCCTTCCTTCCTCATTTCTCTGGTCCAAAACTGCTGAGGTGGTGAATTCTGATGACCCAAATGATATCTTGTCCAACCAAACTTTAAGACTGTCACATGCTCACTGCAGCGGTCACCTGTCCAGTCCTACCCTTTAGGAGGTCAAATTACAACTACATTAAGTTGTGCAGAATATTTACTTAAATTTATGAGGGCTTTGTAGTCTTGATACCACTAAAATGACTTCAACCGACCATTGTTTTCTTTGAAGTGCACTGAGGCATTAATTGTCTGAAAAAGATAACTCATCTGAAAGCTATTACTCACCCACAAAGGGTTAAATTTAATTGTCTAAGCTAACTGGTTTTATTTTGACATATTACGTTTGCAAAAATTCAACTGTGGTTCGTTTAAACGGAATTATTAATTATGTTTAAGAACACTGTTGTGCAGTTAACTTTTATGAAAATCCTCTACCGCATCAAACGAATTAACCGACGTGACGCTATTTACAACTGTAATACCCCTGCGTTAACCGAACGCAGCGTTGATGTTCAGATATGATGCCCGCGCATGCGCATTAGCAATGTTTGTGGGCTAATGCATTTAAATGAAATGTTGATGACTAGAATATAATTTCACAGGATACGGATTGCCAAACAAGGAACCGAGTCAAATAAATGTGACATTTCCATACATATCAGATAGTATATTTTCCAAACGTTTGATTACGAACTGTGTCCGTTGACTTTCTAAGAGCAGCCGCTATGCTAGCTATTGGTTTGAGCAGCTAGCCACCTGGTAAATGTTCCTACCTGCTCTATGGTAGTGACGGCGCTTGCAAAAAGGTCTTCTCCGTCCTCCACTTCCAGAAAGTCTGCCTGTCCTGCATCTGCCAACGGTGGGGGTTCCCTCTCTTCCGCCATCTTCTCCTAACAGTAATAACGGTGAGAGCAAACTCTGTGATTAGAGACAGGAGGTTCCCAGGCTGTCATGTGATCCGCAGGAACAATTCAGTCTTATGACAGTTGTGGCGCTTTCATTGAAAACACGCTCCGCCCTAAGCAGCACAAGAGTGACAGCCAAAATAAGTATTTATTATTATCTGGCAACTTTAAATCACTTCTGTAATAGACGAGAAAATTAGCAGTAGTATAATAGTAGTATAACACTAAACAGTTGGGGGACGCAAAAGATAATGTTAGGGAATGAATATTGAGGCCCTATAATTGAACCCTCACCTCCCCAAAACTGCCTCTGCCCATGGCATATATTTTTTTGTGCTGTTGACAAAAATAGAGAAAGAGAGATGTGTAATTATATATATATATATATATATATATTTATTTATTATTTTTTTTTTTTTTCATGCATCAAAATCTATACTTTATTTGGTTAGACTGTAAAGAACACTGGATTTTGTCAGGGACACCTGTGCGTCTCAGTCTTGGGTACACTATGCATTGATATTTTAGTGCTATACTGCCTTAACTCACCTGATTTTGAACAATAATTAACCCCTCAACGAGCTGACTGAAGTGTGTTTGAACAGGGATAAGGCAGTACACAAGCAGTGCATACAGTTGATAGAAACAGTATTTTTAAAGGAACTGCAAACAGTATATTTGTAGAAACCATTGTTTTTTTGGTTCTAAAACAAGATCTATGGTTAATGGTTTATAATATTTTGTAACATTCCCAATTGCAGGCAATAACCATGACATGGTGAAATAAATGCAAATGAAATACAAGTTAATGAATTAAAAGGTACTGATATATTTTAACTGATATGCTTTTCTTCATAAGTGACTGTGCTATGTAGAGGGTTCGATTTATTCTGGCATGACTGCAACACCTTCAGTAACATGCTAAGGTCAAAAGTAGGCTAGACAGAATTACTGTCATACATCTTAAAGACTGCTGAATTGCTGAGCACCAGCCATCCACTATAACAATGAAATTGGTCTTACCTCAATAAATGTAATTAACATCTATCCATCCATCCATTATCTATATCGCTTTATCCATCTGGGTCGCGGGGGAAGCTGGAGCCAATCTCAGCAGACTTTTCGGGCGAGAGGCGGGGTACACCCTGGGCAGGTCGCCAGTCCACCACAGGACCAACACAGACAAACAGCCGAACACACTCGCATTCACACCTATGGGCAATTTAGAGTAGCCAGCTGACCTAATCTGCATGTTGTGTGAGGAAACCCATGCATGCACGGGGAGAATATGCAAACTCCACACAGAAAGGCACCCTGTGTGGCCCTGGATCGAACCCAGGACCTCCTTGCTGTGAGGCGACAGTGTTAACCACTGCACCACCATGCTGCCTGTAATTAACATATGGATTAATAAATAATTCTTTGGAACAACTGCTGCTTTTTGAAATTCAAACAGAAGTCACCAAGCAAAGATGAGACCATTCCAGAACTGACTACACTGGGAATCTGTGTCTGTTTGTTGTGCCATAATCTACAATTATGATGCAACAAGCTCATGTTCTTTTGTGTACACCTGTTTTGTTTTGTGTGTGTGTGTGTGTGTGTGTGTGTGTGTGTGTGTGTGTGTGTGTGTGTGTGTGTGTGTGTGTGTGTGT
>JAQQZR010000039.1:14022933-14042294 GCA_030068235.1 Notoglanidium macrostoma | reverse complement strand
TGTGTGTGTGTGTGTGTGTGTGTGTGTGTGTGTGTGTGTGTGTGTGTGTGTGTGTGTGTGTGTGTGTGAGTGAGTGTTTAACCAGTCTGGTTTTTTAGCTTTTATGTCTGGATTTTAGGAAATTCCACTTAAATCTCAACATTTACATCTTGAGAAATAATTATACAGCATGTCTTGCACAAAAATGGTCCACTCTAAAATGTACAACCTCTTTTTTTTTGTGTTTGCTAAAAGAATTAGGAGTTGCAATACATATACAATCTTGGTATGAACGTTGGGCTTGCTAGCAGGAGTTGCATTAATACATATGCATAAATTATGTATTATTATGTACATTATTATGTATAATAATTATACATAAATTTTTGTTGTAGGCATTTTACTAAAAATGAAATGAAACCTTATATAAGGTATCATGGAATGTGTTTGTACTGTAACTGTTTAATGTAATCTCTTCCTAGAGGCATTAAACACCTTGGACTTCTGGTGAGTGTCAGTAATGGTGAATAATTCTAACTTTGTTGCATTCAATGGGATATTTTTCATTAGTCATAATCAAAAAGTGAATTTATAAATTTCACAGAAAAATGGTTGAAATTCCACATTTACTTCATTTTTGCATTATGAGGCAGTGGCTTTGGATTAGTCTACATCTTACATTATTTGGGAGTGAGGTGGGGTCAGTTATATATTATAGTTTTACTTCGCTTGTTCTGCTCCACTTTTACCCTCCCAGTGATCATTTATTGTGTTGGCTAGGAATCACTGAGCACACAAGTAACCTGCTTTACTAGCAGCTGAGAAGCTAATGACACCACCAGCTTAAAAACAGTTTTCTAAAGTAGCAGAAAACAATACCAGCTGGGCCACAGATAGAGAAGTAATGTAAATTATGCAAATTAGACAGTATACAGAGTATTGGCATCAAAATGGAATTTTCTTTGGAATTGGAATAATTTTAATTATGGGCTGGAGTGTCCAAACTAACAACCTGCCTGTGTTAAGCAAACAGTTCGATATTTTTAAAATAAAAATAAAATGAAATTAAGTTAAATCATTTTTTTAGTGTCTCTATGCAGTATTTACTTCAAGCACTAGATGCCACTATCCTGCAAAACCACATCAAACCAGAATTCCTACTTTTTTAAGCATATGAAAACATACTTTGTCACAATTCTGCTAAGTAGCACTGCATTACAATGACATATAAACAGGGTGTTTATTAAAATACATTAATATGTATATAAAAAAATACATGATAAGCACATAAAATGTAAAGAATTAAGACAATAATTACCATAATTTTATAATAATTAATCATTATAAAATAACAAAAATACTGTATTCATTGCACAAAGCATATTCTTGGCTTTAAGACCGTAAAATGATGTAAATGCCAAATTTGACAGTATGAATATTGTACTTTGTAAATATTCCCATATTGGTCATATTGTGTCTGAAATGTCAGTCACTCTCAAGTAATTTCTGGTTTATCACATTGTTGCATAAAAGCAATGTCACACTGGACATTGTGCTGTTGTACTCATCACTGATAGCTGTGATTACTCGTGGCTCTCAACCTGTGGCCTCATGTCTACTGCTGAATCACAGCAGTGCTGAAGCACTATTGCTTAAATAGCTAGACCTCACCTTCCTCCAGAAGATCTAATACCTAATATACATAAACCTATTCCAATACCTCAGTGTCTACAGTGTAAATGTCTCTATGCATTATTATAGCTCTCATTAAAGGAACACAGGGTATGCTGTTTTTATTTATCCAACCAGGATCCTACAAGTACAAGGCTGGAATGAAACAATGAGTAACCAAGATTACTCATTAAAATTTCAGTAAGTAGTAACAAATTACCATGTATAATACAGTTCCACATCATCATTAACTCCTGAAGAACAACACAGTGTCATGAGTCAGACATGCACTTAAGATCCACGTGACAAGAGGATTAATAACACAATTCTAAATAACAAGGTGAATATACCAGTCCAGGTCATGCACACAGGTTCAGTCATACCTAAAAACAGATTCCCAGAAGCAAAGTCAGAAACAGAGGCAGGGGCAATACACAGATATGCAAACAAATCCAGAGGGAAACACAGAGATATCAAGGCAGGACTAAAGAGGGTCATATGTGGTATAGCAAGCAAGATAACTTTATCACCAGCTCAGAACTAGTGTTGCCAACTCTTTTCTGGGGAAAGCAAACTCAGAGAGTTGCTAAAGGATGTCATAGACTGATTTGCATATTAATTATTCTTCATGATCACGGGCATAACAAATTACAAATTAGGGTACATGAAGAAGGCTGATTTTCACTTAGAATAGAATAGAGTTTTATCAGAATAGAAAATAATAATTATGTATTTTTTATCGATGGCACCATGCATAAACTGTTACGTGTTTATGAAATACTATCTATTAAGAACACAGACAAAAAAGTAGCAGTGACAGTGAGTAGTCGTGAAAGGTAGTCATGAAGGAAAAGGTTACTTGCTTTTATTATTTGTAACTATCTCCAAGAGGAGAGTTTAAACAAACACTGAATATTTTACATTGGGAAAAATAGTGATGAAGCTTTACACACTGACGGTGAGTCTAAAACTGTTTTCTCAACTTGTGTATCAGAAGCTGTGATTTGAGCTGCAGAAACGTATCGAGTCCAGGACAGTCACTAATGTGTGCTCAAAAAATTGCTAGATTTGTTACTAGGTTCTTTTTTAAATTCAAATAAATAAAAAAAAAATCATTATTTATGTAAAGTCAGGTCCATAATATACAGGGACCTGCCTATAAATTGCTATTACTTATTATACATGGTCTTGAACAATTTTACTTAATGTTAATGCAGTTAATGTTACTGTAGTCGGAATTGGACGTAGTTACTACAATTTCTGCTGAAACAGACCGAGTAGTTACAAGGTCGTTTCCCGCTTGGATAACGATTTAAATTGGTACCCCTTCTAAGCACCTCACACCAATTTACTTTCTGCAAACTTTACATAGTGCCTTGTTTTTGACTCCCAAGAAGCACAAACAGTTTTTCAGCTACTCTTGCCTGCACAGTCATTTTGCTGATCTTCCCTGTTAGGCTACCTGTACAAGCTTGCACCCAATTCAGACAAAGAAAAAAAATCAAGAGAATTAAATATGCAAGAATGGAGATTTCTTTTTTGTGGTGATTGCTTTCTTAAATTCTAAAATAAGCATGCATACAAATAATAAACCTTCTCCACATTCTCTTTTTTATCTATTGCCTCTTTTTGGCTTCCCTGGTGGTCTAGTGGCTAGGATTCGGGCCCCCACTTCTGCAGCCCGGGTTCGATTCCCAGCCACAAGGGAGTGCACAGTCTAGTGTATTTCCAAGCCTGGATAAATGGGAGGGTTGTGTCAAGAAGGGCATCCGACGTAAAAACCTAGCCAAATCAGACATGCGGACACAAAGGGCTCTGCTGTGGTGATCCCTAACGGGAGTAGTCGAAGTATTGCCTCTCTTTCTTACATATTATGACTTCTAGATACTTCCTTTGCACAGATGATTGTAAAAATTCAGGCATCTTTCAAAATTCAGGCATCTTTCAGTCATCCAAGGTGGGAATACTGAGATAAAATGAATTCATGCAAACAAATTGGGTCCAATTTTACAAACATAATTTGTGACACCACAAATAATCTTACGATGATCCAGTACATCCTTCAGCCTATATGCACCGTATGTGACTCCTACAGCATATTGCTATCATATGGTCTAATTCCTCCTATCTTAGGCACTGTTCATACCTGACACAGCCCATACAAATACATGAGAGTATTCATGGGACATTTCTACCTGAAACAAATGCAGTGGGAGACTAATGTCCCTGATAAATATACACCCTTCCTCCAGCCGAAATTATGTATGAAATCCAAACACAAGTGGTCAGTGGAGATGCATTCAAATGCTGGGTGCAAACAGCTATGCATTTCAGCTGTCAACTTGTGGGCAGATCACTCAGATGGATGTTAATACCAATTGTGAACAGGGCTTTAAACTGTCATACCAGTACTTAACAGGCCCAACCTTACCTTCACCCATGTTGTTAACGACATACCTGTTTTTCTAATTAATTCTTGCATAAAACCTTGGAACACAGAAAGCTATCTTCCTAACATAATGGATACCAGCCAGACTGGATATAACGTTTGCTTTTTAATAGAAACTGCCCTCCTTGGAGTCACTGCTCAACGCTTGAGAAAACACCCGTTTATTCCTCACCCTTCATTCACAGAAGATATAAGACTGCCTTCCTGACAACTCTTCTTGGATCTGAAACTGAGCCTTGACACCCCACAGCACATCCGTCACACACAACTACCAATCTTAAAGTGATTCTTGATGAGAAGCCTCTACAATTTCCTCTTCACAACATAAAAAACAGACATATCCTGACTACAACATCCATACAAAATTAAATTTCATACTATATTATATTTCAAGCTATAGTCATTTCCAACTTGATGAGGACAGATCTGCTGATTCCCTTACATTGTATCTTCTCTACAGAGCATTCACAGTGCTGCCACTCATGTGGTTCATAGCCTCTCAAAGTCCTCTGGTGTGACCTTGTTACTCAGGTCACTTTACTAGCTCCCTGTTAAAGAAAGAATCAAATTAATAAATTTTGTCCTAGCTGTTCAGGACTCACAGGTTATATATGATGGTTCAGAGCTAGACACATGCATCTTAAGTCTGGTCTTGAGCTTAAAGCTGTCTTCCATGTCCGTATCTGAGATCTAAACATGCTTGTAAAGCAAGATCTCACTGCTTTAGCTCGTAAGTGGTGAGCTGAGCCATTCCGTGGTGAACAGAGCCTAAGAATATGATAAATATAATACCCTGTTAGAGTGGAGTTTGAGAAAACAGAGTACATGTCTTTTTCAGCATATTGGTTCATTTGATATGAACCCATGTACCATACCTTGACACCTAGCTTGATTGAAACCTGTGTACATATATAAACTCAAATTTTGTTAAGTGTACCTAGACAGTTCTCACATGCAAGTTTGCTAATTGCTGTTGCAAACAGTATTTAGCCATTTCAGCTCCTACAACATCACATTAAAGTGACAGAGTGTAAATACAGTTATGAAAATACAGTTATGCGTTTACACTCCTCAGTGCTGACAGTCTTTGAATTAGGTACTTTGCCATTCATTAAATGTTTCAACAGTTATACACAATGACCCTTTAATAGCAGGCACATCTTTAGCTGGCTAACATTTTCATTTTTATCAGTTTGATCTTCATATAGTGGAACTGAGCGAATAAATTGATCATTTGTTATAACCTGTAAATATAGCCAGGGAATGCTGCGAACAACATCAGGATATCTTTCAGAGAGAGGAGTACCACACTAGTGTTCTAACAAAAGCAAATGTTTTATTTACCCTCATGTTAAACATGTCAATCATATCTGTAAATATGAACAATAAATCTGTACAGATCCTGTAATTCATGTTTTTCCTAAGATTCTTTAAATAGCAAAAGCCCCACTTTCTTCACAGATTAGGGAGTTTGGCATCCATCATTGAGAACAACATATTTGAAAACTAAACATCTAATTATAAGCAGCACATTGATGAAGTGGGTGGTGTTGCCACTTCACAGCTTGAATCTGGTTCTATCCTGATCTCGGGTTTCTGTCTCTGTGGAAGTGCCTGTGGCCATAAATGATTGTGTAAACGTGTGCATGTTGTCCTGTAAAGGACTGGTGTCCCATTCATGGTGTATTCCCGCTTTGTGCCCAGTGATTGACCTCGGCTCCACCATGACCCTAACCAGGAGAAAACAGTTACTGAAGATGAATGAATCCCTTTTTATTGTTTAATGTTATTTTGCTGTTGCAATGTGATTTTGTACAAACCAAATATTTTTTTAACATTATAGAGTAAGTTCCTTCATGAAGACCCACTAAAAAATGTTTTAAAGCCATATCAAACTGAATACTGCAAATAGCTCAGATTTATTTCCTTTTGGAACACAACTGAGCAATATCATTTAATAAAATCAGCTATATGAGCTATATGTCATAGCTGTCTTGGTTTAAATTTAACATAAACATTAAAAACAGGTATAGATGATAAAACAACACAAACAGTGCAAATAATGTTTGTAATCCCTGCACGTCAATGTTACCTGAATCTCGAACCACTTGAGACCCCAGGGGGCATATCCATGTCTTTTTCTCATGCAACAATGTGACAATTGCAAACAAGCTGAACTGTAGCATTGAGCCTTGACAACACACTGCATGTCTGGCTTGCTGTAATGAACTGCTGTTTACAGCAAATAATGTGGAAGGAAGAACACTGGCCTAAATGATGTGCTTCAGTTCCTACCAGTCTCCAGAGGCCAAGGAAAGAGGCCTCAACTGGCAGCCTGAGACTCCTTACCTCCCTCCTCTTGAACATAACGGGCTGGCTTAATGGGAAATACAGAGATCAATGGAATAAGTTAAAGGAGCCATTCCTACGGATGAATGACACCAACAGCAGTGCCTGTGTCTAAGCAGACAAAAGCTTTAAACAATGGAAGGCGTGCAGAGACATGATAGGCTCTGCAGCATAAAGTATATTTTGGAAAGAAAGAAAAATATTAATATTCAACAGAAACATTTGACAAGCTTGTTAACAGTATGGTCTATTTGTAGCCTAAATTTCAAATTTACTATAAAAAAAATTGTACCCACTTTTTAGTGCATTGTGTGTAGATGATAAAGTCATGGAGAGTTTAAGGTTCAAACCCCAGCTATGCCATGTAGTGTGAGTGGCCAGGGGTAAAAAATTTCTTGCTGGGAGGAAGACCATCTATTCTATGTATCTATGTAGTACATCATGTATCATCGTGTCAGTCATATCAGCATAATTGAGAGAGTAATTACGGATTTTGCTGCTCACAAAAAGTAGTCAGATGGAATGTAAAGTAAAATCGTATGAAAGGAACATCAGTTGATTTCATTTGTGTAGTACAGTTTTAGTTGATCTCTATTCTAGAGCTTTAAACTATGAGTACATATCAAAGAGAAATTACTCATTGGCATTTCACAGCCAACTATAAGTTGAATACTTTCATTTCATACCTTCATTCATATCGCTACAATGCATTCAATTTCCAAAACTACCAGCAGAAAAGACAAAGTTTCTAAATGTAATTGGGGAAACAGAAAGCACGCATGTACTCTATGTATGTGTGTATAACTACATACATACATACATACATATAAAACTATCAATGGTCCCGGCAGTTTACAAATAAATGTTTGTATGCCGTTACTGAAAGTAACATGTTCTAATTTTAGATCAAGCTTTTAGATAAAATGTAATAGATGTTGTCTGGTGCTGTGACATGAGGCAGGAATGCACACTGAATTGGACACCAGTCCATCTCAAGTCACCATGCACACGCACAATCATTCCCACTTATTGGCATATATGCAGGAGGAAACAGGAGAACCCAGAGGAAACTTCCACAGAGAACATGCACAGAAATTCTGCACAGACCATAACTCGAGCTGAGGACCAAACCAGTTTGAAGCTGTCTGGCAGCAATGCTATCCACTACACCGCTGTGCTGCAAAATAATCATAATCATACTAATAATAATAATCAAGTGGATGATTCAGGTGGAAGTTTAGTTTTAATAGTCCAGAAATGAACTCTAAACAAAATTTTATGTGGATGAGGGAATGGTTGTAGTGCATTTTAGGGTTAGTAGAACCATGACAAGATATAACTGAAAATATTCAACTTTTTGCAATTAGATGATTATCAGCACCCCAACACTTATTATTATTCACTGACAACCCCAAAATACTTCATTTCTTACCAGAGGCCAAAAAAATGTTTTGGGGTTACATACATTCCGTATTGAATTTATTTGTGATGCTACGTTCCACAGTAGTGGTTAATAACTCATGAAAGTAGATTCTCAGGGTTTAAGAATTTGCAGTTTTTCATAACTACTTCCTTCTTTACCCAGACCACTAGGTTAAAATGTTGTAATTTTATTGTGGCAGTAGTATATGGTGTTTTGCTATCAAAAAAGCTTTAGTTGTTCTGTCTGTGTTATAGACCGGTTTATACTTCTGCATAGAAGCTACACTGTAATTACAGCATAGGTACAGTGCAGGTGTATGACATAGCTACGTACCCTGTGCCCTGATGCGCACCTCCCAAGAAATGTAACTACCCCACATTGAGACACAGACCACAACTGTGGTCTGCTTGATGGCATCGCATTTCCGGCTGATCATTCCTCTCGGACATATTCGAATTGAGTTGAACATGAGTTGAACGAACATGGACCAAATCAAGGAAGTATGAGGAAGTCCGTAAATACGTAGAAAAAGTAACTGTTGTTCAGCATTTTTTAGCTCCAACTCCAACATAATCTGCTCAGTTTCAGTCACCATTGTTTGAAATACACAAAGAGACTCAACACAGGGGCACAAAAACCACACTACCAACTATCGCCTTGGTGGTGTATTTGTACAGAGACTCAGACACACCAGTGCACAAGTATAAATGCTCACAACAGCATAGACCACTTGCATAAGCTATTGGGTAGGCTCTGCGTAGAGCCTCTGTTTTTCAAAATTGAGTAAAATGTTTAAATCATTATGTTTAAAACAATAATTTTTACCCTGTATTCTCCTGTATTGTGCCAATAATTGTGGAGTTGACTGTAGGAACAGGAATGACAACTGTCATCTGTCTTGAACAATTTCTTAGGGCAAGCAGGATGAGATCACATCAGAGAGCAGGTTTCTAAAGACAGGAATAACCACTCAGTGCTCTGGCTGCCAAAGTTACACAAGTGACATATTTGGCTGTAGTATCTCTGCTAGTTTTATGTAGTATCTAATCTTCCACCCTCATGATTAAATCATTTACTATTTTAAATGTTTCATTCTTTTTATTCTATCAGTGGAGATTATGTATTTCTATACAAAATACAATTTTATATAGAAACTTATTACTAGCTAAACGGAATCCATTGTGTGTAAAGTGAGTAAAGTGAGTTATAGCTAACGACTACACTCATAAATCCAGAAAATGTGTTCCAACATTTTTGGAATTCTGTTTATATAAATGAGCACCTTTGTTTTTTTCATCATGGATCATACAAACCGTTAATGAACATTTTGACTGGTTATAGTCATAATTATGTCTAGAATGTTCATTTAAATTCTTCTTCTGTGTTTAATAGCAGCAATACTATACAGCAATGCTTCCCTCTTCTGGCCTAATACAGCACTATCACCATTAATTTAAAGAGCCCCTGAGAAACAATACACAGAAATCAATTATCAAAAACAAACAAACATTCAATACTGAAGTCAATTCGACATGCAGGATTACTTAAGGGGAATGAGATTCTGTGATCAAAGTATTGTAAGTATCGCTATCTACTAAAGTCATTGTGATTTACAAATTTTAGGCATTTGGACATTAAATTATCTATAGTTATTAAACTAGTTACAAATGATTATACATACTATTAAAAAGCCTTGGTACTATTTAATTCAACAGCCTTATTCAAAGCAGCAGGCAAAAATGAATTTGGCATTGTATAATTAGGTTTCTTTTTAAAGGTTGCATATATTAGTATCCATCATTGCTGTCATTACATCAATTAATGCTGTTGAAGTGTGAAAAATTGTCACAAGGCTGGCCGAAACCTTTCCTCATCCTTCACCAGGAGAACTTTCCACCCGGCCTTTTTTTCCACTGGCATTAACTGCTGTCATCCCAGAAACAACAGAGCCCAGTGGTGTCAATTATATTTGATTGACTGAGTAAAGCGCACACAAATAAGCCAAAACAATGGACACAAAAATCTATATATGACTCCTCCTGTCAAATCAAGCAGTTGTCTCTTCCATTTTCATGCTACACAACAGGCTGTCGGCCCCGTGCCTAAACGTTCCCCTCACAGCCCCACACCATCACCAATTAAACTGCCTGCCTCTTCAAAAGGTGCCGAATGACTCCCTTGGATATTGCCTCAAACTGTTGTCCAATGAACGAGGGCTAATTCATCAGCTTAACTTCACTTACAAAAACACAACCTCCCCAGGTATTGGTTTTTGTAAAAAATGAGATGCTTTTTTCACTGAAGGGAAACATAACGCTGGTGTTTTGTAGCGTCTAGTTTGTGAATGGAAAAAAAAGGCAGTTCTGCTATACATGTAGTGCTTTATGTTAAAATAATATTTAACTCCCTATATTACTTAGTACATAATATTAGCTGAGATATGATAATGCCTAGATGTATGCAAAGGAGAATCTTTCTTAAAAAGTCATCAATTTATGTTGTATTTTAAAATTGTGAAGGCACGCGTTTAACAGTTAAATGCATTTATTTTTCATCTCAGGATTACATTAGTTGCAATAATGTTTTATCTTTCAAACATGATAATTAAATTATAATTCATAAATATGTTTTAAAATGGAAAAAGGTACAGACAAAACATACAATTATGAAAACATTAAATTGTGACTGATCAAAATCAAAATGTTCAGCAATGTAGCATGTATAACTCTCTCTATCTAATACTGTTCACTCTAGAAAAGTTTCAGTAATGTGATGCACTACTGTTCTCAATGAAATGAAGTGATCATAAATATTCATTGTCATTTCCTAACACTAAGACCTGATAGAAAGTCATTAAACTATTATTTTTATAGTTTGCATTGCAATTGGGATACAACTGTGAGCAGGGAATGCTTTTGTTCTAAGTAACATATGATTGTAACATGAGTTGATGATTGTACAAAATCACAGTGATGTCAAATAATATTTTTAACAACTCCATTTATCTATTTAGTATGGAGAATGTATGTGAAGCTTTGTGTTATACATATATACAGTGATTGATGATAAAAAAAAATTGATTTCATTTAGATTGCAAAACATTGCGTTTCCACAAGTGTCTAATTTCTAAATTTCTAAAGTGTTTTGGTTGGTCATTGATGTCAAGTCCACTACCATTACCAAATCATTACCACTAATCTGAAAACACTCAGGGTTTTACAAATTTTTTTTTTTTTTTTAGAAAATTAGGGCACTGCAATGCTCTCACAGCGCCATTGTAGAAAGGCACTTAAACAGCGCTGGTCTTGGTTTTGCACTTTGACAGATTCCCTGGACTGGCCTTAGCATCTGATTTTTTCCCAGACGGACTCTGTGCTGAACTTGAAAGTGAGTGCTTGCCAACAGATGTACCTTGGGCGTTATTGTTGTTGCCATTCTGATTTCCACTCAACGTTTCCATAATGGAGCGGAATGTTCCAAAGGGTCGTTTCCCTGATTCTGAAGACTTTTCTTTACCAGAAGTTACTTTAACCTCCCCTGCTTGACCAGCCTTTGGGACAACTGGTGCTTCTTCAAAAGTCACTCTGAGTTTAAGGTTTTGTGAGGTTTTCCTACGAGAGGATGGCGATTTAAGAGCACTCTTTGGACTTGTGACTTTTTGCCCATTGTTAAATTCATTCAGTTCCCCTGAAAAGTCAGTTTTAGCTTCATGATCAAGATCACTGTTGTCTGATGTTGGAGAGGGATTGTATCCATCCATGGACTTGGAAGTCCTGAGTGCAAATGAGAACTTGCGCTCAGCAGCTGAGGTATGCTTCTTATTTGTTAATTGTACTGGTTCTTCATTCTGTGCTATGGGAAGCTGGCTTGGCCTTTCTGGTCTGGAGGTGCCTGTGGGCTGCTTAGACTCATCAGCGGGATACGAGTCCGTGTCTGATTCACTGAGGGAACGCTGCATGATCTGCTTAAGGCGGGCTAGTTTCAGCTCCCGCCTTTCCACCATACCTGGTCTCCGTAGTGGGCCTATGCCCAGCCCCATCCCTGAGTCTGTGCCACTGGCGCCATCTACTGCCTCCTCTTGGAACACCTCTCTGGTGCCCATTCTTTCAGCTATGTCTTTTCCCAAGATCTTGCGCAGGGTTGACTCAGAATCCACATGCCTTTGCCTCAGCACCCACTGCCCATCACCAGGCGTTACCTCCGCAGTAAGTGTCATCTCAGGCCAGGTCTCAGCTGGAGGAATAAGCAAACTAATAGAGAAGTGATTAAGATGGCCTTATTGCATGTAAATACAAATGTTCATTACAATGGGACAAAAGAGAAAAGCGCAAACCTGGGTGATCGTGGTCTTCCATTGGGATCCTGCGACTGCAAAAGCAGCTGCATTTGACTCTGGAGTGCTATTCTTGCTGTAGTCTGTCTGCAAACGAATATGTTGTGAACAGTGAATTTGTTGAGGACCTTCTGTTTATCTTTAAGGAAAATTTTACATATTATTTTTGCAGCCTGCTTACTCGTGAAGTTGCTTGGTAAGCTTGACCACTTGTGAAGCCAAAGACATGCAGGTCTCCACAACCACCAGGTAGCGTGCACAGGTGGTATGACCTTGTCGCTCAGCACATTGAGATGGCCTCTCACCTTGCTGGTTCTGAACCGTGACATTTGAGCCATATTCCACCAGTGTCTTTGGGAAAGTTAAAGTATTAAAGGCTAAAATTCAAATAATAAGTGACTACAAGTATATAGCACAGGTAATTTTAAGAAATACACATGTAAGTTCAGTGTAATCCCCTTTGTGCACTACACAATCTAAATCAATTTAAAATGCTGCTCTGTGGCTGACCAAAAACTCAAGTCCTAAAAAAGTCTTCTGGTCATTGTGATCTTGTGCCTTATGTTTTCCCCTCCCTGCTGACTAGGGAAAAGAAGAGGAAATTATTGGCCAGTCTACATAAACAGGAAAGCAGGAGGGAGGCCTGTGTCCTGTTTCCAATTTCATTGTCCCACAGGAAGATTCTTGCTTAAAAGCATTTTCGTAAGCTTTTGCTAAGAATTCTGTAACTGTACAAAAAAAAAACTTTTACCTGAAGGCAACCAAGATGGCCATACTGAGCAGCAACATGCACTGCACTGTTCCCATTCTGATCCACTTCATCCAGTGAAATAGCTTGTTCTTGCATAAATTGTAGCAGCCACAACAAGATCCTTTCCTGAAGCAAAGAGTCAGCTCAAATGCCTCAATCAGTATAGAAGTGATCAATATAGAAAACAAAAATAATTGATTAGCCTTATTCATTTATTTAGTCTTTACCTGTCCGTATTGTGCTGCATAGTGGATAAGACTTGGGTGGTCCCGTGTGCAGCTAAGCTCAGCGATGGCCTCCGTCTCACTCACCATCCAGCGTACACACTCCAGGTGACCGTTCTACTCGGAAGCACAGAAACCCACAATTTACAAATTTTCATTTCTGCAGTAAGATAAAACACTGTAAAATATTTGACAAAAGAAGAACACCTATATCGTCTAAGGGACAGAATTAGTTAGACACAATTAGACTAATAATTTAGCTTCTAACTAATTAAATGGTTTACAGTGAAGAATGTAGAACTCCCTCCAAGAACATAAAGCACTGAGCTCACCCTGACTCCCAAACCAGCAGGAGTAAGCTGCTGGTTGTTGCGTTCATTGAGACAGTCCTCTCCCATGAGGGAAGTAAGGTGCTGCAGGCAGTCTGCATGTCCATGTGCAGCAGAAATATGAAGAAGGTTGTTTTGATCCTCATCTCTAACGAGTTCTAGGTTCTCAGTTGCAAAATGAGGCTGGCGAGGGGCAAAGATTACATCAGATTTATCTTTTTTTTTCATCGCAAATAAATAAATCAACATTTCAACTTTTTAGAGGACTCGTTACCCACCAAGAGTGAGATCTGGCCCTCCCGCACAATGTTGATTATATTGGGAGACTTTTTGGTTTCTTCATCACATTCTCCAAATGCTTTCGAGCTGCTCCAAGGCTTGCTGTTATCTATCCTTCCCACTGAACCTCCCTGAATATGGAACAAAGGCTGACTGACAGAAGTGTCTGAGGCAACCTTGTGGGTTGGTGTATCTGGAAAAGGTCTGCCTGATAATAGCTTGTCTGCTTCAGATATAGATCGGTGCAGGGAGCCTGACGAGTGGTCATATCCAACTGTTTGTGCCCTGAGATAGTCTGGATCCATAGACTTTGACTTTCTCATGTCTGACCAGTTAACAGGTGGGAGTACACAGAACTGTGTACCACTGTTCAGGTTCTCAGCATGAGTGAGAGATGACGCCTTGAGGCCTACGCATCTATCAGTGGCACTACTCCCTGAGGTCCGCTTCTCTGAGGCTGCTCTGGGCAGAGTGGCCATTTGTTGGCTGGATTTAATGTAAGGCACATCTAGTATCTCATCCATGTCCAAGTCGTAATGCTCCAGTTCCCCAAAAAGTGCTCCATTACCAATACTTTTGCACTTGAGTGCCTGAACCTCACATGGACTTACACTTGCTTGGAGCCCTTTAGGAGAAGTGTTTCCCTCTACATTTTGCCCAGGACTCTTACTGTCGGCCTCAGTGTCCAAAACCTCTGGTTGATGCTTAAGTGGTGAGACCCTTTTAACAGGTCTGAATTTGCTGTACACATCAGCAATTCCAGTGGGTTTGATACCACTTCCACTGTGTGAGGACGCACTTCGACTCCAGTTGATGCCAGGAGCTGAAAGAGCGCAATGAATGTATAGTCACTCAGGTGTGAGTTCGCAAATGTGAAATGGTAAAAACGACTTTTTATCAGAACTATTATCATGTTATATAATGTATATCGTTTACATCTACAGGCAATGAAGTATTCAGACCCTTTTTTTTTTTATTTAATATACTTCCATTGCATATATGCACTTCAAATTTAACTGTCTTTGCTATGGCTGTGTACAGTTTTCCAGTTGAGTGCTTCTTCACCTTCACCATGACTGTGTAAAATCTACTGCAAAGCTATGGCAGCTCATTTTATAATGACACCAGAGAACAAGTTTTCGCAACAGTTATATCTAGAACATGATTTATCTTTATGTAAATTTTTATTTACATTTTTTGGGTTTGTATTAAGAACCCTGTTATAGACATACCTTGTCTCTCCTCTGCTTGTCCGTCATTTCTCCGGCAAAGTTCTGGAATGCTCTTTGATGTGTACTACAACAGAGACCAAAGCAATTAGCAACGTGGGCAAAAAAATGCTAAATATAGGTAAGCAATATGATACAAGCTAGAGTTGTTCTACTGAGGATCTGGCTGTAGCTACTCACAGTCATGCTGATATTCCGTACAACAGTACAACTGCAAATGTGATATTGTCTTTACACAACAGTTCTATAAACAATACATTAATATTGAGGACCTGACATTTGTGTCACAATATGGCCATATATTTTGTTTATTTCTTTGCTCTGTCAATGAAAATAGTTCCCAAAGTTATAAATACAAATAAAAAGCATATATCATGTTAACTTAAACATATGGGTACATTGTATAGCTATATTTTAAAACAATCCTCCTAAGTAATGCAACTTTTTCTGCAAAAACCTTTTTAAAATGATCAACACCACCATGATTTATATTTGGTGAATGAGAGAATTTTGTCATACTAGGCCCAGCTATTAACTAGCTGTTTTAAAATAATGTAGGTGAGTAATTATTATACAATAATCACTATCAATACAACAATTCTTATTGTATCACAATTTATTTACTTACAGCTAAATCATCAGTGAAATCAATCTCATCGAGGTCCAAATACTCAGGAGCATCCATTTTCTGTCAGCATTATGTCTCAGGTAGCCCTGGTAAAAAGACATAAAACTGAGTGACCTCTTAAAGAAGACAGGCTTTTCAAGAAGAAAATGATGTTACGTGTGGGTAATTACCAAAACAGAGCAAAGGTTTGTTTTAGACTGGAAATGTTTGGTTTACAATCAGCAGTATTAATAAGCGACTTTATCCCTATAGAGTAAGACATTAGTCTATACATAACGCACACACTTTTTTTTACATCACATCACACTTTTTTTTCTGAATAACTGATCTGAACTTTGTTTTGAGTACAAATCATCTAATTCAGGAATCTTCAACCTTTTTGCAGACAGAAACCCTTCTAATGCGAAATAAATTGCACATACCCGTTTACAAACATAATCCAACTGGAGTTAGGTTCATATATTTGGATCGATTTTGACATTTTCAAAGTCATTGAATTTTAACACTATCTAAAACAGTATATTAGAGTTGTAATTTAATAATGTATATGAACTCAAAGTGCATACTTTCAGCTTTAAGAGTACTTGCATCCAAAACAGGTGAACAATGCAGGAATTACAGCACTTTTAATATGCAGTCCCTGCTTTTATAGGACCAGAAATAACTGGATAAACTATCATACATTCAATTTTTATTCTTGGTTGCAAATCCTTTGTAGTCAATGACCGCCTGAAGTCTGCAACACAAAGACATCACCAGATACTGCCTTTCTTTCCTCGTGATGTTATATCAGGCCTTTACTGCAGCTGACTCCACTTCCTGCTTGCTCTAGGGGCATTTGGCCTTCAGCAAGTGAAATGCATGCTCAACAGGATTCTAGTCTGGTGATTGACATTGCAGGACATTCGACCTCTTCGCCTTAAAAAGTCTTGGGTTGCTTTGGGTAACTGGCCTGCCCGTTGGCTGAATCTGAGCAGATAATATAGCCCTATACACTTCAAAAATCATCCTGCTGCTTTTGTTAGCAGTCACATCATCAATAATTACAAGGGTATCAGCTCCACTGGCAGCCCTACATGCCCATGACATAAGATAAGGTGCCATGCTTCAGATCACATGTGGCTCGTTCCACTTCTCCATACTCTTTTCTTCCCATCATTCTGGTAAAAGTTGATATTTGTCTCATTTGTCCACATGATGTTCTCAAGAACTGTTTGAGGTTTTTTTTAAAGAGTTCTTTTTGGCAAACCCTAATAAGATCTTCCTGTTTTTGAGGCTTACCAGTGGTTCACATCTTGTGGTGAACCCTCTGTATTTACTCAGGTGAAGCCTCCTCTTGATTGTTGACTTTGACACAGATACACCTACCTCCAGGATAGTGTTTTTGATCTGGCCGACCGCAGTGAAGGTGTTTTTCTTCACCAGGGAAATAAATATGTCTTCTGTCATTTTCAGCATTCTCCTGTTCCTGAGCTCACCACTTCATGCTTTCTTTTAATGAACGTACCAAATAGTTGATTTGGCCACATTTAACGTTTATGCTGTTTCTCTGATGGGGTTGTTTCATTTTTTCCCTCATGATGATGGCTTGCCTCATTGAAAGGCACAGCTCTTTCAGCTTTTGTACCCAGAGTCCGATTCCAGATACAAATGTCACACTCGGAATCAACTCTAGACTTTTACTTGTAAGAGAAATAATGAAGTAAATTCACACACCTGGACACAGAACAGCTGACCAAACTTAAAAAATGGAAAAGGCAGCAATTTATCTTGATATATAGGTGGTTAATTTGTTGCGAATAATAATTATATTAAAATGTGGCACGTGCTGCTCAGGTGACCCTTTATGAGCGCACCTACAGTTCATTGCTGGAAGCGTAGCCTATTTGGTGCATTACAATAAAAAATAGGCCATGGGCAACATCGAGATAATAATAACTGCACACATTATCTGAACACAAAACCCACATATGGATGGACTTCTTTTCCTACAGGATGCTGTTGATTCCGGTCACTAAAACTGACCAGCTGAATTAGTGCCTTTTGCCGTGTACTACCGACGTAACCACCTAGCCACGCTAGCTAGCTATCTCGGTCTGTAAGGCTAATTTAGTCAAACACATACGAACAAAGTTATAACATATCATGAAAACACTTCCATGATATGACTCGGTTCACAAAAAGGCAGCGGGTTTATGAGCAATGTCTCACTCGCCCAGTAAACATTTCAGCAGGTAAGGACAGAAAAACATCTGCCTGTCCCGTGCGAAGCTGCTTTTCCTATTGTTTGTGGGAATGATTAGCTTAGCTAGTTAGCTTAGCGGAGGGCTGGTCCACTGGAATCGACTGGAATCGGGCGCGAGCTCTTTCTATTCCGTTCATCGACACCGGTATCATTAGATTTCTGCTCCTCAAATAATAATCCAACGGCCAGAAATACCTTGTAGACCAAAGTTGTGCTTTGCTTTCCCGTGGTCTTACAGCTGTTCCTTCAGAACCACTTCAAGCCGCACAAGAATTTGACATGGTTGACTCCCAAATTGTCTCCTGTTGTAGACTTAGTGGACTAGGCAGGGTGTATAAGCCATTATTCCATGTCCTATGTAGGGTTCCTAGACAGGAAGTGAGGTGTTATTCGGAATTCGGCCATGGAAACAGGAGGCGCACCGTTATTCCTGGTTATTCCAAGGAAACCGGATTTACACGAAGGACACCGTTACTGGGCCACATCACAGGATTTACTCGTCGAAATACTCTGCTCTTTAAGCTTTGTCCAGAATGACTCACAAAGTTCGACTTTAAAAGTACAAAAACTAATTTATTTAAGTATATTTTCCTTTCCAGGTTGTCGTACAAGTCAGCATGAAAAAACGTTTTTGGAAGAGATTTTTAAAACTGGTTTTGACTGATTAAAATGTAAAAAAAATAAAGTCTGTTTGTCTAATAGATAGTTATACATTTAAAAAAAAAATGAACTATGCACATGCATGTTTAAATGTGCAGTATGTAAATAAATATATATTAAACATGCTTACGTAAAGTATTATATTTTATACGTAATGCGTAATTCACAAGTTCATTCATAATGCATCATTTACAAAGTAAATTGGTGATCAATTTTAAACGCGAATCCTGGTTGTGGAAAAGCTTTGTCACTGTTACAATACTCCACTCTAGTGGATTTTTTGTGAAGTGAAAAAATATTCAGATTTTACATTCACTGCAGTCTGCAAAAGGCCTGTCTGACAACCGTTTGTGTCACGATTCTGCCCCTCTCCGCTAGCACGGCAGGCTTCACAGACTCAGTCGCGTGCGCAGCGCTCTCATGGTCTCCGTTGCGCGTGCGCGGTGGCGCGCACTTCCGCGTTGCGACGCGAGCTGAATGGGCCTGCAGTTCCCGCTAGCGCTCGCCCCCGGCCTGATCACGTGACCCGAAATTGGATGCAGCTGCATCCAATTGAGAGACTATCAGCTGTGTTCATAAGGACTCTCGTTCGCGCTTCGTATATGCGAAGCATTAGTTTCTGTACGTCACGCTACTGCCAAGCCTGATCTCCCGAGTTTGTATCTTCCTCCTTTCTAGTCCTGCTCCTGTTCAAGCCCAAGTCGCTCATGAGGAGACCGTCCAGTTTAGTTCCGTAGAGACTGTAAAGGTTATGGAACCCATGCCTGTTCCGGTGGAAGCAAGGGTCATGGAGATTGTTCAAGTGAGAGCAC
>JAQQZR010000039.1:13978499-13995321 GCA_030068235.1 Notoglanidium macrostoma | reverse complement strand
GCCTCTGCCCATCTTTACTTCTGAGAGACTCTGCCTCTCTAAGACATCCCTTTCATAGCTAATCATGTTACAGACCTGATATCAATTAACTTAATTAGTTGCTTGTTCTCGCAGCTGAATCTCTTTTACAGCAGAATCTTCTTTCTTGCTTTTTCAGCCATTTGGTGCCCCTGTGCCAACTTTTTTGAGACCTGTAGCAAGCATCAAATTTTAAATGTGCTCATTTAGTGGATAAAGGTGTACAATTTCCCAGTTTGAACATTTGTTATGTTATTTATGTTCTGTTGTGAATGAAATATTGGCTCATATGATTTGAAAGTCTTTTAGTTTTCCATTTTATTCAAATTTAAAGAACGTCTCAACTTTTCTGGAACTCGGGCTGTACATTGATCATTGTTCTTTTCATACCACCTGTTATCCATAGCAAACAGCTACTGTTGCTATCACTTACAAAGTTTGTGTTTCTATTATGTTGTGTGATGTTTATTGGCAAATCACTGTGATGTCTGTCACAGTGGCACCATAAAGAGTTAGGTAGTCCCCGGGATGCTTTGCCAGAGTTACGGAGTACTATAACTGTCATTTCAGGCAGGGAGTAGGGACAGAAGACAAGCGATTCTCGTTATTACAAGTTAATGTACTATCAAAATGATTTTGAAGCTGATATGTTAAGGTAAAATACCTACATAATGTTGCATTAAAGGATTGTTTCTTAAGTCTTGGTGCCAGATACCACAGAGGTCTTGTGGAGTCCATTCCTTGATGGGTTAGAGCTGTTTTGGCTGCACAAGGATGGCCTACACAATATTAGGCAGGTTGTTTTAGTGTTATCACTGATCAGTATACAGTAGTACTTGAATGTTTGTGACTCCTTTAAAATTTTCTATATTTCTGAATTAATATGACCTAAAACATCATCGGATTTCCACACAAGTCCTATACTTGACCATTTATTTATTGAGGAATATGATCCAATATTATATATCTGTCAGTGGCAAAAGTATGTGATCCTCTAGGATTAGCAGTTAATTTGAAGGTGAAATTAGGCATTTTTAATTAATGGGATGACAAGCAGATATGAGTGGGCACCCTGTTTTATTTTTAAAAACCTGGGATCTACTAAAGTAAGGTTAGGGATAGGGGTAGTTGTCGATGTTATCAGACTAGAAAAGGCTAGATCAGGCTAGAAAAGGTTACAAAACCTTCTCTAAAGTGTTTGGACTTCATCAATCCAAAGTCAGACAGATGGAGGAAATTTAAGACCATTGTTACCCTCCCCTGGAGTGGTCAACCAGCAAAGATCACTCCAAGCGCAAGGAGTGTAATAAATAGTCCACAAAGTCACAAAGGAACCCAGAGTAATTTCTAAACAACTAAAGCCCTCTCTCACATTGGCTAATGTTGATGAGTACACCATCAGTAGAACACTGAACAACAGTGGTGTGCATGACAGGTTGGGGATGGTACTATCATGTTTGGGCCTTTTTTGCTGAATCTTGGCCAGGATGGCTTGCCTTCATGTATGGAACAATGAATTCTGAATTATATACCAGTAAATTCTAAAGGACAATGTCAGGACATCTGTCACTGAACTGAATCTCAAGAGAAAGTGGGTCACGCTGTAAGACAATGACCCTAAGCACACAACTCATTCTACCAAAGAATAGTTAATGTTTTGGAATATCTAAGTCAAAATCCTGACCTTAATCCAACTGAACTGTTGATGTGAAGAATCCCAGCATAATCTCAGAGTTGAAGCAGTTCTGTACAGGGAATGAGCTAAAATTCCTCCAAGCCAACGTGCAGGACTGATCAGCAGCTACTGGAAACATTTACTTGATGTTAGTGTGTCACAAGAGGGTCACACCAGACATGTAAGCAAAGGTTCACATACTTTTGCCACTCACAGGTATGCAATAACTTGCCAAATAAAATATTTTGGTCTCACTTGTTTAATTGTGTTTTATTTATCTACTTTTAGAACTTGAGTGAAAATCTGATGAGGCCATATTTATGCAGAAATATAGAAAATTCTAAAGCATTCACAAACTTTCAAGCACCTTCTGACTATGTTCTACATTTTAGAACAATACTAAATACATCAAAACTATGAAATAGTACATATGAAATTATGTGGTAAACAACAAAAAACATTTTAAAATGTGTTTTTAAACATATTTTAGATTATTCAAAGTAGCCACTTTGCACACTATTGGCATTATCTTAACCAGCTTTATGAGGGGGTCACCTGGAATTCTTTTCTATTAACAAGTGTGTCTTGTAAAAAGTTAATTAGTGGAATCTTGTCCCTTCTTAATGTGTTTAAGACCATCAGTTATCTTGTGTTGAGATAGTGTTGATATACAGAAAATAACCTTATTTGAAAACTGTAGTAATCCATATTATGTCAGGAACTGCTCAACTAAGTAAAGAGAAATTACAGTCTATCATTACTTTAAGACATGAAGTGTCTTTTAAGTAATAAAAATAAAGAATAACCATTGAATTTGAAGGTGTTTCCTAACTTTTGACTGGTACTGTATACACAGTCATGGTTAAAAAAAAAGTACAAGCTTTCTCCTTCTACAATCATTATGAGAGTGATTATAAGCCATGTGTTACTAATGAAATGCATGAAATTAGTTAATAATCAAGAAGTCTGACTACCTCTATAATAGCAGTTTTGCTGGTTTGGTTTTGCTAGAGCATTCAGGTGTGTGTCTTCATCATGCCAAGAATAAAGGGCAACAGCCATGACCTCAGAGAAGCAATTTTTACTGCTTATCAATTTGGGTGAGGTTATAAGGCCATCTCCAAACAATTTGAAAATCACCATTTTACAGTGAGAAGGATTGTTACAAATAAGGAGCCTTCAAGGTAATTGCCAGTCTTCCCATGAATGGGTGTCCCAGCAAGTTGGTTTACTTTAAATGCTGGTTTACTTTTTTGGGAAAAATGACTATATATGTTTTTTTTTTTTGCTGTTTTTGTCAGAGACCTATCTATGGGAGAAAAGCAAGCCATCAATCAGACTTGCAAAGCTTCTTCTGGAATAGGCTCACTAATCTTTATTGATGATGTAAATTATGATAATAGCAGCAGAATTAATTTCAAAGTCTACAAAAACATTTTGTCTGGCAATTTACAGAAAATCCTATATAATTGGGAGGAACTTCATCATGCAACAAGACAAGGGCAACAAAACAAGTGGAAGGTTTTTGACTGGTCAAGTCAATCACGAGACCCTAACCCAACTGAGCATGTTTTTCTTGTCCTGAAGAGGAGACTGAAAGTAGAAGCCCCCAAAGTAAACAACAACTGAAAGAACTGCAGGACAAGCTTGAAAAAACATCACAAAAGAGGAATGCAACAGTTTTTTTATACCAGTGGGTTGCTGGCTTGATGCAGTTATTGCAAACAAAGAATGTGCAACCAAATATTAAGTGTTCTTTGCTTTAAGAATATGTTACAATACTTTTACTCACCTGAAAATTGTCACAAAATGTGCCAAAAGTTGTTTAACACATCTAGATGTAAACATTAGAAAATAAAAACTGAATTTCTTATCTGTTAACTCATTTATCTTTTGATCTCTAACTCAAATGTCATTTGTGTATAGCAACAAACAAGTGAATTGGCCTTGATGTTTCAATACCTTTGGAGGACGCTGTGTATTTACAGTACATTGCATCTGTGCTCTGTGGAAATGGGAACATAATAATATGCATCACAGAGATCCACCGATAAGAACCAATTTGGGGGAGGCAGTTCTTTCCAATAAGCCAGGCTGTGGCATTTTGATGGTGCCATATTGCTGATTTATTTGGCTGTGCTTTTGTCTAGTTTCATCTCTGATGTATCACTGTGTTCCTCAAATGAGGAGCAGGAGGGAAATTTAACTTCCTGGCTATAAGGAAGACTCTACTGAAGGATTCAAGCTTCCACTATGCATGGCTTCAGTTCCAGGATCAACAATTTCATTTGAGCCAAGTCATCTACACAGCTAAAATACTTTTTCTATTTCTTACTGTTTTTCAGTTGTTGTTGTTGTTGTTGTTGGACAACTACTTACAATCAGCAGGTTGTTTAATCAGCATCCCTTCACTTGGGTCACACTCCAACTCCAAATCAGACTCTAAATCTTAGAGCTAGGTGTGTTGTATCAGCATCTGTTTTCCAGTGCAGGAGATATCCAAATGGCATATGAATTGACCATCTTAGTGAAGAAGACTCCAGTGAACATATAGCTGATGTTCGTCCTTGACTTCCAGGGGCCTTAGCATGGCTTGATAGCCACACAGAGCCAAAGCTGTGGAATCCAGCTAGCCGAGTAGCTAATTTTGAGGAGCATACAGAATAAACCACTTTAATATACCAGCAAAATTCACAAGCCTGATAGTCATCAGATGGCGTAGGATATGGAAGCTAAGGCAAATTGGCTTGGTGGAAAGAAAAAGAGGTCAGCTAGATTGTGAGGTATGGGAAGTGAGGGAGAATAAACGGAGTACAGTGGTCTGTCTAACACAACAAGCTCAACAGCAGATAGTGGCAGTATGCTGAGGGAGGCCATTCCATCGTGTTTGGCACTCTTGGCCACAGTGGGAAGACTTTGGGAATGAGCTGAAGCACCAAAAGGGGCCCTACTATTACAAGATTATTTCCATAAAGATTATATAATAGGATTAGATTATATGGCATGTCTGCCAACCCTGTACTTGAGCTATTACCATAGAAACAATGATGTATTAGAATGAGCATCTTAATTTAATCCTATCATCTCAGCTGGAACTACTGTCCTAGCCATGCTGTTGCATAAAATTAATCCTTTTGTCCATTACTTCTCCACAGCTATACACTACAAATTCAAACAGTACTGTGTTCAAAGGATTTTCAATACAAACATCAATCTGCAGTTAGTCCAGAATGCAATAGCTAGAGTCCCTACTAGAACCAGAACACTTGATCATATTATCATTATTTTATCCACATTACTCCATGCAAAATTTCACATTGATAATAAAATATGTTTAATGGTGTGGTGGTTACTACTGTCGCCTCACAGCAAGAAGGTCCTGGGTTCGATCCCAGGGTGCCTTTCTGTGTGGAAAGGCAGGGTTTCTTTCATGTTCTCCCCGTGCATGCGTGGGTTTCCTCCGGGTACTCCGGTTTCCTCCCACAGTACAAAGACATGCAGATTAGGTCAACTGGCTACTCTAAATTGCCCATAGGTGTGAATGCGAGCGTGTGTGGCTGTTTGTCGGTGTTGGCCCTGTGGTGGACTGGTGACCTGCCCAGGGTGTACCCCGCCTCTCGCCCGAAGATGACGGGATTGGCTCCAGCTTCCCCGCGACCCAGATGGATAAAGCGGTATAGATAATGGATGGATGAATGGATGGACTTATAAAGCACTGAATGGTCTTGACCCACAGTACCTGATCAAACTTTTTGGCTTTTATCAAATGGCACAAATTTTTATCAGTACCTAGAATAATGAAAACTACAGTAGGGAGCAGAGATTTTTCCTACCCTACTATGGAATAGCTGTCCTTAATGGGTTCCAACACAGTTTTAATCTTTAAATTTAGGATTAATCTTTAATCATTAACCTTAATATTAAAGGTTGAAAACCTAAAGGCATGTTGTTTCTACATTTACATTTATGTCATTTGGCAGACGTACTTATCCAGAGCGCCTTACCTACATCTTATTCTATACAAGTGAGCAGTGAAGGTTAAGGGCCTTGCTCAAGGGCCCAGCAGTGGCAGCTTGGCAGTGCTGGGATTTAAACTCACAACCTTCCGATCACTAGTCCAATGTCTTAATCACTGAGCTACCACAAACCCCAACTAGATAAAAGTGCAGATCTGCCAGATTGACAGGATGCTGATATCCAAGGTTGCCCTCATGACCATGTTGGGTCTCCTTTTTATTTTTGGTTTCATATATAAACTTGCTGAAGTTTCTGCTTGCAATCTGATCACAGTATAGACTCTCTGAAACCACTGTAGGATTACAACACTAGTTTGTTTAGTGTAGGTAGATGGATGAGGAAATTTGTTCATGTTTAATACTGAACCACCGCTGCATGTCAGGACAGTGAATAAGACTAAAATGTACACTCTTCATTTTAATGTGGCATGTTTGAATGGGACTCCAAGTAACATTTCAAACAAATGTTTTAATCTTTTCTTTTTCAAATGTTTTCAAACAAAACCCATCTTGGTAGTTAGAGCAATATTTCTAATAATAATGTGTAAAATAAATTAATAAAGTAAGCGTGACCTCATGTGGAGTCACGACCTTTATTTTGGGAGCCCTTGCTGTAATGATTACAATCCAAGTGTCACCCAGAAAAGGGAGGTTTCCCTTTTGAGTCTGGCTCTTCTTGAGGTTCCTTCTTCATGTCAGCTAATGGGAGTTAAGTCACACAGACAGATAAACACAGACAGACACATAAAGAGAAAGCAAAATCTATTTCAAGTCACTCTGTATTTCACATATTAAAGCAGACCTTTATCCCACTGTATAAAGTCTTTGATTTACAGTGCAAAGTTCTAATCTGTTTAAAAATAAATACAAATGGCCAAGAAGATGACTACCCATTTTCCAATATTTTCACTGTCTCAAGATAACACACAAGAAACAAGAGTGGACTAGGTGAAACTGTCTGTGAAACTATGAAACTCTATTTAATGGGCATCTCCTAATGGTAACATCCTCAAAAGAGTAAAAATATTTATTTTTAGGGTAAATGGCTTGCAGCTGTTGCACAACATCAGAAACAGTACCATATTTCTGGATATGAGCAGTGGTATTAGTCATCAGATGCAAATGTGTATCTTAGAGTGTACAAGGGCTGTATCATAAAATATTTTAGGACAAAGCACTTGAGTGTTCCCATTAAAAAAGCATAATGCCTTTTCTGGCTTGCCGACAATTCCAATATTTTTGTCAGAGTGTATTCTTGAAACAAATTAGTAGGTTGTTTTATTTTTAACATATTTATACCTTTTAAACATTTACAATATCTTTGAATATCATAAATAACTGATGTAAATAAATGCCCTGCAGAGATTACAGTCCAGAAAAAAGGAAGTAATCTTTACAATCATTTTAAGAAATATAAAATATATGTTCTTTTATATATGTATTTCAAAATCCTCTTTTATTAATCATATACTGTGTTTGCACACTTAAATTTCCATTTCTCTATATCTTCCAAAAGTTACCCATAAGTAGTTACCCAAGTTACCCAAGGCAATATTTGAAAGGGCTTTGCTATTATTATTTAAATATGATACTAATTACACAAGATAAGATGCACTGTGTGACCATCAACCTAAAGTGGATCAAGTGGTTAAGGTTGATCCAACAATATGGTACTTTTCTCAGTCACAGTCACTTAAGCTACAATTAATTGTCGGATCACTGTAGGATTTCTGTTAAAGAAATAAAAAAAGAATGTCAGATGTAATGAAAAAGAAAATATTTGTAGTGACTCCCCGCTTCTGATGAGAGTTAAGTCTATACATAAAAAACAAGAGCCTGATTTTGACCTGTTCGGATTAGATCAGATATAGCTGACTGCTGTTTATTGGCACAAATGATGATAAAAGGACTAGTATTTATCTAGATGTTCAAAAATTTCATAACCTTTCTGCTTGACGAGCTAAAAGCATGTGGAGGTTGCCATCTTGTGCTATGTTCTCTCATTACAGTGGATAAAATACTAAACACTCCTGTTTGAACACAATATCAAATTCATTATAAGCTTACTGAACTTTATATATTTTCTGGCTTGCAAAGTAACTGGCACAGTGACCAACGTATAGCTTTGGTCAGTGTCGATCAGTCAGGCAAGATAATGTGATTAGAAAGTGTTAATACTGTGAGTGTGTGTGCTCTCATTTGCTGTGCTGTTTGTAGTAAATGACTACCACTGTTTTATGTACTATGTGGCACTCCTTACAGGATTGACTAGTAAGTTAAGTCTGCCTAGCCTTTGTTCAACTAATGCAAATGTTTTACTTTCAGGGGATTGTATCCCTGTCAGGTTTAATAGCTAAGGCAAGGCTGAAATTTTTATGGATAAAAATTATATAATAGTGAACCACTAATACATGAATCGGTGTAGTGCAGTCCTTTAAACCATAGGCATGTTTTCTTTATAGGAAAGTGCATCCAATTAACCAAACCATTGCCATTAGTTTATTAATTTATCAACTCAAATAACTAATTAAAAGCATGCTAAAACGTATCTAATATATTTGGCAAAGTATATAAATTATACAATAAATATGAATTTTAGACAGTTTACTTAAAGATCCACTATGTAGGATTCAACCAACTGATTGCCCCTCCCTTACCCCTCCTTTTCCAAGCACGTATTAGAATGTATGATGGCTGTCAGGTGCTTGTAGTGTACCTCCAAGTACTTACAATCACACTTGCTTTTTCCATGCTAAATAATAAGTATGATCCAAAGATTTGGGTTCTCAAACTTGTTAGGCAGCACCAGCAAACACTGTTCCTCTTATTTCTTCTTCTTTGTCTACAATTCTTCTTCTTTGTCATCCTTTCAGTGCTTCCTTCCATAGTCACACTGCCACTTGTAAAAATTCGAAACGGCGCTCTCTAGAGGTTTGTCCATTCTGGGCTACTGTAGCGGTGCAACATGGCAACTCCATAGAGGTGGACCTGCACCCTATGTAGATATAAAGGGCTCATTTTAAGTTTATGAAAACACAATGATTGTTAGTTACAGCTTATAATACACTAATGGAAACATACTTATGAATTCCATAAGTACATTATGGAATATATATATATACTTCATTTCTGATAATAAATCCTGAATAGTGGACCTTTAAATTTAATGTTATGACTCAAATGAGCTTTCCTATTACAAGACTTTGCTTTGCTTGGGGAAAACATGTCTCATAATAATGTCATAATGTGTTTGGGGCCCCACTGTAATGGTGCAGACTGTCTGCTTGAAACACTAGCAGCACGTGTGTACATTGCTAGCTTCACCAAGTTTCCTAATTACAGGGGATATACACTCTTGTGTGAGTCAATGGTACTGTACTAACCCAGTGTCAGATTCATTAAGAGAATTCTTTACATTATACATTTACATCTGCAGCATTTACAAGACCCTGTTATCCAGACTGACTTACAGAAGTGCTTTGTAGTCTGTTTGGTTTGCATTTCTTTTAACAAAAGCCTACTGTGGCAATAGATTAAATAGCAGACATTGCTTACATGCTCAGAGACATATAAACACAGACAGTCACATAACAAAGCAAAATGTATTTCAAATCACTCTGTATTTCACATATTAAAGCAGACCTTTATCCCACCGTATAAAGTATTTGATTTACAGTGCAAAGTGCTAAGAATGACATCTTAAAAACCCACAGGAATCTTTCTTTTTTTTGATTGTTGGTCATATCCATATCTGCCCCTTTTTTCTGGTTCAAAATATGGTGGTACTGTTTAAAAATAAATACAAATGGCCAAGAAGATGACTACCCATTTTCCAATATTTTCACTGTCTCTAGATAACACACAAGAAACTAGAGTGGGCTAGGTGAAAGTGTTTAACTACTGGGCATCTCCTAATTGTAACATCCTCAGAAGAGTAGAAATATTTATTTTTAGGGTAAATGGCTTGCAGCTGTTGCACAACATCAGAAACAGTACTATATTTCTGGATATGAGCAGTGGTATTAGTCATCAGATGCAAATGTGTATCTTAGAGCGTACGAGGGCTGTATTATAAAATATTTTAGGACAAAGCACTTATGTGTTCCCATTAAAAAAGCATAATGCATGACAGGTTGTCGAGAATTCCAATATTTTTGTCAGAGTGTATTCATGAAACAAATTAATTCGTTTTTTGAAATATAATCACACATAACCACACCCACAACATATACAAAAACTTTTTAGACATTTCCTATATCTTTGAATAAAACATAAATAAATTAAGTAAATAAATTCCCTGCAGAGATTACAGTCCAGAAAAAAGAAACCAACCTTTAAAATCTTTTTAAGAAATATCAAAAATATTTTCTTTTATATATATATATATATATATATATATATCTCAAAATCCTCTTTTATAAAACATATACTGTGTTTGCACACTTGAATTTACATTTCTCTATATATCTTACAGAAGTTAACCATATCATTCAAAGGCAATATTCGAAAGGGCTTTGCTATTATTATTTAAATATGATACTAATTACACATGATAAGATGTACTCTGTGGCCATCAAATTAAAGTGAATCCTATTAAATGTATTTTCAGCAGCATGTGGTACTTTTCTCCATTACAGTCACTTAAGCTACAATTACTTTTCAGATCACTGTAGGATTTCTGCTACAGAAATAAATAAAACAGAATGCTATATGGAATAAAAAAGAAAATATTTGTAGTGACTGCACCCTTCTCTTCAAAGATATTTTTTGCAATTCTAAGACTACACAAACCTGTCTGATAGAATCACATATGTGTTTCTACAACAAGCAACATTTTATACCCTTTGGCCATTATGATTAAATGGATTGTAGATGACTCAGGTGAGTAGCCTTGTTGTCATACGTTTTTCTTTGTCTGTGCTGGGACCTTTGGTAGTGATCTAAGAGCTTTCTGAAGTGGTGATCAGGTGGTCAATATGATATTTCTTCAGTCATAATGGGACCTGTAGGGAAAACATATAAAATATATTAACATGAGAATTATAACTAAGACAATATTAGTGAACTGGCAAATTGTAGGGAATGTGAGAACGGGAATACATGTTGCATGTTGAGCATGCTAGAACTACAATATCTTATATACAAGCAGGCTCATATAATAGTGGGTTTTAAATGTTTCACGTGGCATTGATGTGATTGGCTGCATTTCACTTCAGTTTTATCTAAAATGAGGCAGAATAAAGCATAGAGCTAAGCAGTTGAGGGTTAAGAGCCTTGCTTATGGGTTTAACAGTGGCCTAGGAATTTAAATCTCCCTTACAAGCACACCAATGTTCCCAGGGGACTATTCAGTCAGAGTACTATGCCCACAAACCCAGCTCAAGGGATGAGCTGATGTCTATTGAGCCAGAAGTTTGGAAGCATGATAGGCAGGCCTGACATTCACTGTTACTGTAAAGAGAAACCTGGTTTGCTCCCTGATTCAGGAACAAGCCTATGACCACAGCTGGCACATCAGCTTGTAAGCTTTGTGTGTTTCCACTGTGCAACTCACAGAGGACAACCGGCTCTCCTCTTACACCTTATAATCATTTGGGGTGGCCTTTAAAGTGTGTCATCATGAAGTGAAGTTGCTGCCACATTCAACTTGGCACATGAGTTAAAACTAGCATGTTGAGCACAATGGAACTTACAATATCTCATATACAAGAAGGCTCATATAATCCTGGTTCTTAAATGTTTCATATGGCATTGAAGTGATTGTGCTTAACTTTATATGTATTCATTGTAGATGATTTTATCCAAAGTGACTTACAAATGAGGCAGAAGTCAGTCCAAGCATAGTGCTAAGGAGTTGAGGATGAAAAGCCATGTTTAAGGGCTTAACAGTGGCTCTCTAGCAGTCCTGGGAATTTAACTCACAACCCTGTGCTCACTAGCACACAACCGAAATTTTTAAACCACCACTTCCAGTTTTTGTATTTTCATAAAGTTTATAGCAATCAGAACAAATAATTGGGGCAAGTCTGACAGTAATTCAGTTCTTATACTGTACATCTCAAACTAAAGCTCCTTCAAAGCATAAAAAATCATAAAGCAAATAACAATTCACATAATTTTATCTTTTACACTGTTAGTAAGAACATAGTTTAAATAATCATCAGATTGCATTTCCGTGTCTAGTGAGCACAGTAGGTTTTCTCAGTAAATATGAGGTATGTGGGTTGGGAGTGGTGAAAGATATTGATTTTTCCTCCCACTCTGGGGAGAAGTGCATTCAGAGATGTATGTTGCCTCTAAGGAAGCATCCAGTGCATAAAAAGAATGAGAGTCACCTCAACATTGACACATTTATATATTTTCCATTATGATGAAACTGTGAAAGCCTGTCCTTTATAGGTCTAAGATTGCAAACGTATAGTATTGAAGTAAAACAAAGGTTCTTCCTCTGTACATAAGCATGATAATGTTTCTAGTATGGCACTGATTTGACATAATTTCTTGAGTGATTTTTTTTCGCCTGACCAAGCCCTAACCAGCTGATACAGCTGTGCTAGCAAAAAGCTTCTGTTGTTCCTGTGTTTACCTCTGAAAGAACAGCTGAGGCATCTGATCTTCATGGCATTATTTACAGTTGCTGCATGCTGTACTGCATGTCATATTGCTTTCAGATATCATTTTAAAACACTTCTCAACTGCTTAGCACATTTTCTCACTACATTAGTTCGGACCTGTCAACACAAGGATTTCAGCAACAATCAGTGTCATCAGAATTAATACTTACTAAATAAGTTGAAATACAAAAGTCTGACACAGTGCAAGTTAAGCCCAAGGAACATGTTAAGCAAGTCAGTATCAGTGTTATCATTAGAGAATCCCTGACATCTATGTCAATATGGCTACAGTGCATTTACTATACACTTAATAAAATGTGGGTTTAATGGAAGCGTCCCACAAGATGATTTGAGAATAAGGTAAAACAACTTATAAGAGATTTCATATCTATTACAGTTGCAAGATAATGCCTCTGGACTCTTATTGAATGCATATGCCACCAATGTGGAACTTCTGCTAAGCACCTAAGGCTGGAGAACCTCCAGCATAATAATCCTTATAGAACTCATTCCAAAAGGACTTGAATAAGCTGTTTGATGAAGCTGTTTAAGTCCAAGCTGATGGCTGGCCTGTGAGGGCTCCTCTTGCTCGGATATAGATAATTGGGTAAGACTCCTATGCCAGAAAGAAAACAGGGTCCTTCTTTTTCATCTCCATTACCATAACACCACAATGGTCGTGGAGAGAAGGAAAGGGCAAGGAAGTGGTCTCACTGGCCCCAGAATCCCACCCTAAGACCAGCTTTAGCACAGCTATGGAGAGCAACCATAGCAAAATACAAATGCACATCCATCTAATGTGTGGCAACAGCTAACCACCCATGGCAAGACAGGCATTCAGTATTATAGTCCTTTATGGCTGACAACCTATTTGAGGAGCTAACAGAGACAAAGAATATGCTGACATGTTGGTTTCACAGCCCACTAAGCCCAACTAATGCTTTGCTCTTTCTTTCTCTGTCTTAGGAGACTCCTCTGAAAAAGAAGCCCCTTTAGTTCAATGCTAAGAAGTCATCACACAGAGCCATAAAGCAGCAAATGCTCAGCATGTCAGAGTTTCATCTCACCATTCCTTTCTTTTCAATCCCATAGGGATTTATGTTCTCATATAAATTGCTTTGTGCCTCACCGAGTTAATGGCTGGCCTGCATTACATTGAGCAAAAATATTATTTGTTGCATTATGTGAATATTGTAATTAATGAAAACACTCACAGACTTGCAGCATTGTCAGATCACAAAATATCAGTGAGCTTGTGAAGCAAGGGCTCATTTACATATCGTAGTGTTCCGTTTTATCTGTATTGCTTTTAGATAAATCTCTGTATTAGTATTGTGCAAGTTGAGAAATGAATATGATTGAGGCTGTCAGCACTGGAGGAAAATATGACACTATTTTAAGAGCATCAATTTTACTGTATTTTTAGTTTCTCAAAAATATGATCAATACTTTCAATTATAGTACAGTAAAATCAGCAGGCAACCATTTGTTTGTTGTATTGTTGTATACAGATAAACCAACATATGGTGTCTTAGTAAGGCCACCATAACAGCTTCAATGCACACTGGCATTTAGTGTACACATCTCTGGAACTGTACTGGATCATTCTTCCTAAAGCTATTCCCTCAGTTGGTGTTTTGGTGAGAGCTTTCTAACCCTGTCCCAAAATCAATTAGAATAATTTTGTATTGATTTGCAGTGACCATTCCCTCTAAGAGGAAAAATGGACCCAAACCATGCCAGCAAGATGCCCCTCACAGCATAACAAAGCCACTGAAACCCCTCATTTGCCATATGATGACGGATGACTCATTTGACAGTATCACTTTTTCACATCTCTGTAGAATCTATGTGTCTATGGATTTTTGCACCTGTGAATTCTGAAATGTGCATTAGTCTTTGTAATGAGGGGTTTATGCATTTCAACCCTAATGTTCCACCCTATGCAGCTGTCAATTGACTGTTCTTGTTGACAGTCTGATCACGTTCTGTATTGACACTCTCTATAACAGTTGCTCTTCTGTTTTTCCTTACATATCACATTAATGCATAACAGTATAACAATTAAATATGCATTTTTGACCACTATTTGCAACTGTGTTTTTTTTACTGATGTCTTTCCTATATGTTTAAATGTAAATGTCACTTCAGTCACTGTTTCTATTGAAACATAGCCAGCTAAGCAGCCTTTGTGTCTGATGCTTCTGTCATCCATGTCCAATAATTAACCCTCTTTCAAAGTCACTTAGGCCGCTTCTTCTTGCCATCTTGATCTAAAAACCTGAGTGATGTTTTAATACATTGCTTTAGGTCTCTAGTGTCCCCTCCAACCCCTCAATATTAATTTTAAAGCAAGTGGCTTCTTTAAAAAAATAAAAATAAAAAAAATAAAAAAAATACTGTCTGCCATAATAAGCATCTCTTTCTTTATTAAATGTCTCTTTCAGATAAAGTGGGACAGCACAACGGACAAAGCAGGACTTACAATTTTATTTATTTCTTATTTATTTAATTTGTAATATCTCACTGCTCCTGGTGCCATTTGCCATAGCAACAATTTAGCTGTCTCACTAAATAACATTTACTATATTTTATGGCACTACTTCAGCATTTCCATATCCTATTCCTTGTGAACACGTAGCATAAATTATGCCAACTTTGCTTTTTGTAAAAAATGCACACGGAATATTGGAAAATGAAAGGGTCGAACTTTATTTGACTTTGTTTAATCATTGCTTATTTGCATTTAATCTCTTGCATTATGTCTGATTTGTAAGTTGCCTCAAAAAATATTGCCTAAAAAAGATAATAATTTTTTAAATATTAAAGTTTAAATAGCAATCAGACAACCCTGTGTGCTAAAACTCCTGGTGTTCTAAAGTTAACAATTTGCACTCCATGCAATTCAATAGTGTGCATTTTACACAGCCTTATTAAACAACATTATAACCAGGGTTGGGAGGATTACTTTAAAAATGTATTCTGATACAGTTACTAATTACCTGCTAAAAATGTAGTCAGTAACTTGATCTAATTACTATAAAATTAAAGTAATGTAACTGATTACATTCTGTTTCTTTTGGATTACCTCAATACCAAATATGTGGATGATGACAGATTTTTCTCAGCTGGAAGGCAGAACTTGCACTGTACTGTGTCATTGTTCCCTAGAATAATGACAAAAGTTCCACCCACTGAACACATTTGTTCACTAGAGGCCATGATAATGAATTGGTGAGTGTAAGATTAGCTCTGATTTCACTCGAGACTGGAGTGGCGGTGTGAGACTTGTGAAATGTTGTGTGCACATGTGCATGTAGTATGTAGTATTCTTATTAAGGGCTGCAACTACCTATTATTTAGATTTTTCGATAATTCTTTATTTGGTTGTTTTTACGGTGTTAATTGAATAATCTTTCCTTGAATATTCAATTGGTTTCTTTTATATATATATATATAATATAATATACAAAATATATTTATTTATTTATTATTTGCAGCATTTTAATCAACTTTATTAGTTAGTTAGTGAAATCAGTTCACTAATTACAACATTAGTGTCATTTATCAGATAATCTGTCATAGCATGAGAGTATTATCAAGTGGTCATGTCGACCTTGAATGTTGAAAGTTGATACTCATTCAGAATAAGCATTATATATGAATGGTACTGAATAAACACTCAGACTAACTCAAGGTGACGGTATATAGCCTACATCGTTTACTGTGCTCACTTTTTTAATCACCTTTTGCAGCTGTGTGTCAGTGTCTCAAGCCATGATTTGTTAAAATTTCGAACAGACAAATTCAAAATCAAAATAAAATAAATATCCGCTGCCTGTTTTGCTCACTGAAACTCTCACATGCTAAGTTAATTTTGCTTGCTGTGTGCGCGCACGAGGCGAATCATTTTCAATGTGTAGAATCGACTCCAAAGATTTGCATTTGACTCTTAGTTTTCAGAACCCGAGATTAGTGAATCGACTCTTTTTGGGATCGACTTGTGAACCGAAGTCGGAAAAATAAGCTAGTTTAACTTTTTACTTTTTAAGCAAATTGATTCAAAAATCTTCGCTAGTTGCTGCTTAACAAAGCTGTTCTGGACAATTCAAGCACGGACATCACGCTTCTCCTCACATTCCCAAAAACGAATGATAATATTACTCACATTAAAACACAAGTTATATGTCATGAGGTCAGCAGGGTAGTGAACATGTGTATAGTTTCCATAGCGAAGAGAAAGTCCTACTGATGTTTCTGCTCATCCATTTCACTCAAATGTGTTTTTATAATGTCATTCAAAAATGATATTATTGGCAATTATATTTATTATCGATATTTATTGATTAGTTGTTGCGGCCCTTATGCATTTTAACACTGTAATCCTGTAGCAAAATAATCCCCATTTTTATTTATCCATCCATCCATCCATTATCTATACCGCTTTATCCATCTGGGTCGTGGGGAAGATGGAGCCAATCCCAGCATCTTCGGGCGAG
>JAQQZR010000039.1:13941123-13970520 GCA_030068235.1 Notoglanidium macrostoma | reverse complement strand
GTGTGTGTGTGTGTGTGTGTGTGTGTGTGTGTGTGTGTGTGTGTGTGTGTGTGTGTGTGTGTGTGTGTGTGATTAAAATTGCCAAAACTGTAATAGCAGGTATTAAGTTTAAAATATATTCATCTGCATATTGATAATCATATGTTTCTACAAGTGCACATTCAAGGATTGTTCATTGTTTGTTTGTTTGTTTGTTTGTTTGTTTGTTGGTGTGATTTCAGGTGTGCTGTACATAAAACCCAATACCCACCACAAGAAGTCACCATCCTAAAAATACTGAACTGTGGTCAGTCATTGCTTATTTAGGGTCACATGGTTGATGTGTGCTTTCATTTTCCCTCCATTTTCCTTTATTTCCTACTCTATTTTCAGTATTTTTGACCCTTATAGCGTTTGATCTTTGGACTGTGTTACAATTTTGTTTTGGCTTACTCTTGAATAAAGTTTTGATTTCATTGCCAGTGTCCGTCATCCTTACCTTACTGCCTGTTTTTTTGGTTGTTTGTGTTTTCCATCCTTTAATAAACTCTGTGCTTGGATTCCATCACACATTCCATCACAGAGATCTATTTGCAGACCTTAAGGTGTTTTTAATGCACTTGCAGCAGCCTATAACATGTTGCGCCTTTGGTTATTTGTTCAAATGTCAGAAGGTAAATGTTATCAATGAACGTTTCAAAAAACTTGTCTCTGTTTAGATTTCATTATTGTTTTAGATTACTGGGAGTCCGTACAAGACATATTGCTTTAGAAGCCTGTCTTGACATTATACTTGCTTTAAAAGTTTTATAACTTAGCTAAGCAAGTGCAGAACTTAGTGATAATAACTGAATTAGAATATTGATAAAGGATGATCACTGGAATTGTTACCGTTTGGTTAAAGATTCAAAATATAGTAAATACAGTTTAAACGGAAACAGTTTGTTTCTCTACTGGAAGAGGAAAACAAACTTTATTGGGGTCAGATAAGCCTGATGGAGTTTTTCCTAGATATCAATTCTACTTTTAAAACTTCAACAGCACAAGGATTGTCAGTGTACATCTTGGCTTGCTAAATGTCAAATTCTTTTTTACCACTACGTCGATTACAATAGACACTTGAGTTGATATTTAGGTTGACCCAAAGCTGGAGTGAAATTCCATAATCAGCATTTGCTTAATTTCTCTAATTAGTAGAGGTTGCTATTTTCAGCTCCCTCCAGGGTTTGCCTTCTTTCCTAAACCCTTAGCATTCAAAAAGCCTCTCATCTCCCTCCCTAATTTGAATGTAAAAATGGGGACATGGTGTCATCTCGTTACTCGACTAGTTAAACATCAGAACGTACTGTACGTTGAAACAACTCTGACATGTTTATATACCGAATAAATTATTAATCTTTTTCGGGAAGAACTGTGGTATAAATTCACAGTCTAGAGACATGGAAAATACATCACTCCCAATTAATATAATTTTGGATACCTGCCATTTAATAACCTTGGCCAGATATGTCTTGGTGTCTGACCTCAACCCTGAGAAGCAATACCTCACATTTTCATAGACCAATTGAATTGTTATGAGTCTACATAAATATTTCATGACAAGAATGTCTGACCAGAGGTCATTATCAAATACACCATTGTCCTGATTCTCGGTATATTCTGCATGCATGCAGAGTTCCTATATCCACCACCCATCATCTAACCCCATATGCAATTAGTAATTTCCAGGTCCAGCCAATTCCAAACAATTAAGGCAATATTTGATTAAGAGAAATATTTAACTATGTTCCCATTTTCCCTTCAAAATAGATTAACCTCAATAATGTCCACTACCTGGTGGCTAATATTTTTGTTCCATACCAAAGGAAAAATAAACAAAGAAAAATGGCATCTCGGTGGAATACAACTGTTCTATGAATTTATATTTCATACATATGACTTCTATCTGCTAATATTTCACTCTGTCTATCCAGCATTTCCACAGATAACAAGTGTTAATGGATGTTTCTGTGAGAATGAATTGTCGTAGTTGGCTTATTTCACAAAAGTACTCACCAATCACTTACCTTCTTTGGACTTTCAATGAAGCAAGCCGTCCTCATAGCCTCTTTCCTTTTAATCTTCAGGTAATCCATTTTACATTGCAGTATAAAGTGCTCATGACATTAACTAAAATATATAAAAGATTATGAAACGTCCTTTTAGGAGGATTTATATATCAAACAGTTGTTGTGGTGGACTTGCGTAGTATGGTTTTCTGTGGTTTTCGAGTAGCACGATGAGGCACACAAGGTTGAGTTGAAGGAGGAAAGCTGTGACTGAGGCTCAAACCACCGTTTTTCATCAGAACATGGGCTGGGGACATGGAGGAGCAGTGATGAATAGGGCTCAGTTTCATGTCAAAAAGCTCCCTGTGTAAGTGCATATCTGTGTTGTCCATGTCATACCGTAGGTCACAGTCGGGGCAGTAGCCATGGTACTGGACCTTTTCACTGAATCGCACCCGTTCCCGTGTCACCTGGGGACATCGACTTTTTTTGTGCCGAAGAAGGGGTATCAGAGCCAGTCCTTTCTCTGTCGAGCTTTTAGGCATGCATATCGAATCTCTGCTGGGTATGTTAATGGGCTTTGTAGAGAAGACGCCATTGCGCATGAGTGTTCTGTTCTCTTTGGCTTGGTTCCCTGAGGACAGGCTCTCGCTGTGGTCCTCGACTCGGGCTGGCGTCAGGCGAGGGGGTGGGAGAGGAGGATGGGTCCTCTTCAGTACTGTGAGCATGCCAGAGGCCATGGATGGAGGTCTGAGGAAGGCGTCTTCTGGGTAGATCTTGATTCTCTCAATACTGGAGGCAGTGGTAGTGGTTGTGGTACTGCTCGAGCTGCTGTTCAGTGTGTCAGTCTTCGAGCTGTTTGCCATCTCCTCCAGCTGGAGGTCTGAGGTCAGGGAGTCTATGTCATGAACAACCTTGAGAAACCATGAAAGACAAATAGACATTAATACTGTAAGTATTTAGAGCGCACACCATCCAAGTAGCCATGCGCTGTGATATTATTTCATGTGGCTAGTGTATAATTCTATAGATATGATTAAGTACTAAATAGACACATAACCTATTAAAATGAGCCTGGGCTCATAGGATGCTATAAATAAATATAAATATTTGACTCTAAGCAAGTGATGTCAAAGCTTAAGAGGTCCCACTCTGTTACTGTGCAGATGATTATATAAGGGCTATGAATATAATAGTAAAGTTGGGATTTCAGCTGCATATAGACTTATTGGCTTATATATAGATGCATAAAAGCCACAAGTGCTTTCTAACCCTCCTACTACAATGTTCTGGTCATGTTCTTCCCACACTCACTAAGAAAGAAACAGGCAAGCAACATCTGCATTGCAAATTAGGCTACACATATAATTATATATAATGTCTGTTTGCAAAACAGTCCAAAGCCTTTTTATGCTTGAATACTTATATATTATTGTTTTGGGTTAGAGCATGCCGGCCATTGTCCATCATCATTTGTAAGGAGATATTTTCCACTATAGCCAAGCTGGACTAGGGTAAAATAAGTTAGCTATAGTGCTATATTCAGTCCCCATAGAGAGCCTGTGTGTCATCCGTTAGTAGTGTGAGTGCTCCATCCTCCATCCACAGTGGCAGGACTGCAAAGACTGCAGTTCCTTTTGTTATCCACTGGCTTTAATAACAAGGATATAAAAAATGAAACCAAATAAACAGCCATGTAGGGTCGCCATTCATTAATCTACAGGGAAAGCCATTTGCATCACTGCAAATATCATCATATCACACCGGAGATGCCAGACATTTATCAACAAAACTGGAGTGCATTTAAATGTCAGCGATCAAACAAAAAGCTGAATTTGAAAGAAGTAAGCCATGTCCAAAAAAAGTAAGCTATGTTTGACATACCTCTGATGAAAGGCTATATGATATTTAATTTCCGAGCACCCACTGTACAGCCCAAACATAAAGCCTTTCATGTTACATGTTATCACAAATCTTCAACAAATAGCCTTAAACATAGTACACGAAGGCCTGGATGACTGAAAGCGGTCAGTGTGCTGTGATTAACTGAAGCTCACTACAAGCCTTCCTAAAGACGTGTCATTCTGCCACTTGAAGGTATCAGAAAAACAGTGTATCATTGCATCACGGTACGATTTTCATTCAGCATCCAGGTCCCATCACGCATACGACCAACCTCTTTGAGTTCTTTCGCTACATCCTTCAAGTCCCCTAAGATGTTCTCCAAATCTTCCACGATTGTCTTGATCTGCCTTTTTATTTGAACTTTGGAGACTCTCTCCGATTCCGCATTTGCTGTCCCTGACATTCTTTGTAAAAACGACTCCGAATCAAGGACTGCAGCTATATCCTCTCATGGCGATCGGTGCACTTTGTTCGTGCATTTTAATGTTATGTTTTCTTCTCTTGGCTCTTTATACATTGCAGAAGAATCTAGAGGGGGGGAAGCGCGGAGGACGCGTCCCGGTACACGCGCATGCGCAATAAGGCATTTCATTTCCGAACGGGCAAGCGTCCTCGTTCATTCATTTAAAAAAAAGAAAAGAAAAGAGGAGCAACACATTGCTACCATTTAGTACAGAGTGTCTTGCATATTCTGACATCCTGTAATTCGACATTAAAATAAGTCCGTGACTGACATTTCAGTTGAATAAGAAGCGGTTTTTTTTGTTGTTGTTGTCAGACGCACGCACGCACGCACGCACATACACACACAAACGCATGCACGCACGCACACACGTTTGTCTTATTAAGTGGGGACCGTCCATTGCCATAGCCTAAATGATGCTGCTAATTAATGCCTACATCTATCCATGACCCTTACCTTACCTTGACCTCAGTAACCAAAATATAACCTTTCGACTTTTCTCACTTACTTTCAGGGTCGCAGTGAGTACGGAGCCTATCCCAGGAACACAGAGTATGAGGTGGGAATACACCCTACACACACGTTCAGCCACTCATCACACCTAGGGTAAATGTAGTGTAACCAGTCCACGTACTGGCATGTTTTTGGGAGGTAGGAGAAAATCAATAGGAAACCCACAGGGACACATGCACAGAAATACCACACAGGCTCAGGATCAAATCAGGGACCCTGGAGTTGTGAGGTGGCAATGCTACCCACTGCGCCATCATTCCATAGGAGTTTTAGGTTGTTGTTTTTCCCCTTGTGGGGACCCACTGAGCTCTATCTATCTATCCATCCATCCATCCATCCATCCATCTATGTATCTATCTATCAAAAATAAATAAAAAAACAGGAGTGTAATTTTTTTGTTGTCATCACTTGATTTTATTTGTTTGTTTATAGAAGTTGGTGAGGACTACCCAACTGTTATTTAGGCCCTGACAAATAAAAACATAGAATTGAAGGAGGGGATACTTTCTTTTCCCATGACTGTACATATGGTTGGAGATATTTTTACCTAGGTATAAGAGAATGCCTGTGAATGTGATACTGGAGAACATTTCAAAGCAGAGATGACCGTGGTAAGGATGATATGAGGAAGAACAGCTGAAAGGTACCAAGTGTGTGATTACTTCTGTTAGTATTTTTTTTTTAGATAAGATGAAGGTAATGGAGCTAATACAAGTTTATTTTGAGAAGGGAATTTATTCAGTGAACTAAGATAAAGTGTTCATATTATAGGCCTATCTGTGTGATAGGGAAATTCATATGTAGATTTTTTTTAAATTGCTTGTGTTGTTGCTATTTTTTATTAGCAAACTACTGAAAAAAACATAGGGTCCATCATTACTGAACACATCTTCTTAGATTTGTTTGTTCCCTAAAGGTACAAGTGAAAGAAACAAGTTGATACAGAAAAATGTCTATCCAGATAGCAAAGGGATGCTGGTTCAAAACATATACAACAAAGATGTGATAGCTCAATTAATCAGTTCTGTGTGAGAAACGTTGTTTGTTGTAGAATATTGTAATATTAGTTGTGTTTGACGTTTACAGGAAAAAATTCTCATGCATAAGGACGAAATGTTTCATACAACTTTTTTCACATTTTTGAGAAATGTGTTTCTCCACTTGACACGTTTCTGGAAAGTGTGTAAGCTAAACAGAACTGTAGACTATAAACAAGGATCAGTGATTAAAAGTAGTGCACTACAAGGACATTGCTTCCGCCGTTCATTAAAAGGGAGTTGTGAGCCATTTGGGATTTGCCCTTTAGTGGAGCTGTTTTTATTGAATCCTGAGCAGAGCGCTGATTGGCTGAATGCGATGACGCGATGTCACGAAGTCCATTGCAGGAAGTAAGTGAAGAGTCAAGGTAAACGCTGCCAGTTTACCTGCAGAAAAGCTGAGTCCGTGCTTCTGTCATACAATCATGTCCGGGCCTCTGTCTTTTGCTAGAAAAGTTGTTCTTGTGACGGGAGCTGGCGGTGGTAAGTTGAGACCTCCTTTAAACTGCTAATAACATGCTGTCGCTAACTACGGCAGCTTCTCGCAGCCTTGTTGTTCGGTGGTGGTTTGCTATCAGTAGACCAGTAAACAGATACTAGCCAGCGATGCACGTATGTCTAGAAACGGTATAACTCACTTTCACAAAAGGAAACAACAACAAACCAAATCAACGCTTCAACCGAAAAATGTAAAGTTCTCGCAGCAGCTAGCTAGCTCGAACATAGCAGCAACAGCGTCCAGTTAGTTAGAGTAGTTAGCTCACTGCTGTGTTCAGCAAGCAGAAAACTCCTCCGTGGCACAAAACTAACACACGCTAGCTAGCTAACTCACACACGTCCATGTGCATGCAGTAGGGTGTCAGCTAACTTCTCTTTAGCTCTGTTGTCATGGTAAAACATTGCTACAGTGTGAGCAGTGCAGCCTTGTTTATGTATATATTCGAAATAACTGGACAAAATATGTGATATCCTGAAAAGACCATGTGACTGATTAGTATTACAGAATTCAGAAATATAATACACATTCTGTTAAATAAATAGTATCATAAGAGAACTTTAATTGTGCCAATCTTGTGCAATAACCTTCTGTTGCTCCTGTTAATAATTTGCTGCATGCTTCTTACTTTTACAATGTTCTTGCGTTTGGCTCATGCTTAATCTGTTTCCTAATTTTATCTTCATGCACCATTTGCCATCAGTGCCTCAGATGGCTTTATGATTAAGCGTGGTACGCAGACGGGCACCGAAGAACTCAAAAACCACGTTGTGCCCCTCTGTATGGTGGTCCGCGTCAACCAGCAGCCTTACTCGCCCAGGTCTATCAAAGATTAATGAATAGTATTGGGAAAAATTCATCTCAAGTGTAGCGTAAACAATAAAATTGGCCTTTATTGCTTGCAGTACTTCTCATAATACTTCTTCAGTAGGCTGGGAATGTGTCCCCACCACGTCAGTAAAAAACTTACCACTTCACATTGCTGGTTTCTAAAGGGTGACGTCTGTAATACGGACACAGTGAATCCTCTGCAATAAAAATCTATAAATTAAACCTCGTTGTGGAATACCTGACTATAAAGTGAAACATATAATACTCATATACTGTTTTTTTATTCATACATATAATGTCCAGTTTAATCAGAATGCAGGTTCACATATTTTACTGACTTTTCTCTTCTAATTGACTCCCAGTTAAGGTGTAGATGATGTAAAATAGCAATTCAGCTTTTAAAGTCTTCCATAAGTATCCTTTATTGATCATTAGAATTGTGGATTTAAACGATAGTTAAAGAGAAGTATTTCAGTGCATGAAATGCTTTATATTGTCTAGAAAAAGTGAAACGCTTATTGCACTTTTCAATACAAGCTTGTATCTGTTTGTTATTTCTACAGTAAGTCATTGGAACCCTTCTGTGTTTTTGGCTCAAAGATGTCTTTTTTTTTTATGTTTTCTGTTTCCTGTAAATTCTTGTTTGGTATATACACAACACTACCCACTAGTGAAGTTGCATATACTGTAAGTATGATACATGGATACCTGACCATGACCCACTGATGTGCGCTGTCCCCAAACTTCTACCACAAAGTTGGAGGCACATGATTGTCTACAATGTGTGCTGTAGAATTACAATTTCCCTGCACTGGACATAAGAGCATGTTCCAGCAAGACAATGCCCTGTGCACAAAACAAGCTCCATAAAGACTCGGTTTGCCAAAGTTGTCCAGCACAGAGCCCTGACCTCAACCCCACTGAACACCTTGGGGGTGAACTGCAAATTCGACTGCACATCAGGCCTCCTCACCCAACATCTGTGCCTGATCTCACTAATGTTCTTGTGGTTGAATGGAGAAATCCCCAAAACCATGCACCAAATCTAGTGGAAAACCTTCCCAGAAGAGTGGAGCTTATTATAACAGCAAAGGGAAGGGCTCGTGTCAAGCAAGTGTTTAATAAAGTACACTTCCCAACAAAATTCATATTTATATATGTTTAAATACAAAATACATTAGCTGAGCTGGCTTGCTTAACGTTTTTATAAGTTCATGGTTCATTTTTTTAATTGTGATTTTCTTGGCATTCCGTGTACAGCTGAGGGGAAAATATTTCAGACTTCGTAGTAACTTAGTAGAGACCAAGTCGTAACAAGAATCAGCTATTTTTGTTGGACTTTTTAGGCACCAACTCCTCTGTGCTGTGAGCCATGCTGCCATGTTGATTAAAAAAAAAAAACCACCAAGGAGGAGGAACTGCTTTTACGTGGCTGTTATTTGTTTGTTTTTGTTTGTGTGTCTGTCAAGGAGAGCACTAGCTGGAACTAGTAGAGTAAAGTGTGGTTCATTAAACAACTCAGGATGCCATGTCTGAACATTTTCCGCACAACTAACCATATGCATTTAGTATGTGTTTAGTATCTCGGTACGTGTGAGCTAACTGTAAAAACGGGTTGCGGAGACATTTTAATCATTCATGTTGTAACATTGTCATGTCTTCCACTCCTAGTGGTAGCTACAAGGGAGTAAAGTGTTTACAACTTGTCATCGATAGGACTTCACACTTAGAAAAAGTGTTCTTTGTACGTGTCCTGTTATGGGTTGTGCAGTTATGGGTTCTACATATAAGCTTTAATGACTTCGCCCAGAGGGACTAATGAAAATTCTTACAAATGTCAACCTGTTTAAACTTTATTATGATAGTCACGGGCATGTTGACAATGATTCGCTAGCGATGGCAGATACCAACAAACGTTTATGACACTTCCCAGTCAGACATCAGACACAACTTACTGTATTAGTCGTGAAAAAGAAAACAGCAAATTCTGGATGATGAACCTGGGCAATGGACAAGTGACAAATGTCTTCCATCCCTAAATCCCATGATCCATGTAACTCCTGAAAATAGATGATTAAACATGTGCCAGAACAGATTCTAAAGAACTATGGCAAAGTGAAAACAAATGGGTAATGATTACAATAAAAACAAGGAAATAATTAAAGTTTTTTCACAAATATATTTAGTCGCATGCATCATTTATCAGAGAGCCTCTTACTGACATTTGTCATTTTTAGCATTTCATAAAAACACTGTTCTTGGTTTTAGTGAATCTCACTTCTGTCAGTCTGTCTCCATCCAAGCCTTTTCTCTCTGGAGCTTAATTTTTTTATAGTACAGTCTGTAATCATGTCTGAGTATTTTGTCTGTATGCCATTAGGCCTTAGTAATTTATCCTTTGTAAAGCATCCTTAATAATAAGAATGATGCTTCGCTGCGCACATTAACAATACATATTTTCTATCCTGAGTGTCAGAGTTGCAACAGAGCCTGGTGTGTACAGAGCAAAGGCCAACTGAAATAGCAGCACTATGCCTTTGCAGTTGATTTTTTTTTTTTATTATAACAGTTTATGTTCGAACCCAAATAGTAATAAGAAAACTAACCAATAACACTTTTAACCGAGCATTCAGCTTCAGTAATGAGGATTTAATTTGGCCTGTGCAGTTACTGTTAAAGTCCCAACACTGATCACATGTAATAAGATGCAATCTGACGTGTTCTTTCCAGGCCTTGGGAGAGAATATGCCTTAGCTTTTGGAGCGAGAGGAGCCTCTGTTGTTGGTAGGTTCTTATCAGAGTCGATCTGTTTAATTTTATTCGTGCTGGATCATTTTATAGTTATTTGTCTGTCTATTGTCTGTCCTGCACACAGTGAATGACCTCGGGGGCGATATGAAGGGAGGTGGAAAGAGTTCGGCAGCTGCTGACAGAGTAGTGGAAGAGATAAAAGCTAAAGGTGGCAGAGCTGTGGCAAATTATGGTAGGTGAGCCGGATTCTGTGAGTTGTGTTCATTATTTGGAGTGGAAGGTGGTTTAATAATACCTGTGCCATCACGACATGTCAGGAGACACTGTCCAGTACCCCATGTAATATTTTCACATGGTTTTTTTTGTTTTGTTTTTTTTAGGGGGAATAAATACACTGCTTGCTTACAATATTTTGCAAAAGAAAACATGTTTAAATGGCATACAATTGTTTGTATTTTTGCAGATTCAGTAGAAGATGGAGAAAAACTAATCCAGAGCGCGTTGGATGCATTTGGACGAATAGGTGTTTTTTTTTGTTTTTTTTTTAAATCATATAGTGTTATGAGAGATACATTAGAAGGGGGATTCTCATGAACTCTGCCAAGGTTATGTCAAAAGCTAGACAGTTATTCACGTTATCATTCACTTTGAGTCTGAAAATATATTAATAAATAATACCCAGTCGGTTATTTAAATTAAATGTTTAAACATTTCCCCTCATTAAGAATATAGCAAAGCTGTCAAGAAGCACAAAATATTACAAATGTAATTTGAGAATGACCAATTATATTCACAACGTAAACATTTAGTTCCAGTCAAAAGTTTGGACACCTACTCCATTCATAGGTCTTTCTTTATTTCGACTATTTTCTACGTTGTAGAACAAGACTGAAGACATTAAAACCATGAAATAGCACATATGGAATTATACGGTAAACAAAAAAAAGTGTTAAAATGTATGTTTTCATATTTTATATACTTCGATGTAGCCAGTGTTTACCTTGATAATGGCAGTAGTGTGCAAAACTATCTTAACCAGCTTCATGAGGTAGTCACCTGGAACACTTTTTCAGTTAACAGGCGTCTCGTCAAAAGTTCATTAGAAGAATTTTTTGTCTTCTTGAAGCGTTAGAGACCACGAGCTAGTGGTGGAATACGGTAAATGGCTCTGTTCGACAGCCGCAGGAATCCGTATTATGTCAAGAAGCACTCAACTAAGTAATGAGAAACGACAATCCAGCATTACTTTAAGACATGAAGTGTCTTTTAAGTAATAAAAATAAAGAAAAAAACATTGAATTTGTCTAGACTTTTGACTGGTACTGTATATTAATGACAGTTTGGCCACCATTTTAAAACATGGTTTCTTTTTTTTTTTTAAGTGCATTTTGGGGAAAGTACTTTTTTCAACCACCACTTCCACAAATAGTTCAGGATTGCTGTTTAATTTCTTACAGTTTTCGACTTCTGACTCTACAAATGGCAAAAATAGCGTTCTTCGATTAACTAACAGTTGCCTAACTGGCAGAAACATCTGCTTTCTCACACTACTATATAAAATGCTGTTTTATATTTTTTGCTTATGATCATGTGTAGAGCATCCTTGATTATATCTTTGGACCTTTGGTGTGGAGGAGCTTGCTACCCCCTTTTTTTTTTCTTTTTTTTTTTTTTTTTTTTAAACACAGAATAAAAGACAGTCCAGCAGGGTAATCCTTAAAAACATCAAAAAAAAATCTCCTCTTTGATTGGTATAAAATTGGTCTAAGTTTAACGGATTTAATTTGTAGCGTAATTTAATGTTTAATTTAATTGAAATCTTTTAAGTTGGCTGAGGGTTTATCCAACAGCTGAGACAGGATACAAGTAAGAAACTGATGATGTTAAGGCCCGATCACTGTCAGCTCGATAGTGCTGGTATTTGACAGTGCCATTTGAATTTATGTAATGCCTTCAAACATTACTCCTGTGTCCTATTTGGGAAGATGCTGCCTGGATGTGGGCAGCGTTTGCTCTCATAAGATAAAGTCTGTCGTATTTGGAAAGCAGCCCAGAAACAGCTGTGTCTTCTACAGTCCCTTATTTATTAAATAACTTTGTGTCCTTGGAGAAGGCAATCCCATAATCTAATAGTTATGTACTAATTGTTTTTAGAATACTGAGATAATATTGTGAACAGTAATAAATGTGGCCTCCAGTTACAATTATCCAGATGCGAAAACTTAATATCACATGCCTACTCGGCGCTAGTGAGGTTGTAATACATGGGATTATATGTGACCTGAATGAAATGACCTTGAACATCATTAATAGGGAATGGGTTGAAAAATAGTAAATCTATAAAATGTCCCTAACACATTGTTTTTAAATAAGTTTTTTACTTAAAAAAAAAAAAAAAAAAAAAAAAGGACAAATTTTGTCAAAATAAATATAGGCCACTTCCATAATTACTACTTTAAGTCTGATCTGTGAATTGAATTCATTTAAGAAAATGACTTTTGGGTTCAGTTCGCATGCATTTCCACAGTGACGCGTGAAAACTGTTTAACTCGGTGTCATAATTCAAATAGGCAAAGCAGTCTCCTTTTCCTGGTGATGATTTTAAAGTGATGTGTGACATCATGAGAATCCCCCCAGAAACAGTACTGTGTGTTGTAGCTGTGTGTTTTAACATTTTACTGTTGTTTCTTCTCTACAGATATTGTGATAAATAATGCTGGGTAAGTTCCGATGTTCATAGCGTCTAGAACTGATATGTCTGCTTGTGTACATTTTGTACTTTTATACACCAATTGTCATTTTTCCCTTCAAACCTATGGATTATAACTTCTTCCTCTGTGCTCCAACTTTAAAGGATCCTGCGTGATCGATCTTTTGCTAGAACGAGTGACCTTGACTGGGGTATGTACTGATAAGGGTAGCAAAGAAATTCCTTATGAAACCAGATACTTGATGTGAATATTCCTTGCATCTCTAATAGAGAGCGTGAGGATGACCGACGTGAGAGCACATAACATTAGCTGTGAGCATATGGTCACAAAGCATGCAAGGTAGCATAAATTGTGAGCACACAAAGGTATTGGCAAATGTGGAGCAGTAAAGCGAATGGGCAGGCTTTCTCGCACGAGTGCTCTTCAGTCCAGCAAAGCACTGAGCACTGAGACATGTATGCTTCATTTCCCCTCGCACACCAGGGTCTGCACTTTCTCGCAAGTCAAGTTGATTTGAGACTTTAGAGCAAGGATAAGACACATGTCCCTACTCCTGTGATCAGACACACACATCCCCTTTTTATCAGGAAAGGCAGAATGTCATCTCATTCATGGAAGAATTTCTAATATGGTGGAGAAAATTGGGGTTAATGTATTAATTACGCAAAAACAAAATCAGACACTGTACCTATTGAGAACCTGTGCTGTCCTGTGTTAATCCCGGACCTCTTATTCACAATATTCTCAGACTAAACAACCTTTCAACCACTGTACTGTTTGGTCTTTATTCTTTTCTACCTGTATACTGTCATGATTTGTAACTAGAGAATGAGTTATCTTTTGAGTTCCCCTCAAGTTTTCCTCCTCATGGTGTCTCGGGGAGTTTTTCCTTGCCATGGTCTTGCTCATTAGGATTCTAGCTCTACATTCTGGACCTTGGTGACTAATTGATTATATTTTCTCCTGTCAACAAGTAGGGTCGTATACAGTGCGTCATGTGGGTCGAATGGTGCATTCAACAGATTGCGTAGTCGCTCTGGATAAGGGCGTCTGCCAAATGCCGTAAATGTAAAGTAGATTCTTTGTCAAAAAATGCAGCTTGTATTATTTTCGGTGTAATACAGATTTAAAGAGAACATTTAAAGTATTGTCCTCTTTATCTCAAATCAGGACAGACAAAAAGCTCCTTTTCATGAGCTAATACTCAAGCAGTGAACCCCCGCGAACACCCGCTTGTATGCACGCGCACACATGCTCACAAAGCAAAGTCTCTCTGCTGCATTCAGGCAGCCTTTCGTGGTGGATTCAATCCGGGATAAAGAAATCACCATGGTGACCGGGAATTTCACAGCAGTTGGTTTGAGACTTTACTCAGTATAATAAAGAATGCAGGATTCAACATATTTGAGTTACAGAATACAGCAGTACTTGCCCCATGATCTCCCCCCCCCACCCCCCCCACACACACCCCTTGCGGCACACTGGCTGGGTTGCCAGGGTTTTTTTTTGTTTGTTTTTTTAAGCGAATTGGGCTAGTTTGGAAACACCAAATCAGAAATGTATTCATGCCAGAGTAATCTCATTCCCCACCCAAAGACCTCGATTGAGAAGAAAAATGTGGCTCTCATTTCCAGTGCCCAAATTTTTGGGCTAGTTTCAGGTCATTTTATGCAGTTTTTGATATGTAGTTGGATGTCGTGGACATTTTGCTGAGACCAGCCAACCCGGCACATCAGTGAATACTCAAGCAAGAGAGCTCATGTTTAATTAGCCATGTTGAATTTTGTTGCATTCTGATGCACAGCTTCTGCTTTGTTCTATGCTGCTAAGAGTCCGAATAGATCACACAAACGCTATCATTATAAAGTTTCAATTATTATACCATGTTGAACGCTTTAATCAGTTTAAATGGAGACCTAAGGCACGTCTTCAGACCATGCTTATTTTTGCTGTATCGGAAATGTCTCCTATCAATACACCACTGTATCAGATCAGATATAAACTTTATGTATCGGCAAACTTCTACTGAGAAGTGAACAGCAGGTGGCATTTACATTCACTGACTGACCTTTGAGCTGAAATGGCTAATATAGAAGTGAATGGTGAGAGTATAAGTAAAATCATAAGTCTTACTTATTCACAAACATATTACTCCACATACATCAGCTGTAATCAGCTGCCGACTTTAATTGAAACTGAAATTAGTGTATTGTGACCTCTTTCGTCTCCTCCATTTTGGGAATTTTTCCCAAGGGCATTTTTGAGGTTGGGCACTGATGTGAGAAGGCCAGGGCTGCTGTCACTATTCCTGTTCTTACACTCCAACTTTGGCAAACCGTGTCCCCATGGAGATCACTTTGTGCATAGGAGCATTGTCATGCTGGAACATCTTTGGGCTCCTTATCTCCAGGGAAGAGAATCTGTTGCTACAGCATACTCTGACATTCTATATAATTGTGTTCCTCCAACTTTGTTGCAAAAGTTTGGGGAAGAACCACAAACATGTAGTGCACAGGATTTTGAGAATAAACCCATGATATTTCAAGAAGAATGTCATAGTATATAAAGAAAAAGCCATAATATTTTCTACTAAGAGAAAAATGTTGCAATATTTTGTGAATAATGTCATAATACCATGACAAAATGATATGCATCTCGGCGCAATGTTTTTGCAATAAAGTGAAGGACGTGGAAGATTTGGTGACGTGATACTTGTTCTAGTTTTGGTTTTTACAAATAAAGAAAAACGTAATCTTCTGGTGCAGCAGCACCTGACTATTATTGGTATTAGAACTTTGAAACCCCTGGAGGAAATTATGATTTATTTAGAAGAAAGGATCATGTGAACTTGGAGGAAACAGGTTCCCCCCCCCCCCCCAGAAAGGAGAAATCGCAGGCAATTGTCACCTCCAAGCCTGCAGGTTGTTAGATCTGCTGGATAGCAGATGTAACATGGCACACTCAGTACATCAATCAAGATAACAACGTATTTATGGAATATGGACTCACCATAAGTGTTATGATGAGTATGAGTTTATATGCCATAATGCATTGGAGGCTCGATTGATCTTGATGAGAGCTGGAGTTCCACTTCACACTTTCAGTGAATAGCCCGCAGATGTAATCATCGATAGCGTTGAAGGTGAATACTGTCTGCAGTTTCTCCTTCAACAAAAGAGATAATCACTTCACATCCTCAATGTCCCTCATTTTAACACACAAACCTTGCTCTTAGATGTACCATTTTTCATGGTATTATGACTTAAAGAATAAAAACACAGCATTTCACAACATTTCAAGAATAACGAGTGGCCCTAAAACTCACCCGTAGCTTCCAGAAGAAAGGGGGTTGGTTGAGGGCAATCAATCATAGAAATGGGGACATATGTCGTAGCTCCACCCAACATCTAAAACAAAACTCGGCAATTATGCAATTTACACTACCTTGTGCTCTCTGTTACTAACTAAACTCACAGATAATGTTCTGTGCATCCTCATCAGCGTCCTCACACACTCTCTTAAGGATCGTATTTATATACTATATGCTGCTTCTTTCAGACCTTATTCACAGAGTGCACTTGAGGGGTTCGTTCTTAGTCACACGGGCAGCATGGAATCACATGAAGAACCAGAAGTTTGGGAGGTAATGTAATGACCATGTTTATATACAACAATGTATTGTATTCACTATTTAAAAAAAAAAATAAATAAAAATAAAAACTTGGTGGATGGCAACAATGATCTGCCCAACACTGCAGAATCATCATGACCTCATCGGCTGCTGGAATCTACGGAAACTTTGGCCAGGCAAACTACAGCGCTGCTAAGCTGGGCGTCCTGGGTCTGGCCAACACTTTGGCCATTGAAGGCCAGAAGTACAACATCCACTGCAACACCATTGCACCTACAGCAGGCTCGCGTCTCACTCAGACCGTCATGCCACCAGGTTAGAGTAGTTTAGATAAGTCACTGAATAATGAAGCCAACATGCAGCCAAATGTGTTGCAGGCATGAAATTAATAAAAGTTTATCAGTTTGAACATTAAATAGTTTGAGTTGTATTGTACCCAATTGAATATAGGTCAAAAATGGGTTTTTGGTTTTTTTTTTGGGGGGGGGGGGGGTTCTCCGTGTTATACATAGCGTCCCAACTATTCGGAATCAGTGTTACAGCTATGAAACCCATGCTCTGAATAGCATGATATTCTTTGCAATAATTGTCATAACCACTTCGATGCATCAATTTTCCCTCTTGAGTGTGTGTAATGCGCATGTCTGTCATGGTGTACTGTGCTCTGTTAATGTTTTTTATATGCAAAGTACCTCATGGGCCTGTGAAACCTTATTAAACCATTGCATGGTCTAGTAACTATGCCTATATTATCCAAGCACTGCTTTTGTTTTGGAAGCATGCAAGCAAATAAATAATCTCCAGACGAGCTTGGTACTATTATCTGCTGGATATATTTAGAAATACAGCATGCAAGGCTACAATACAGGAACACTGTACTAGGACGAGTACTTGAGTCTAATTTTGAAGAGCACTATGTAGCTATAGGTTGGACAGAATCTCATATGACCTGTTGGAAGTCATGCCGCTGCAGTCATTTGAGAGCTGTGGCACAAACCACTCAACAGAATGCTTAAATAGCACCTTTAACTGAATAAGTAGTGTGGTGGTTGTTCTCCCCTCCGAGGTCTGACATCTGAAAACATAATTGGGAATGCACATTTGCTTCTGGCAGCGGTTATGTTTTGCCCTTGTGATGTTGTGTTTTGCGAACGGGTGAGCTCTTTGACCCGGCTGTTTAGGTGAATGTTCAGAGTTGACTCAATTAATTGTAGTAAAGTTGTGTAATTTAAAATGTTTCCAAAAAAAAAAAGCCTCTTTTTAATGGTGAGACTTGTGTATGATGCAGTGTAGCAGAGAGGCTCGGCTGCACTGCTGCTTGTTGAAGATGTACCTCATGTAGTTCAGCGATGAAGGGGAGTCGATTGCATTGCAATTAATAAAATGGAGTTAATTTATTGTCAGCAAAGTAATGTTCTCTTTAATGAAACCGTTTCAGCCATAAGAAGATCAAAATATTGCAAAATTTTGTCTGGTTAAGAAAAATTGCCAATGAGCTGCTTAGGCACCAAAACAGTTGGCTCTTATTTGTGAGCTCAGCCATATGATATGACTTGATAAACTGCCTGAATTCTCTTCGTGCAAACCTTATCAATATGAACATTCAGCAGTAAATTCCCAAGCATCAGGCTAACTAATCTTACCTAATGCTAGCCAGTCACTCTCTCCAAAATCACATGCCACCAGGACTGCCGGTAGTGTGGTGTGGAAGTGGCTTAACACCCATTGGAATTAACATGGTGTTGATCTGCGCAACTTGATGGTATATGACATGACTGGTTAGTCAACATGCTACCAAAGAAGGCTGGCTGAAGCCGAGCGGGAACACTTGCAATGCGCTACCTTTATGCAAATATGTGAATTATAAGTAATTTGCCTTTCTGTGTCAGTAGTCAGAGCGCAGGCTGGATTGTTCTAGCAATCCAGTTCATAGGGTAATTAATGTCCAAAGATGATCAGGAAAGGAAAAGGTTTCACAAGCCCTTTATCGGCTTTTTCTCTCAATTCAGAAACTACTCTGTCCCAAAACACCACCCCCTAATTCCTAGCAGCATTCATGTCACTGCCAAATTAGAAATAAAGCATGTTAATTACTCATAATGGATCAGTTAGTTTAGTCGTCATTACACAGGGGTGCAAAGTATAAGCTATGTGTTGGAACTACTGTTAGCAAGGCACAGTATTAACTTTGATTTGCTCCATGAGTATTCATTTCCTGAAGTGCTGTTTTCTCAATATTACATCCTATGCTGTAGTTTGGAAAAAAGATCAGTGCGATTATTCTGCAAGATAAGAAGTTTAATAACCTTCGAGTGTTTTGTGATATTAAGTAGCGTTGTCGGATTTATTTTGAGCTCCATCTTGCTCTAATTGTTCGTGACAATATGGTATTTGTCCTTGTCAGATCTGGTGGAGTCTTTGAAAGCGGAGTACGTGGCTCCTCTTGTCCTGTGGCTCTGCCATGAGCAGTGTCGGGAGAATGGAGGCCTTTTCGAGGTGTGAGCCGGAATTCTTTTCTATTTTATTAAGGCACAACTATTGGTTAACTTTTTATAAACTGTGATTTGTTCTGCTAACTCCAACCATTTCTTGTTACTATTCTTAGGTTGGGGCTGGCTGGATCGGCAAATGTAAGTGGAATGTCGCTGGTCTATAGTTTTTATTTAGGACTTTAAGTCTATTTGAAGGCTGTTAATTGCATGTGGATGTGCAGTGCGCTGGGAGAGAACTTTGGGCAGCATCGTCCGTCATAAGAACCAGAGAATGAGCCCAGAGGAGGTCCGGGATAAGTGGCACCAGATCTGTGACTTCACCAAGGCCACCAAGCCAGCTACTATTCAAGGTATAGTTTAAGACTCGCCAAGCTGTGTTTCTGCCCTCAGCCTAAAAATTACGCAAACACAAGCCCATAACACAGACATTATGGAAGGTAAGAGCTCAAGGAAAAAAAGGCACCATTAGAATAATTGAACCCAATTGAATTCAGTGGACATAAGTGCTTCTGTTTTAATTTTAGGTGTGATCTTTTAATTAAAGCATGCAGAAAGTAATCATGAAGTATTCCTGAATGAACAGGCTTAGCCCTAACCTGATAAACACATCCCACACTATGGTGCTGCACATATCATTAACAAGTCAGAATTGACTAAAGGGAAATATCTTCAGTGGTACTGCATCACAGGAGTCTCTGAAGAGCAGTGAAGCTCTTAAAAATCAACCTGAGCTGATCCATTAGTTCTGTTCCTGGACCAGGCCAAGTTTTTTTTTCAATTCAATTGTATTTGTACAGCATACTTGCCCAATAGACATGGTCAGAAAACAGCTATAGAGAAATGTTGTAGATGTAGCTGCCCACTGAACAAGCCAGAAGATGCAATTGCATCTTGCAGAATAAAGTCAAGGAAGGATGGATGGATTTTTAATTGCACGCAGATCAACATTCACAGACAAAAGCAATACATGCCATACAGTGATTGGCAGCCATACATGTAAAAAAAAAAAAAAAAAGTGTAATGATTAAATGTAGTCCCACAATTAAAATCAATATAGCAGTAGTGGTAGAGCGTGTAATACGTAAATACAGACGTAGTTCTTAAGAAAGGCTTTTAACCCAAGTCTGCAATGGGGTCCACAGTCGCAGTCCAGAGCCATTATTTAACAGAACATACGCACTGGCCCACAAAGTACATTTTATTTGAATGACATTATTAAGAAATTGGTGTTTGAACCAAATATGTATGTTGATATGGAGACTTCTGAAACCAAACCAGAAGAATGTTTTCTAAAACTGGATGTATTTTTACACTGCCAAAAAAAAACCATGGAAAAAATGTTCCCTTTTCTGTTTTGCATTTAAAACACATATTGGAACATCTGTTGGGGAACACCTGTTGTAGTCAAACAGGTATCCTATTTATAAATTTGAAATTAAGCTCTTGAGCTCTTGAGGTGCATTTGGGAAACAGATTGTCCAGATTGTTCCAAATGTTGGACACTCTCCAGACTCCCAGTCTAACCTGCGGTATGTCCCTATTTACTCACAAGTGCTTCAACCTCACTTTTCTAGTCCAGAAAAATATTATTGAACTGTGATGGAAAATCAGGATGGGGGGTTATGGGAGAAGACACAGAAATGAATGTAGAGATCCTAAGGTAGTTCAGTCCTAGCCAAGATAGGTACACAGGCACTCCCTTGTTCTTTGGGCCACATTACTTTAGAGAACTTCAGTCTTGGCCTTTTGTTATTTCACGTCAATTCTGACAGAGTTATATCTAAATCTTCACAAAGGGGCTAGATAAATAGCAAGGAATTGATTTGAACAAATATAATATATGAGGGAGAATATCGAGTCTTATTACATTTATCCTACCAAATGGGAAAAGGATCCCATAATTTAAGATCATGCTTTATATTCACAACTAAGGGAGAGTAGTTCTGGTCAGCAAGTATTTGAAGCCTGCTATAGCTAACAGAAAGGGTGATGTGGTGTGATGTGTTCCCCCAGGACGAGTCAAAATGTCCATTAAATAGTAGGCCTAGGGATTTTGAAAAATCAATTTTGTAGCCAGAAAATGTACTATTGTTAAATGGATGTCATTATGGCTGGAAAGCATTTCGCTGGTGGGACATACTGTACATAAAAGGACATTGTCTGCATATAGCGAGATTCAGTGAACCTCTCTGCCCTCAGAGATGTCTTGACCGTACCTTATTTATTTTGCTAATGATTCTATGGCCAGGGCAAGAGCAGTGGCAAAAGACGACCACAGTGTCTTGTGTCTTGCCTCTACCTGTCTGGAATGGCTTAGGAAATGAACCATTTGTGTTAATGGTAGCGTATATGTTAATTTAACTAAATGTTTAAACTGGAGCCCAAATTAAATGAACAGAACACTTGTAAGTCTGAGGGTCAAAGCGCAGGGGCTCAAGCCTCTCTTTGGGGCCTGCCCTGGCATGTGCCTACAAATGCATATGCAGCTACATTAATTAAAGGCTTACATTAGCACTGCTGTTTTCAGCAATAGAAGATAAGTGAGCCTCATCCTCCTGTGTGTGTTTGTTTACCATAGCTGCCTTCAGGATGTACTGCACAGAGGAAGGAGAATTGCAAGAAGGTTTATTAGCATGGCTTTGTAGTGCTCATCACTTGTGTTATGTTTGGGTTGAGTATGAGGCTGTCTTTGTCTTCCGAGCGTGGACTAGTTAATTAAACATTCGGTCCCCTTTTGTGCTCTGCTCTTAAGAGTCGATACACTTGCTGGTGGATGTGCTGTCGAAAGTGGAGGCTGAGGAGGGAATTGGAGCCAATCCAACCAGTGCTGTGACCTCGGCATCATCCGGCATAAACCCTGTGAGTACCGAATATGCACTCGAAACTAATACAGTAAATACATTGAAAGGAAATGACAAACAAAAAATTTGGCTTAAATTTATTGTATGATCATATACAGTATGTATGGACAAGAGGATGCAAGTCACTGCTAAACTTGTATGTCTGCAGGCAGAGGCCATGGGGAAGGAGCTTCCTGCATTGACATTTAGCTATACTAACATGCACTGCATCCTGTACGCCCTCGGAGTGGGCATGTCTACTAGAGAGGCCAATCAACTCAAGTTCCTCTATGAAGGTCACGAGGAGTTCAGCTGCCTGCCTACATTTGGAGTCATCCCAGCCCAAGTGTCGATGCTAGGACTCGGTTCTGTTCCGGGGCTCAATTTCGACCCCACCAGGGTGAGCGACGTTTTAAAATGCTTTCAAGTATTGTGACGTAATTATGCACACAGATGTCACTGATCTCACCAAGGCTTTTGCTTGATGTGATCAGACTCCCTAGAGTTAATACATCTTTCTTGCTTGATATTTCTATCCCACTATTTTATGCATTTAAGGGCAAACTGAGTGAAATGGAAGAATAGCATTAGCCTTCCGTATTTTCATTTATAGCTCCTACATGGGGAACAGTACTTGGAGTTGCACAAACCTTTGCCTACTTCAGGTATGTCTGCTTTCCCATAGGTTTTTATGATCAGGGTTTTTTCCCCTTTCACCAGCTGACATTAACTGACATCTGTTTTGTAGGAACTCTGACCTCAAAGGCAACAATAGTAGACATCCTCGACAAAGTGTCTGGTGCAGTCATACTCTTGGATGGTGATTTTTTTTTTTTAATTATTATTATTCAAATATAATAATGAACTAGTTACTATACTGTTTGGATCGAGTTTAATGAAATAACCGTTCAGTACTGTATTTAACATTAATTGTAAGTGAAAACTACAGTTTTAAATAAATAGCTGCGGAAGGTATAACACATAGTGCAATGATGCTGCATTTTCATTCCTGCAGTTTACACATACAGCGAGCAGGAGTTGGTCTGCTACAATCAATTCTCCGTGTTTATTGTTGGTGCTGGTGGTTTTGGAGGAAAGAGGACATCAGATAAAGCTGTGGTAATGAACACTCTGCAGCCGAGTTGAATCATGTAAATTATGCAGTGTTTATGTATTCCTGAGGTTTAGCATTTATAACGGTTATTCTTTTTTTTTTTTTTTCCCTCAGGCCACAGTTGCACCTCCAAACAGACCACCCGATGCAGTCGCGGTTGATGAAACTACCAGAGATCAGGTAGGGTTACATGTAATGGAACATGTGATGGTGGTACAAGTTAGTTAATGAATGGATGATAACATCACCTCACCTCAGTGATTATTGTACTCTTAGTATTTTGTAGGCAGCAGTTACAACATATATTACAGCTGTATTTATTCTGATTTATGCCGGCATATAGATATATTATGGTCTGGCCTATTTCACAATTTAGTGAAGTAGCATTTTCTTTTCTTCACTGATATTATTATTATTATTACCTCATTTTTGCATTTTAGGCTGCTTTGTATAGGTTGAGTGGCGATTGGAACCCTCTGCACATAGACCCAAACTTTGCCGCAATGGGAGGTAAGAGGTGTCGCTTCCCTCTTTGCACAGGAGGACATTTCTGAATCAATTACAGTAATAACATTTGTCCTGAAATGTTCATAAAAAGTAAAAAAAAAAAAAAGCTTAAAGATATCCAAAACTTTAGGATTCAAATCTCCCATACTGCATGGACTGTGCTCATTTGGATTTGCTGCGCGCCATGTCCTGAGGCAGTTTGCTGGAAATGATGTTTCCAGATTCAAATCTATTAAGGTGAGGCAAATTTATATAGCACTCGCTGTCATTTCAAACCTCCTAAAACTTTTCTAAAAGACAAGCAACTCCCATCTAGTAACTTACGAATTATGTAATATTGTCTGCAGGTTTTCCCTCATATACCATACGCTTTGTGAAAAGCATAGCTTTTATCTATAAAATGTTCAACGTTGTTAAATCTGTCTTTTTTTTTTTTTTTTTCTCTCTTTCCCCGGACAGGTGCGATTTGTGAAGCCAGTGTTTCCAGGCCAGTCTCTGCTGACAGAAATGTGGAAAGAGAAAAACAGGATTCACTTTCAGTGTAAAGTGAGAATAAGTGCTTGTTTATACTGCTTACATCAGTTTTTAGTGTATATTGAATGCCGAATATATTTTATACTATTTGGTATTCTACTGTCAAAATCATTTACTTGTTTGTTCTGGCTGTGCAGGTTAAGGAGACGGGAGCTGTTGCGTTATCTGGCGCGTATGTGGATTTACATGCAGCTCCCGATGCTGTTGCCAGCACTTCTCCAGAAGAGGTACAGTCATCATTTCTATTAAATATTAATATTATATATTCAAGGGGAATAAGTGATTTGAAAGAAAAGCACAAATATTTGCATATGCAAAAATGATTATATATATATATATATATATAAACAATGTGACTTCATAGACCAGTGGACTTCAGAGCGACTTGGTGTTTGCTGAAATAGGACGCCGGATGAAAGATCTGGGTGCTGAACTTGTGAAGAAAGTTAATGCTATTTTTGGATGGGAAATTACCAAAGGAGGAAAGACAGCTGCCCAGTGGAGTAAGACATCAGATCAATCATGCAAAGGGGTTCAAGTTTTATTGTTTATTTACCAAGTGTTTACAAGTGGCTTAATCCTTGTTAGACATTACAGGCAGGAACTCGCCTTAATAAAACGATGTACTAATAATTCTCCAAAAGTGTGACATGCACATACAAAATGTTGATACACCATGCAGTGGTAATCCAAGATCTGATCTGTTTCTGTACAGCCATTGATTTAAAAACAGCACCAGGTGCACTTCATAAGGGTCCATACACTGGCAAAGCTGATGTGACATTTACTGTGGCTGATGAGGATTTCATGGATGTAGTGTTGGGGAAGCTCAACCCTCAGAAGGTACCGTTATGCCACATTTTATGTGAAAAATTGAGGTCGATTCACCAGATGTGTGAATGTTAGAAGTAAACTGCCACAGTAATGCTGTTGTTCAGAGCTCAGTGTTGTTTTGTTTGCTTTCCCCCCACAGGCGTTTTTCGCTGGCAAATTGAAAGTCAGAGGGAATATCATGCTGAGCCAGAAACTGGAGACAATACTGAAGGATTATGCCAAGCTGTGAGACTGCAAACAATCGAGTGCCTTGGAGACATGCAAATGCAGACTGCACGACAGTTTTACTGAGGGTGTAAGATTGTTTCTAGAATGTTGAGATTTTGAGAAATCGAGATCTTTAAAAAAGAGAATTAAACACTAATGGGGAAAAATAAATAAATAAATAACCATATTCATCTTAAGGACATGAGCAAGTTTTAATTTGTTTTTCTGACTTTTTGTTGGGACAAGATTTTAGTACATTACACCCTTAGCTTTTTTTTCCTTTAGTTACAGGTGTGCTTGTCCAAACCAAACCTAAGCTAGGAACAATGAAAAACATGTAATGCAACTAAATTAACATTGATGTTACAAAAAAAAAAAATCTAGAAATTTCATACACTGATACTGTAAACTTGGCACTTAACAAGTTGACTAGCTCTGGAAAAAAAAGTAATGATGCAGTCAGTAGAATGTTTGAGTGTTATTGATGACATGAGTTTGAAGAATATTCTTGGCAATCAAGCCCTTTCTGTGACAAACAGAACAGGAAGCATCTTTTTGATTCATTAACAATTATGAAAGATCATAGTAAAATTCATAGACAGTCTGGTCTATTAAAAAGGTTGCAGAGTCTTCAACCCTGCTGTTTTTGTCAAATTAAAATCACTGTTTATATTTAATATGCATTTGTTAATTTGTAATAAATCTCACCTGAGTGAAAAGCCTTTAGGAAATTGCGCAATTCATTTATAAAAAGAAATTTCACATACCCTTATGATAAATGTTGCAGCAAGGTGATTTATTATACCATTACATTTAATGTACATTACATATTTCATCTTACAGTAATCTTCTCTATAGCCATAATAAAATTAGACGGATTTGTGTATATTCACATTGTAGAGATTAAAGGGGGAAACCTGACAAGCTACACACTACTGCACTTGATTTCTTATTCCTTGTTAATCAAGTTTGATCCTCGTTTAGCCATTGTTTCCATTTTAATATGTGATCCTATGAATAACTGATATCACTACGTTTAGCGCTTAAACTATACAACATGAATGACACCAGTGTGTAAAGTGTGCATGGGGATCTCACAGCAAGAGCTAAAAACAAAGGAAGAAAAAGGCATTTCTAAACATAAGAATATATTAAGAGTATAATTTGTAAGATCTACTATAAATGACACACTAATCATAAATAATTATTTCGTTAAACAATTGTTTTAATGGCCTATGGTTAATAGAGTATTCAATCATCAAGATGTTCTTTATTTTATATTTACATAAACAAAATAATTTTCTTCTCATTTGCTCCCAGAAATAAAGCTAATGTACAATTTTTACACCGAGTTTTATTCTTGTGCAACGGCTGACTGTAATCAGTCCTCATAAACCACAAGGCTGACAATCAGTCTAGTTATTCACCACAGGCTATCAATATGTACCCTTTACCTTTGATTCAAAGAACAAGTCATAAAATGATAAGCTGAAGGCATAGAAGTGATAAGAGTTTAACTTTGGCAGCATGAGAGGGGGACGTGACGTGCTTATTTCTATTAAAATGAACACTAGTGCTGTTCGAGATGCAGCACAACTGAGAGACTCGGCTTTTCAAAACCCAGCCAATCCCAAGAGGCGGGGTACACCCTGGGCAGATCGATGAGCTATCTCAGGGCTAAGAATTATAGATATATATATTTACTAGAGATATTTTCTGCACTAGAAATAACCAGCTGTCATCCAGACACTGATGGACCAAATTATCTTTGTCGGAGGCAAAAGCATTTATTCATAACTGACTATGGCAAGACTATTCCAGTTACATACACACAAATGCAAAAAATGCTGATTTCCTTTGGATTACCTCTACTGAAAAGTGCTTTGTATGAAAAGTCTTACCCTTCTTTACCAGAGCATTCTTGACTATATGTTCAAGTTTGTGTTTGGAAAAAAAGAAGCTTAAAAACTTAGATTGCCTGCGCTGATATACATATTTACTGTACCCAATCAATAACTATGCTACAAATAACTAAATACTGTTTATCTTATTATTACAGAATACCTTGCTCATATCGTTAGGAATACAAGCAGAGACTAGTACACAGTTAAACGTAAGAATGGTCACAAAGTTGTAAGCTACAGTATGCAAAGAAGTTTACAACCCTCACTTGAACCAATAGATGTCACAGAGGTCCATGGTTGTACTTTAGGTATAAATATAAGGACACTTTTCACTATTTTCTCTAGACCACAATCACAACACTGCTTAGCAACAGATTACTTAAGGCTTGCTTATGTGGTATATATGTTCCAATAGGATTTGGCTACCCATGAAATGCTCTTAAAAAGGGGTAAAATACATCATCTAATGTGCTATAATGTTTGTATGTTTGATCCGGATTTAAGTGATATGAAAGAACGTCCATCCTCTTGAATTCAGTCAGTGTTGCTCAGCCTTGCGCATGTCCAAAACAATGACTGCTCAGTGTTTCAGCAGAGCTGTGCTCATTCAGGTCAAAGTTCCCCTTCGCCCAGTGGCTCGTATTGCTCATCTTACCCTGTGCAAAAGTTGTTTCGAACTCTTCGGTTGTGCTAAATGATGAACTTAACATCGTTCTTCACATTGTTGGTGTAGGTGCTGACATGGTCAGGAAGGACACGCATTTTCATTGTGCCGTCAGCACCACAAGAAAAGACGTGATTGCCTGCTGCCGTCTCGATCTGCATGACGCCTGTGCCTAGGTTGCGGAAGATGGACTGCCGGGCGTGTTCATTCGGGAACGTGTGCAATAAGCACTGTGTTAACATGTTCCACACCTGCGCAAAAGCTCACCAAATTAGCCTCGATTGTCTCTTAGCCATAAACACATGAACATCACTTTACAAGTTTACAAGTGGACAGGAAAATGAAATAATGACTTCCCGTTGCCTCAGTTACTTGGTGGAAATGGTCTCACTCAGAAATGTGTTTTATTACATAATAAAAAATGTTATAATTTAGTATCATTTATTAATAAGAAGTCAGTAGTATCATTTTTACCATTATTCTTATACTGGTTTAAATAAAAACATGCATTATTCATTATTAAAGTGGATGCTGAGATGGACCAAGTTCTGAGATTCTGTGTTATAACACCATGAATGGAACATACCTTGATGTTGCCTTCAGCTGACCCACTGATAAAGCAGCTTTCAATGGCATCCACAGCCAGCGCTTTGACAGCTGAGTCATGGGCCTGGAAGCTCTGGCGCTGGAGCTTAAGTGTGAGGTCCAGCACACTGATCCAGCCTTTCCTCCCTCCACTGAGCAGCAGCTGCTGTTTGGGAGCCAGAGCCAGCACAGTGGCACCAGACTCATGGCAGCTAAAGCCTGCAGTCAGACCAACATGCTTGGTGAGATTTCAGAACCCCATTTATATAGGCTATGGGTGTGGTGATTGATACTGGTATGACAGTATACACTATATGGCCAAAGGTTTGTGGACACCTGAACACCTTTTGAACATCCCATTACAGACTTGGACCCCTTTGCTGGTATAATAACCTTCATTCTAGGAAGGCTATCCAACAGATGTTGGAGTGGCTCTGGATATTTGCCCATTCAGCCACAGGAGCATTAGTGAGGTTGGTTACTAATGTTGTGTGAGAAGGTCTGAGGCACAGTCAGCATTCCAGTTCATCCCAAAGGTGTTTAGTGGGGTTGAGGTCAGGACACTCAGGAGGTCAGGAGGCCCTCACTTTGGGCACGGGGCATTGTCATGCTGAAACATGTTTGGGTCCTCTAGCTCCGGAGAAGGGAAATTGTAATAAAAATAATAATAATAATAATAATAATAATAATAATAATAATAATAAGGGAAATTGTAATGCTACAGCATACAGATATATTCTAGACAACTCTGTCCTTCCAAATTTGTGCCAATAGTTTGGGGGAAATGCACATATGGGTGTAATAATCAGGTGTCTACATGTTTCTTAGCCATATAGGATATCATGTTACACCTGTATAGACAATGCTTTAAAAAAAAAAACTGCCAGACACACAATATAGTAAAGGACTGCTGTTGTCAGTATTGCTATGGCAACACATCATTTAAATCTCACCCAGCAACACTACTTTGCACAGCAGGCACAGAAGCAGTTTAGCTTGTGAATAATGCATGTTTGGTTGAGTATTAAAACTATGGGCAGTGGAATCTAGTTAAAATCAGTCCTGCGTTTTTCTAGGTCATCTAGATGCAAATCTGGCGCCTGTTTGGGCAAATTGCAAATCTTTTCTCATTGTCAGTGGTCTGAGATGCTCACAGAAAGCCTACGCATTTGCATGATCAGAGGTAAGGGACACATTTATTAGGATTTATTAGGTAATGGCAACATTATGTTACGACAGTCATTGAAATATCAGGCCCAGTGCCCTTACGTGGTTATACAGTTGTGCTTGAAAGTTTGTGAACCCTTTAGAATTTTCTATATTTCTGCATAAATATGACCTAAAACATCAT
>JAQQZR010000039.1:13918523-13941023 GCA_030068235.1 Notoglanidium macrostoma | reverse complement strand
GGTCCTCAGAAATCTCCTTTGTTCGTGCCATGATACACTTCCACAAACGTGTTGTGAAGAGCAGACTTTGATAGATCGCTGTTCTTTAAATAAAACAGGGTGCCCACTCACACCTGATCATCATCCCACTGATTGAAAACACCTGACTCTAATTTTACCTTCAAACTATCATTTTCCTCAATAAATAAATGACCAAGTATAATATTTTCGTCTCATTTGTTTGACTGGGTTCTCATTATCTACTTTCAGGACTTGTGTGAAAATCTGATGATGTTTTAAGGTCATATTTTGCAGAAATATAGAAAATTCTAAAGGGTTCACAAACTTTCAAGCACAACTGTAGTTAGCATGACTAGCAAGTTGCTCAGCAAGCACATAATATTTCTCTGTATACTTTTTAGTTGGAGTTTATATTTTATACATAAATATATATGTACACACACACACACACACACACACACACACATTATACTGAGACTCTACGGCCAACGGACAGAAGGTGGACGAGGATTATTGATGCATCAGAGCCACTATCCAGGATGAAACAAGGAACATCCGTGAATACATCAAGAAGATGGTCTCCCAAGACGAACTGATGAAAGAGTGTCTTAGGCAGCAGAAGATAGAAGATGACGGGAATGATGCGAAAGCATGGTGGAAGACCAAGCACCTCCATGGAATGGTCCACCAGCAGGTAGATGAAGTGGCTTACATCAGGAAATCCAACATCATGGCAGCACAAGAACAGGCCCCAAGCACCAGATCACCAGAGGCAGGGGTCTACCACAGTAGCCAGGACCCAAGGTACAGGCTGTGCACAGATGTAGGCTGGATGCAAGATGCAGGCTAGGATAACATATACTGTAAGGCATAACCAAGTGGTGGGGATAGTGTACAGAAACATCTGTACCAAGTATGAGCTAGAAGTTCCCAAGTCGCGATGGGAGACACCACCGAATGTGGTTGAGAACAACAGAGCTAAGATCCTGTGGGACTTCAATTTCAAGACAGATAAGCAGCTTCAGAAACATCAGGAAGAAGGAGCATGAGAAGATCGAGAGGTACCAAGGCCTAAAGAACAACTGGAACAGATGTGGAAGGTGAAGTCAAAAGTGGTTCCAGTGGTAATAGGAACATTAGGGGCTGTGACTCCCAAATTTGGAGAGCAACGCCAACAGATTCCAGGTACAATAACTGAGATCTGGGTTAGGGTTAGTGTAAATGGCGCAGGTCTAGGAACAGCTAAGTTACTGCACAAGAACCCACAAACTCCCAGGCCCCGACCCGAGGTTGAAGAAGACACATACCACCCACCCAAGTAGGGAAGGATAGGAGGATTTACACACATACACACACTATGTATACTATTTATACATAGCGGTGTGTATATAAAAAAAATATATAGTGTATATAAAAAAAAATTAAGAGACCACTTCAATTTTTTCTTAAATCAGCATCTCTGTGTGTGGCAGCCATTTCATTCCAGTGTCTGTGGTGGAATTCCAACACAAGCACACCTCATTTACTTAATGATCACCTGAGCCAAATTTTATTTTATTAGGAAAAGTATACAAGCCACTGCTGTAGACTATCTTCTTGCAGTAGGCCCAGTTTGGATAGCAAAAACAGTGCTAGGTGTACATAAAATTTAATTGGAATAAAAAAAAATCTATTCATCATGCCAAAAGACTTAAAAATAAAGTTTTGAGTGAGAAAGAGAAGGGTTCAATTCTGGGTTTACTGGCAGAGGGATACAGTGAGCATCAGGTTGCTTCCATCCTCAAAATTTCAAAGACTACAGTTCAGAACAAGAACAAGGTCAAGCAGCTGACATTCGGGACAACAAAGTTACACATTAGCAGAGGGTGAAAACGACTCTCCACTGACTGGGATGATCTTCAGCTCCTTCGAATGACATTCAACAACCGTAGGATGACCTCAAATGACCTACAAAAAGAATGGCAAAGGGCATTTGGGGTTAAAGTGCGTGGCAAGGACGGTTCGAAATGGGCATCTCTGGGCGGGGTTGAAGTCATGCAAAGCTAGAAAATAAGCCCTTCATCAATGAGATGCAAAGAGCAGCCAGGCTGAGATTTGCTAAAGACTATAAGGATTGGACTGCAGAAGACTAGAGTAAGGTAGTCATCTATGATGAGTCCAATTGTCAGCTTTGCCATCACCTGGTCATCTAATGACTAGACGGAGACCTGGAGACCAATCTCCAGACCTGAACCCCACTGAAAAACTCTGGAATGTGATAAAGAAGAAGATGGATGGTCACAAGCCATCAAAGTCACCCAACAGCACCGTGAACGACTGGTGGAGAGCATGCCAAAACTAATAAAAGCTAAAAAACTAATAAAATTAAATGTCAGGGACATGCCACCAATTAATGATTTCGGAATTCTTCCCGAGTTCAAACATTAGTATTGTGGTGTTTACAATTGAATATGACCTTGATTTCTATACATTATTCAAGGTCTGAAAACACTTTTTTTGGTCTGCAATGAAATCCTCCAAGTGACAATATTTTTATGTGGAACTTGAAGAAATAATGTCAGGAGTTTATGGAATAAAACAAAAATGTTCATGTTCCTCAAACACATACCTACAAATAGTAAACCAGATAAATGGATCGTTTTGCACGGTCTCTTAATTTCTTCCAGAGCTATATATATATATATATATATATATATATATACACACACACATACATAGATATATATATGGCTCTGCAACGCACAGAGTTCTGACACCTTTCTACCATAGTCATAGTTAACTTTTTCTGGACTTTGTGCTAGCCATCAAAATTGGGCCCTTTTCAGTGTATTGAGATAACCAATGTTATTCACTTCACTGGTCAGTGGTTTTAATGTTATGACTGAGCAGTGCAAGTGATTTCCCTTACCAGGAAAATAAGTGCGTTTAATGGGTTTGCTGCTGCTGTAGTGTTATGTTTTTAAGCCATCATCTTTGAAAATGTTGTAAATATACGGCAAACTCAAAAATTGGGCTCGAACACAAATTTAGAGAAACCTGAAACCTGCTGTGTTTGAGACATGGTAGTGTAAACTCACCATGAACCAGGCTGTTGGATGGCATGACCAGTGTATCCCACAAACAGACATTTCTGTATAGCAAAAAGCAGGGATAAAGGGAGGGAGGGAAAGAAAACAGGTTTGCTTGAGTAAAAAGGTGCTGCAAGAAGTCATGTTTAGGCAGAAAAAGCAATCAGCTCTGATACAATGGCTTGAGGACTCTAATGCCAGTACTGCACAGTATACCTGTTGTCAGTGGAAAGGCCTGCAGTGGCAATGAGAGATGATGAGCCCACAAACACAAAGTCATGGGCTGTTTTGTTATGGCACTGCAATGTCTGAAGAATAACACAAAGAACACTGTCTGTTATCGCTCTAAAGTTAAACAATTAAATAAATAAATATTCAGAAATTATGTTACATACCAGATAGGGTTTAGGGGTGTTCCCTGATGTATTTGTCTGCCAGAGACTAAGCGCTCCATCTGCATCAACAATACCAAACTGGGAAAAACAGTTGAAAAAAGATTGCTTACTAGCAACAGAAATAAAATTCTGAAAATCTAAATATTTAAGTACTCTAGAGGAACATAAATGTATATATTAACATAACAAAAGACTACCAATTTAATGCATATAACCTATAATAGGCTAGACTAGATAAACTATATTTTACTAGTATTTTTTTAACACAATGTAAAACATATGAGTCCTGTGTTCATTCACCTTATTCCCCTGGTAGTTAAATCTGATCCTTGTGACCCTGGAGTTGCCAGGGCTCCTAAAGCAGATGATCTGCTGTGAATGGCCCCACTCAAACATCCTCACACTGCCATCCTGAGCTCCTGTTAGGTCTGTACTCAAAGAAAAGATGCCTTGTTATACTGAAAAATAGTGATACTTACACAAAATAGTGATTTTATTTTTAAATATACCAGAACTCCTAGAGAATACTCGGACTAGTTGTGTACTGGATGGGTTTGTCTTTCACAATGGCTAAAGATAAACCCGATGTTCACAAAAAGGGAACACTTTGATGGGCATCACTCTGTAATATTGTAATCAGCAAAAAAGCTGGTGGCACTTACAGTATGGGAGGGTAGGGTGGGATATCATCCTCCTGACGTTGTTAATGTTTCGTTTGATTAGCTACATGGAGGATAAAGCATTTTTTAAGTTCTGTAAGGAAAACTACATCTTTACGATACAGCTATAAGGACATGGCCAAAAGTTTGTGGCAGCCTGACCATCACACGCATTCCTGAGTTTCGTTCCCCCTTGCTCTTATAATTACCTCCACTGTTCTGGAAAGGCTTTACGCTACATTTTGAAACATGGCGGTGAGGATATGTCCATTCAGCCACAAGAGCATTATTGAGGTCAGTAGCAAGGAGACCTGGCGTGTATTCAGTGTTCCAATTCATCCCAAAGGTGTTCATTGGGGTCGAGGTCAGGGCTCTGTGCAGGTTAATCGAGTTCTTTCACTTTAAGATTGGCAAACCATGTCTTCATGGACCTTGTTTGTGCACGGTGCACTGTCATGCTGGAACTTGTTTGGGCCCCTTTAGCTTCAGTGAAGGCAAACTATAAAGCTACAGCATACAAAGACTCTACACATTGGAATCCAATTTGTTTGGATAAGAACCACATATGGGTGTAATGTTCAGGTGTCCACAAACTATCAGCCATAAAGTATATATTAATAGAAACTGGTATCAAACCTTAAGAAACAGGAAAATGTAAGTTCATATTATGCAAACCATAGACTTAAACAGAATTTTAACACTCATTGGCAGTAAAATGATCTGGCATAAGAAAAGCAGCAACATGGTCATGGGCTGCTCACCATGGCTGCACCTCTGCCAGTCTGGTGGCTGCCCAACCAGGGCATGTTAATGGGAGTGCCAGGACTGCTGTGAGTGTAGGGTGTTGTGCCATGCAAAATGGTGAAGTCATCCCGGGTCTGGACCACCAAGAAGTCATCGCCTCTGAAACGCCACATGAAACACAATGCAGGTCCAAATGAGAACTGAATAACATGTGTCTACTCTCTTCCTGTTAATTAAAACAGCAATTTAAATGGATCATTACTGTTCATGGTCAAATGAATCTGAAAACAAAGCCTCCACATTGACAATCAAGCAATAATGAGATCCAAATATAATATATAATATAATTTCCTTCTGTGCCTGCCCATGTGAATGAAGCGGAAATAAGCTACACTGATGCCACATTTTATTCATTTATACCTCATTCATATAAAGGGCTTTTGTGTAGCTAGTGAAAAGAAGATGGGACTCTTATGACAGAAACTTACGGTATATGCCTTTTATAGAAATATAATAGAAGTTGGCCAAAGGAAATACAGATATGAACCAGCACTTTAATTCCTGCTGTGGGACTGCAGGAAAACTGTAAATGTAAAGATACCCATTGAAACTTGTACTGTTAAGAGGAATTTACTTCATTTCCGTCTCGGCTTCATCATCGATCCATGTCAGTATCTGAGTGGCCAGGATGGAGGACACGTCCAGCTCCTGGATGTCATGGGTGGACGCAATTACTAAGCAGTTACGATTGGCCTGTGGAAGCATGATACATTTCATTATACTGTACATCCACCCAGTTAACAAGCTTAAACCAAAACTTTAATTAGAAAACGCCAGTGCTTCTCTCCTGCAGTGCTGCACCTTGTTAATGGCGAAAGCAGTGATGATGTCAGATTCCTTATGGATGATGCGTGCTTTGCCTCCATGGTAACCCAGATCTGCCTCGATCTGTGTGAAACAGACTCATCATTTTCAGGTGTCACTGATTCACTAACATTTGACTTCTGTCTACAGCAATTCCCACATTCCCATAATATATTATATATAACAGAGTTTGGCTGATGTTATATGAAAAACTGTTATTGTACTTGGCTATAAGGGACAAGAAAAAAGGTGATTATGTGAATTAGTACAGGCATCACATTCCTATGGCATAATTGTACATTTCAATAATCAAACAGTGCAGATATTGTTTCTCCAAAATCTATAAACTTTAGGGCATTTACTATGCGTTATGAAAACACTTCAGCTTAACAGATTTAGCTGCCTAAAACCTACACTGGGATTTTCTTTTGCATTCTAATTCTAGAATACGTGATTAATCAATATTGGGTAAACAACAGTTATAATGTATTGCTGATAAAATGCAAAGTCTGGTGTGTTTTTGGGCAGATATGCTGTGGTCATTATTTCCCTAACATCAGCTGTTACATGGCCATTTCTCAAATCAGAGACACTAAAATTGATCTTTGTTTTGAACAATAAATAGATCCCCTAGCCATAGACTGGGGTCTCATACAAACTGTATTTCTACCTCTCACGCAGTGTTCCCAGGACATGCCTGGACAAAGTGCTTATTGCTGAAAATGAATGAATGGATGAATGAATAAATGACAAATTCATTTGCATTAGTATAATAGCCATCTGAGAATCAACATGTACAAAAAAACATGAAGTGCAATGTATAAAGCTTTTTTCCTGACTTAATCACACTGTTATTTTGGTCAATAAATATTTTACGTAAGTGTTACTGTTAGGTAAAACCTTATAAACCTAATTAGGTAAAACCTTACCCTAACCTTAGTGTTAGTTAAATATTATCCCAGTTTTAAAAATGTCAGGCATGTAATAATTTAGTTATTTTGATATATAGATCAAGGGAGATGGAATGCACCTTGTAAGTGGTAAAATCACAAGGTGCTTCATTGACTAAATGTAAAGCATACATGGCAACCACATGCACCACAAATCTTAAAAAAATAAATAAATATAAATAATTAAAACAATACAACAAGCAGTACCTGACTGAGACCAGGCTCCTCCATCCCTGGATACCTCATGCTGTCGGTGCAGTCCTCAACCGACTTAGTCACAAAACATCAGACAAAGAAATAAAATGAAATCATCCAAGTCAGTAATTCACATAAAAAAAAATGTACAATTAGACTGCTAAATAACAAAAATAAATTGCACAGGAGCCGCAATTAGAACTAAGCAACTAATTACATGAACACAAATTACGTCACAAAAATTCAGCAAAACAACCTCGCAACACAACCATCAGTTATGGCACAAAATTATCAACATATGTAGATTTTTCCTTGAATTTGTATGCATTCTTTAAACCATTAAAATATTACTGAACTGAAATCAAAAGAGGTCACTTCCACAGCTACATACTACAATTTCATTACTCTTGATGGCACAAATCAGACAAGCATGCAAATGACTGTGTACCTCCGGCTGATCCCGCTTTTTGGTAAAGATGTTGCGGATAAAAGTCTCCTGCACCTCTTCCTGTTTTACAAGGTACTGCCATAGTCTCTTAACGGAAAGTGCAGAATGATGTCGGGACCTAGATGATTAACATGCACTGTCAATACAGTAACACTAATGCTCAACCCGCATCATTATGGATCTTACTTTCAAATTAGGAAGAAGGAATTATAAAAATGGATGGACATTAAGCATTTTAGGCATTTAATTTACCTGACTGAAAATCAAAAGACCATTTTAATCAAAATGTTTGCCATTTGAAAAAACTAGCTCTGCATATGTTTGAAAAAGAATCCAGAAAGTTTCATCACAGCTGACCTGAACGGTGTGTTAGTGGGTTCGAATAAGGCCTTGTGCCTCAGGAGAGCTGGACCAGATGCCATGGTCCCATCAGCTGAGTGTGTGGAGATGTATTTGGTAGGAGGCCCACCGAAAATCTCCAGTCTCTTGAGTAACACCTGTTCCCAGCGTTGTAGCGTTTTCATCACAGAGTGGCACAGTGGGGAGCATACAGGTAGATCTAAAACACAAAAGCATACAACTACAGCACCAACAATACCCCAGTGAACAACAGCAAATAAAACCCTAGATATGCCTTGGTATTTACCAGTCAATCTCAAAGTTGGTCATGCAACATGTCTATTACATTTCAACTGTCAATTGAGGAATTCAGATGTCTTAAGAACACATTTCCAGACATACACTACATGGCCAAAAGTGAACATCTGACCATCACACCCACATGTGCTTTTAAACATCCCATTCCAGGTTTAGTCTCCCCTTTGCTGTTATAATAACCTCTACTCTTCTGGGAAGGCGTTCCACTTGATTTAGGGCCCATTCAGCCACAAAAGCATTAGTGAGATTAGGCAATGATGTCTGGCGAGGAGGCCTGGGGCACAGTCGGTATTCCAGTTCATCCCAAAGGTGCTCAGAGGGGTTGAGGTCAGGGCTCTGATCACTTGACTTCATTGCTGTTTTTAGTGACTAAAATACCTCAGCGAGTGTTGGACAGGGATCACAAGGGCCCAAATCTTGCAGTTATTTTTTCTGTCTTTGTTTTTCTTCTGCTGATATGTGATCTAAATATTAATTGCTTGGAACAGATGGACAATTAACAGGCCTGTGCTGCAGTTCTATGGAGCATCCAATGTTGGCTGCCATGCTGGAAGAGTTTTTTGCCCTCCAGGTCTCCACGCCAGTCAAATGACTGAAAACTATGAATAGTGTTCCTCCAACTTCGTGGCAACAGTTATAGCGTATGTCTTTTAATTAATGTCGTCAGTGGATACCAGTAGTAATTATGATTCACACAGGATAAGCGATCTCCGTCTAAACTACAGAAACTGGAGTGCCTTCATGATGTACACATGATTGTTACACTAAAAATTCCTTGTGTACTTCACACTCCTAATTTTAATACATTATTAAGAATTTTTTTTTTTTTTTAACCTTTATTAAAAGTACTTGTAGGGCTTGCTGTCACGCAAGTTGTGCTTGATCATTAGTAGATCACATCTAGGCTCATACATAAGCTCTTTGCTACAGCCCTGTTATGCGCTCAATAACTCAAGTTAAACCCTCAGAAGCATCACTTCAACAAGTTAATTTGAACTTCATCCATATTTTATTGTTCTGTATTTTAAACTGAGCCAAAGTGTATTCCAATTTGGGTTATTGTGGGAGATGATAGAAAAAAAACTGAAAGCTTCCTGAAGTGTTTTTACTGAACAAGGCTTTATTTCTTACCCAAGAGGTCATAGCCAGCCACGGGATAGAACGATTTCAAGTTGACCAGCACAAGCTGCACCATGGCCACACGCATCAAACACCAGCTAAGGACAGAGGAATTTAGCATTTAATCACACAGCCACGAAAACGCCATAGGATGATCAGAAAATACATGTCATACAATAGCTCTGCATACCTATACGAGTTATTGTTGGAATGTTCTTGAAGGGGAGAATTGGTGTCAAACGCATCTCCAAAACCATCTTCTTCCTCCTCCTCCTCATCACTGCCTTGGCTTTCCTCTGAATCATACTCAATTCGGCTTACAGATGGTGGCAGGAAAGGCTGTGGGAGTCATAAGAATGTGGAATATGTCAGGCCTAATAAGAACTGAAAATACGGATAAGTCTGGACAGAAGATTATTTGTCTTGTACCTTTGCGGTAAAGTAGTCCCAGATGCTGAGCTCAGGAGGCACAAAGCGTTCTTTAAAAATGGACGCTTCCTGCTCCATTATGGGGCTGGGACTGACTGGGCTGTCTGCTGCCTCCCTGGAGCTGCTTCTTGAAGAACGCAGCCTGAAACGCTTCTGCTTCATTTCCTGTTCCTGCATCATGGCTGGGACTGACACACACAGCAACATATGTACTGAGAAACAGTAGCGTGTTTACTAGACAATTGTGCTTATATATTGTCAAAAAGCACAGTAGACCAAACTATGCGATTGTGAAATACCTTATTAACTACTGGATATGTATTATTTCTGCCGAGATAAATATAATATTTGCCAGCATCTTCTGTTGTCAAAGAAACAGCAATTCATATCTTTGCAAAGCACTAACCCGATGCCGTGCTGGGTTTTCCTGCTACGGGAAGGCGAGCCCCCCCACCAAACACAGCCACCCACAGCTTGCTGCTGAGCGGATGAGCCACGATGTGGAAGAGCTCATTGCTGGAGTGTGTGGCCAGGCCATGCACAAACAAGCTGAGAAAGACGGCTGTGAGGATCTCGCACAAAAGCACACCCACACTTGGTTGGTTCTCCTCTGCTGCTGCACCCAAGAGACGAACCAATGTACTGACACCTGCAGCACAAATAATAAAAACAGTAAAAATATCACCTTGCAGCTATCTGTGCAGGTCAGACAGTATCAGAGTTAATGTTGACCATAAGCTATAATCAGCTCAGTATCATGCTAAAAGTCTGTCAATTACAGCCGGGGCGGTAATACAAAATATTTATAATTGATTTGTGATGTTCATTGGTTCCATAAAATTCTTTAACATGTCTTTATTATAACTATTTATTTTGGGAAGCACTTTTAGATTTTAAAAACTCAAAATGAAATCCAAAAAATAACATGATAATAAAATTATTAACAAATGCAACAGCAGCAATAATAATAATAATAATAATAATAGTAATAATAATGGGAAAAAAGAGAATATGGTTGGAGTCTACCTGGCCACTGTGCTGGAGAGGTGTTAGGAATGACAGCTTCATCCATACTGAGAGTTCGCACAGGGTGCTGATGGGAAAGCAGGATGCTCTCATAGACAGTGCCTGTGAACTGGTTGATATGACTGTCGGGAGGAAAGATTACAGATGTATTGCTTGAACAGTGATGTAAAGACCCCTAGTTATCATGGCCAAAATATTGTTTATGTTAAGTTGTATTCACTTTAATTAATGTTAAGGTTTTAGAGTACATATTTGGTGCAAAATCAGATTCTGAATGCGCATGCATGAAGATTTATACAAAAGGCCTATTATGGCATCACATGGGTGTCATGCTCATTTGTCTACTAACAAAACCGGCTTAGAAGTTGATGATTGATTGGCATGTTTAGACTCACTTTACGTTTTTTTTTAAAGAAAAATCAGCATAAACATGCTTGACAAAGTGCTCATATAAACTTTTCCAAATTTTTGTGTTACACAATGGGTGCACTATAACAACAGTCCAACTCACCTGTAACTGTGTCCGTCACAGAGGCACTGGTAGATGCAGGCAGAGAGAGAAGCTGCCAGCGTGTGCATCACATAAATCTGTGCACAATGCAGCCAGTGGATTAAAAGTGAAAGAACAGGAAGTGTAACAATAAAATATACACAACAAAAAGCACACTTAATCTATACAAAATGGTTCTCCACTACATCTTAAAACAACCAAAGTACAATCTGTACCAACAAATAATAAACATGTATTCAAGACTTTAATTTTGTAAAATTACTCAAAATTGGGAATTAGGCTAGAATTCAGCATCACTGTATCAGATATAGTCCTACAGTCTTTAAACATTTATGCCATTAATACATAAGAAAATGTTCCATCCTCTGGAAATCTGTCATACCTCATTGTTAATGATGTCTGGGTGAGGAGGAGAGTCCAGTGCATTAATGGTGTGCAGTATGTCATGTGTCAGGTTGGTCAGGTGAACTATAGGATTGGCCACCACAGTTTTGGTGCTTGCAGTGCAGGCCAGAAGGAGAGGAACTGATGCTTGCTGCTGAGCAGGAATCTGAAAACTGTCATCCTAACACACACAAGAGTACATACATACATATTTAATTCACATTAAAATAACAGCATATAACTCAAACTATCTTCTGTCACAATTGGGTGACAGAAACAGAATTAGGATTACACAAAGGAAGCTACCAATTCCTGTGACAGCCTTTTGATGTGTTTACTCAGGCTGAGCTTGTGTCTGTTTGAAGATCTGCAGAAAGGAGGACAGGCTCCTGAGAGCCCTGTGCTTCAGCTCCATCTGTCATTCAGTGCTTGGAATGTCATTCTTTCTGGTGCTGCAATTATTTTCAGCCCATGTTTCCAAAACAAACCCAATTTGCTACATTTTGGCCTATCGTTCTGTACATTTCACACTACAACAAACTTTTAAGCTCTAGCTTAGCGTTATCTTCCTTTTTAAACCACCCTAATACACTGCTACTAATTTATCTATTTAATTATGTATTATTATTACAGATTTCATCATAAAAACGTATTTTTTGTTTGAGTTTAGTTGGTCAGAATTTGTCATGATGCAAGTTACCTGTTGGGATTCTTGCAGAAGCAGAATCAGTTCCATCCTGACCGAAGCCAACCCTCCTCCATGGGAACCATGTAGGCTGCAATAGCTTAGGAAGATGCGTAGCAGAGGCTGGTTTCTATGGAGCCAAAGTCTGCGCTTGTGTTGCATCTCTTTTACTTGCTCCACAGTCCCTTGGTACTCTTGCTCATCTCCAGAGGCACCACTGACCTGGCCAAGGTCAAATGAGATGCCCCCAGCCACCTGCTGAAGGTATGGGTTGTACCCGCAACACTTCTGAAGGGCCACCACCTCACGCTCCAGCCAGTGGCACAGTTGGTGGCGCAGCTTGCCACCATCCAGCTCATAACCTGTGGAGAGAGTCCGCAGCTCGGCAGTCAGCATCTTCAGGCAGGAAATGAACTTGAGCCGAGCAGCTAAGATGTCCTCAAGAAGCACAAGGGAATTGTCTACAGTGACATCTGTAGACATGGCGGTAGAGTCAGGAGCATCACAAAGGACATCAGAGCTCTCTGGTTTAATTTGCTTCATCGCTAGGCCAGCTTCTTCATCCTCAGATTCTTCTTTGTCACTGTCCCACTTCAGCTCCAAAGGCTCATCTTGCAAATTCATGGAAGGCTGACTCCAGTCAAAGCTCAAAACAGAGTCCGAGTGGCTGTGGTCTTCTTGTGGAGTAGATAAGGTGTCTGAGACAGACTCAAAGCCGTTAAACATAGGGTGGGACCAGTCAAGTGTAGAGGCCTGGTCTTTCCCACTATCACTGTCTGGATTGTCAGGACCACTAAATATTGGTGAAGGCTTCTCTTGGTTGTGGAGCATCTTAGATTTCTTAATAACTTTGGGCATTTTGGAGAGGACATCTAGAGCCAACATAGGGCATCCAGCTTGTAAGTGAGCATAAGCAGTAGTGAAGAACAGTCTCCGTTCTATGAGACTAATGGAGTCAGCCATGCTGCCTTGTCCCGTCAGTCCCACTTTAGCTTGATCTGAGGATCCAAAATGGCGCCGAAGAAGCAGTGGATGGGTTCTGAGGTAGGTGTAGAAGTTGAAAACTTCTGGGTTGCAAGGAGATGATTCTATAGTCCCTGTAGGACAACAAAAGAAATTACCAAAAAGACATAAACCACTAACCAAAATATTTTATATGTTAAAATATAAAATTACATTTAGCTTGCATAGCATCACTTCCTACCTTCGTGTAAAGCATCAACATTTGGGTTGGGTGGCGCAAGCAAAGTATCCAGTGCTCGGCTGTAATCATCTAGAACCCAGTATGCCATGCTACGTAGAAAGGGATCCTGGTGCATTGGAATCTGGTGGTCGTGACCCAGCACATATCTCTGTAGAATCTTCTTATAAGTGGAGGATGTCTCAAACTCAGACTCATATAATCTGCTAATCACCAACGCCAACTGCAAGTCCTGCATCTTCTCCAAGCAAACCTAAATGTATATGTTTAATCAGAATTACCAGTTATTCTTATAACTGGTATATAATATAGTGTAGACAAGGACATACAAGTGGAACTCTTCACCAACGGCGTCAGCAGTGATGCCTCTACCTCCAATAAGTTTAGTACTTCTTTTTACTAATTTGTATGCCTCAAATACCCATAAAATACCTTTATTTCCCAAGTCTTGAGAAGCACCAGTGTGCAAAGGTTTATGCTTGTTAATTTTATGTCCTTTTTTATGCCTCTGCAACTCGATGTTGGAAGCATTATGGTTATGGCTTCCTTTCCATCTGTTCTTCTATCCATCTATATGTCTATGTGTCCGATACTCCTTAGCAACAGTGGTTTAATGTTTTGTAGGATTCATTAAGATTATCGTATAAATTATATATACAATTTAACCAACAGAAGAACTGATTTTGGAACTGATCCAATCAACAGTGTTAGCAATCATAAAGCTGGTCACACACTAGTGCTTCGCAAATACCTGGGAAAGAGCTACACTAAATAAAAGGCATTCATAGAAAAATACAAGCATTCATTTACCTGAATGCTTTTATCTTTGTTACAGTTCTTTACAAATCTTAAGCAAATGTTTACGTTTTTGACCAAATAAAATACTTTCTACTTGAATTTCCAAGAGGGCAAGTACGCTCCTTAAAAATTGGCCATATTATATAGAATAATTCCAGTCCTAATGACTGTTACCTCAACAGCATCCTTGAGGGAACCTGCCAACAAAAAGAAGGCTGCTGAGTGCTGAAACCTCTGCTTTCCAAGCAGAGAGAATGCGTTCTTCAGTGCAGCTTTCCTCCATCGGTCCTCATTAAAGTTGTTACTGAAGAAAGCCGTCATCTTTACATTCCTGTGGGACCTTCACACGACAGAAGGTACTAGTTAAACCAGGCCAGCAGAGAGTAGCTTTTAATCCTACAGCTCACAAAATGTAAGATGAAAAAGTTCATACCTGTACAATCCCCAGACCACAGCTTTCTTCTTCATAGCCAAATAAAACAGTGCTGCATCCAGGGGATCGTTATTCCTTTGAAAAGAGGCCTTTGCTACCTAGCAAGAGTGACAGCAGCATGAATAATAGACTAGCAGAAACAAAAAAGAAAAAAATAATACCTCGTACTATTAATTATGCACATTAAGGCACCTAAGGCACTTAAGGCACCTAACTTCGACTAGGTAGATTCCCCTGTAAAAATTTTTTTTAAATATAAATAGACTTATTTTGAAGCAAAGTTTAGAAATTTTTGCCTGCCCCAACCTTTTCAATGCATCTGCGAAGCTTATTGGTGCTTCTTAACCACCAGCCTACACCCATGGCTTTCAGTTCAGGCCAGGTTGGTTCTCCTTTCTGCAAGCAGGGCAGCATGTTGAGCAGTTCCTCCTCAGCTTCAGAGTGAAATGCCCAGGTATAGTGACATGTAGACAGTCCTGCAGGCCAGGAACCAGAATTAAAACCCCTAAAAGTTCTCAAGCACCAAGAAGAATAACAAACAACTGACAGCATAGCCAGCTTTCAGGAATGTGATCAATACAGACTAAAAATAAACACCTAACAGATTTATCTTAACTTATAAAAGCCCATGCTTTTATTTTTAGAAGTATGCAAGATGACATTTTGAATACTGATACTGGTGTTTTGTAAATGTACCTTGGCAGAGGAGCTGTGCGCGATGCACTGGCGGTAATGTTGTGAGAAGGAAAGTGTGCAAACGAACAGCAAGCAGGAACTTCAAGCCACATTCATCCAGCGTGTCTCCACCTAAATTTTGATTACTGCATTTAGTTCAAAATCTGCTGCATCAAATAAGCTAGTCATAAAGAAGCAGACAACTAAGCAAAATATACTGACCTTGACCTTTTCCCTGACTCTCCCCGATGTCTGTGCTGGTTGTGGCAATGGTATCAGCCAAGGCCATGAGTGACATCTGCTCCATTCGTGTCAGCCCAGGTAGGCTGGAGTGAAGCAAGTGGCTTGACAAAACCTGTGCATGCTCTGGGCCAAAGAAAGTGGGACTGTATTTTGACAGATCAATGACCTTAGCTTTAGCATCCTCCTCCTCACCTTCTAAGAGATCCATACCATCCAAGCTCACAGGGCTGGTCTGGAAAAGCTCATCATAGGTGTCTGCTCGACTGGAACCATGACCGCTGTCCCCACTAACACTGGAGGTTTTGCCTTTAGCACAGGGGGCTGTATCATCATCTGCAGCAAGCAGAGCATACAGGGGCAATGGTGGAATGGAGTCAATCTCTGTGTAGTCTGAGCTCTCGGTTTTGTTAAACATTTTGGGATCCCTGGCAGTACTCCCACTAGCACTAATTGTGAGGGATCGCAAACGGCGTTCCGGGTTGGCATTGGTGTCCTTTAGAGTCACAATCTCTCCAGCTATACACTTAACCAGATGGGACAAAATAGCTTTGGCCCGTCGCACCTTGCCTAGGTCCATTAGTTCCAAAAGCTGCACTGGATGATACTGAGGGAGGGTAGGAAACAAGTGGTGTGCTGCCTCAAATAAGCCACAATCTTCCATTTCAGCTGGAAGGTCATACATTGTCCTCTTACCACTAAGCTTCTGAGCCAGACTGGTCATGGACCTGGTAAGATTCTTTTTAGAAGGTTGGAGACACAATCCCTCTTGCTTTAGAGCTGTGCTGAGTGAGCTCATGCTGCCACCATTTGCATCACCTGCAGTGAGTGCAGATTTGGTTAATGCTGCAGGCTGCCACTGAGAGTAGACATGCATTTCACAGTCCATGCCCACAACCAGGATGCCATCTCTAACCCAAGACAGGGAGACTGGGATCGGCAAAGAGCCCTCTACAGAGGAGACTAGGTCTACAACACGCAACAGAACAAGTCGTGAAGAGCAACGCTCCCTGCTGCTGTCTGACAGCCCCTCTGGAGGTTTTCCTGAGAGCAGCCCATACATGTACAGTTTGGAGCCAAGACCTACAGTCAATATATGAGAACCGTCCTCTCTAGAAACCCAGTCTAGATGAACTAGACTTTTACCACTGCTGCGTAAACAATCTCCAGTACTCACTAAACCATCCGAGAAGGTGGGCACAGGAAGATGTTTATCCAAGCCATTGTTAGTCAGACTACTTGAAACATCCAGTTCAAGTGTCTGCTCCAACATCCACTGGGACCCTCCTGTGGATTCACACTGGAATATGCTCACATAAATGAGGGGCTTCTTGGCAAGTGTGGAAGGCTTTGAATCCCTGTATGCCACAGCTACTCGGCTAGTGTGGCAGCAGCTAATGCCCACAGGCCTGTCAGGAATGCTCACTGCACTGCTATTGGGGAGACCCTCTTCCACTAGCAAAGGCCATTCTTCCCAGATGTAAGGAGATGTGTCAAGAGTTTTGTCATTGTCAGAGGCTACTCTACAACTCCAGAACCTCACAGTGCCATCTGTACAGGATGTCGCAAGAAGATATGGGGCCCGGCCGGTTGGCTGAAGAGATGACGAGCTTAAGTGGCCTGCAAAAGATACAAACAAAGAGGCATATATTCATGTGTTCACAAAATTACCTCTTTTTAAAACATGATTTAACAGTAATGACAAAATGTTCAATTAAGTACTGACGTGTGAACAACAAATAACAATTCATGTAAATCAAGATTGTATTTCATCTCTGAATATAACCAAGATATCATTGGCCAGAGTCATTAGGCACACTACCTGCTGCTGGAGTGGCAGATATAACCTCTACCCCTTCTGAAAGGTTCATCTCCTGACTGAAAACTCTCTCCTTCACCAGTGTGAGGCGGCAGGCACTTCGCAGGTTGGACCTGCTAAGTGGTGATTTATGGGCTGACGGTGAGTCATCTTGCAAGTCGCAGATAAATGATGATGCCACAGTGTCTTTATTAGAAGGGGTTGAAGTCTCTCCTTAAAAAAATGTGATAAATATAACAACTTTACTAACATTTATCCTGACATATCACAGTGCAAAGTGCAAAGACAAGGTGGACGTATCACTAGCCTGGGTGCCTGGAATAAGCAGATTTACGGTCTGTGCTATTTGTTTGATATTTGTGGTTCAACAGCTAATAATAAACAAACCAGGGAAAGACAATAACTAGAGAAAGAACCCCCACTTCTTTTTTTTAACGTTTGCTAGACAAAGGTTTTCATTTGGTATACATATTTAAGTTTAATGGACATCACGGTGGTGTGACGCGTGTCAATGTCGTACCTTTAGCAAAAACCCAAATCCCACCACCTGATGCATAACACACATAGACCAATGTGCGTAAGCACAATAAATAGTGTGTACTGATACTCTCTTCAGAATTAGGAACACAGGTATGTAAAGCTACTAATGAAATTGAGAAAATAAAGTGCAGCACAAAGATGTCATAGTCAGCTAGCACAATGCACATATCACCAAGCTGTTCACCAAGAGAAAATATAGAGGTCAACCAGACAAAAATAATATTTCCATTTGATGCAAGAATGCCACAGCTTGCAGTAAAAATGACTGGTGGGTCAAAAATAACAACCATTTGGAAACTGCTAACTTTGCTCAAGCTTGCAAAAAATCTGATTAGGAAAGGACAATGACTAATGCTACAAACTGTCCCCTCAAGAGGAATTTATATACACTGTTTCCTTTAGTCAGTAACTAGCTCAACACATGTTGGCTACCAAATTTTAGCCTAGTTATTTAGGTTTCCGGGGGACTGAGCAGGGCACACTGGAGCTTCCACTTGTCTGGAGGGGCTAATGAATTCATAACTTGTACTCCCATGCAAAGAGAATGTTTCTTTTGTAGAAATCAGATACACACCCATAGTAACAGGTGCTGCTGCCAGCTGCAGATGCCACATATGCAGGATCGATCTCCTGCTCTGGGTAAACTCAATCACCACCAGAAAGAAGCGTGCTGAGAATTGTGCCAGGCCAGAGGCTAAATAAAGAACAAGGGAAAATTATATTTCACAGGTGCACAGTAAAAACTGACAAAGATCAGATGGATTTCTTGAAAGGCACCCTACAATTCTCAGCAGGCGGGAGCTCCTGTGAGCAATCATCCTTCTTCTCATTTCCCAAGATCAGATCCTCTTCAAACACATGTAACAGCTGGGTCTCCTTCCCTTGCTGTGGAAGCATTAACAAGAAATTTGTTGGGACTAACATTTATTATGGTAATTTACTGTCTGTATCTGAAAGGTTATTCTAAAAACGTATACATACAAAGTCTGTGATAGCATCAAGCTCAATGATGCAGCCTGGCCTTGCAGTAGATTGCTGACTTATGATGTTGAATACTTCTCCCACATATTTCTGAGCCACACAAAACAGATGAAGTTTTAGGTTTTTTTTTAATCGAAAGATAATTTCAGTTTATAAGTTATTTATATATAATATATTAGTTTTTTTTTTTTTTTTAAATCACCGGTCTTAAAAACACTTACCGATATTTCAGGATTTGAGAGTTCACTCAGCAATTTCTTAGCCTCAATAACAGCCTGATACAATCTCAAAGAATGGCCATCACTTGCTACAAAACAGGCGCTTGGCGAGTTTCCATATACACCTTTGAGGGACGAGTGAATTAATAAGAAGACATAGCACAAAAGACAGACAGATGAATGCTACAATATCTTAAAAAGAAACAAAAAAAAAAAACAGGAAAAGACAGACCCCTTACCAAGGCAGTTGCTTGGGATGAGAGTTGGAAGCCAGGCCACATTGGAGAAGGCTGATGCATGGAGAGAGTTGATTCTGGCCAGCTCAGACACACCCCCTGAAAATGAGAGGGGTCCAACTGGATCCACCCTCCATAATATCAGTTCACTATAAACTGCATTTGGGTCCTGGGGAACAGCACCCAGCGATGACCGGCTTCTTTGGCCCGAAGAAACTTGCCCAGACCTTGAGGGGGCAATGGGGTTGCACACATTGGCATTGTGGTGTGAGGTGGTTAGAAGCAGGGGCAGTACAGAGTGGCAGGCCAGGTCATTGAGGTGGAAGCGATGGCCACAGTAGCGTGACTTGTGTGAGACGCTGAGTACAGTCGAGAAGGCTGAGCCCTCAGCAAAGCTCACCGACCACTGGTTGAGCGAGCCATCAGAATGCTTAGAGATCATTAGCACATTGGGCGTGAAGATGCTCAGGCGCAGGCCATTCGGGCACTGCTTGCCCTGGCCCAGGCCAATTAGAACTGAAGAGGTGCGTTGTACCCCTTGGGGACGCTGGCGACCATGCTGGATGGCCAAGTCCACATTTTTGTTACAGGCATACATTACTACACTGCGGCTGAGGGAGATGGCATCACCTGTAGGGAAGGCAACAGGGATTCGGGATGCGAAAGATACCTGTGACGAAAAAGATATGGAAGACATTCTCCTTTTATGCCATTGGAAATAAGACTAACAACTTGCTTAGTACCACAGCAATAATACAAATGTAGAGAAAATTCAAATATAAACAAATTAATACTTTAGTTTCTTGCTTTTAATTTAGTTACCAAATGAATACAGAATATTTCCTTTGCAAACTGAGGTAATTCACCTTAATAGCTATTTGATAAATCCTCAAATTAAATATTTTTAAATCATTTGCATCATTTTTTAAAATCTGTTGTTATGCCATATATTATTTCATTTCATTTAAATCTTTATTCTGGTCTTACTATACAAAGTTGTTACCTAATTCCAAAAAAATTATATTTTTGAGGAGAAAAAAAATAAATAAATAAATTGAAATGCATCATTTAAATTCGGTGGAACACGTGGCATCTTTTACCCCTACCTGTGCCTGTCGGAACATTCCAGGCTGGTATTCATCCAGCCAATCAATGTGCCACACCAGCAGCGATCCGTCCATGGGGTGGATGCTGAAAAGCATGTCTGCTCCCCTGTTCCAGTCACTCAGTAACACCTCCACCTGGTGATTCACTGCAGATTTAGGGAGAGGAATTGAGGCTCCGTCTTTGACACTAGTCTCTCCTTTTCTGCTTTCAGGGCCTATAGCATTGTCCTCCTCATCATAGTCTGTATCACAGTAAAAACAGAATACCTTATTTGCATACAATTCCCACATAATTGAAATAACTAAAGTGTCAGAATTAGTCACAGGCCTTCAAATGTTTAAAATGTGGTCAGATACTACCATCATCAGCCTGGCTAGTCTGTGGTGGGTTCTGATGCTCCAAGCTGCTCCTGAGCTGCTGGAGGAACACCTCCATGGTGAGAGTCAGGTGCAGCTCTTTGTTGTTGAGCCAGTGAACATTGAAGAGTCCACCAGGCTCCTCATCATCTGAACCGCTCAGAGATGAAATGGAGGGCAGGAGAGGAATATCTGGAATAACACAGTCCATTAGCTGTTAGATGAAAATATTTCAGGACTTGTTTTAAATTTAAAGCAAACTGGATTCCAATATAATCTATTGGATGTCAAATGTGTGCAGGGTCTAAAATAATTACATTCAATATAAGTTTATTTATCTCATAGGGCAAACTCACTGCAAAATCACACACTCAACATAAACACACATACAAAAGACAAACAGTATGGCATAACACTTGCAGATGATAACTATTCTAACGGTCTAATAAAAAAAAAGAAAAGAAAAAAAAGAAAAGAAATTATATGCACTTTATTTGGAACACTATACTAAGTAAGGCCTCCCATTGCCCTTAAAACAGCCTAAATTCTTCATAGCATAGATTCCACATTATTTTGGATTCTGGCCCATGTTGACATTATTGTATCACACAAGACGAGCCCAAAGTGTGCCAAGAACAAGAAACATTCCCCACACCATTACACCACCTCCACCAGCCTGGACTGTTGACACAAGACAGGCTGAGTCCATGCATTCATGCTGTTGGTGGCAAATTCTGACCCTATCATCTGCGTATCGCAGCAGAAATTGAGATTCATTAGGCCAGGCTACGTTTTTCTATTCTTGAACTGTCCAGTTTTGGTGAGCTTGTGTCCACTGTAGTCTCAGCTTTCTATTCTTGGCTGACAGAAGTAAAACCCAATGTGGTTTTCTGCTGTTGTAGCCCATCCTTCTCAAGGTTCGATGTGTTGTGCATTCAGAGATGATTTTCTGCTCAACACAATTGTGCAGAGTGGTTATTTGAGTTACTGTACCATTTAGGTCAGCTCAAACCAGTCTGGCCATTCTCCGTTGACCTCTCTCATCAACAAGGCATTTCCATTCCCAGAACTGCCACTCACTGGATGTTTTTTCTTTATTGCACCATTCTAACTCAACTCTAAATAGTTGTGCAGGAAAATTCCAGCCTGTCTTGCACCAACAATCATGCCATGGATAAAATCACTGATCACATTTTTCCCCAATCTGATGGTTGATGTGAACATTACCCTAAGCTGTTGGCCTGTATCTGCATGATTGTATGCACTGAACTGCGGTCACATGATTGGCTGGTGTTCCTAATAAAGTGCTCAGTGAGTGTATATGATTGCATGAGTTAACAAGGGTGAGACTGAGCTACTAACATTTTTTCTATTGCACTCTCTGATGATTGCACGGCAAAAACATTTGATCATTTTCACTGCTTATTGTCAGCTGACACTGAATGTCTGTGTGGTCACAGTGAAAAAAACCACATCTTAAACAAGCAAGTTCCTCCCAAACTCTTACATAACCTTTCCGGGTTTTGTCAAAAAGCATACTCACTCGAACAGTACAGAGGAACAGAAGTAAAACATTGTTATGTAGCGGACAGTCTAGGTAGCTGGACAGGATGTTCTAAAACTATTAAAGCCAATTAACAACAATTTATAATGCAAATAATTTATAATGTCAAATTAACCAAATCTGGGCGGCACGGTGGTGCAGTGGTTAGCACTGTCGCCTCACAGCAAGAAGGTCCTGGGTTCGATCCCCGGGTCACCC
>JAQQZR010000039.1:13877110-13918423 GCA_030068235.1 Notoglanidium macrostoma | reverse complement strand
GTGGTGGACTGGCGACCTGCCCAGGGTGTACCCCACCTCTCGCCCGAAGATGCTGGGATTGGCTCCAGCTTCCCCGCTACCAAGATGGATAAAGCGGTATAGATAATGGATGGATGGATGAATTAACCAAATCTATTTGAAAAGAAAATGAGCTGGACAAGCTCTTACCTGTGGCTGGGTTGATGCTAGCAGCAATGTGAAAATGGCACAGTGCATTGGCGTGAGCGATGGTGGCTCTGTGGGAGCAATGCTTATTCTGTTGCTGAGGGAGAAGCCTTGCGTGAGCCAGACCTCTGACTGGTCCCCGATTTAATTCTGGCAGGTTCAGCTAGGAAACGTATAGAGAAATGGTTAAAGTAAAAAGTTTGACAAGAAAGTTTCCAGTTTGCCTTACTTAACATAATAACAGAATATAAGGAATCATCTGAAGAAACAATTGCTGAACACTTGTATTGTATTCAAGCTATGAATATCGGCTGTACCTTGGAATTTTATGAATTTCACTACATTTTATTTTATATCATGAACAACTATTGTCCTCTTATTGTGGTATTTTTAAACCCATTCTTCCGTCGCTCTGTAATGTTCTTGCAACACTGCGTTCCAACATAAAAGTGAGATCTCAGCCATGGTAGCATGAAAGCACCTCAGAAGGTTGCAGACATGAAAGGGCATGAAACAAACTGCACTTTGCTTCTGAAAGTCCACTTCATAATTTGAAGTGTTTAGGTCAGCCATATACATCAACTCCTCTAAACAGGTTTCCTCATAAATAATCCAATTTCTCAGTATATTCTCACAGTCTTTTCATCGTGGTGGAACGGTCACTCACCTTGGGCTGGTTTCGACTGTGGCCTTTGTTATCATGATGAGTCTTTTTTATGTTACTGGATTTGACTGAATCAATGTTGCTGCTGCTGTGACTTTGTCTCAGTCCAGAGAGCAGGCAGTCACTGGGCAGCAGTGTTTCAGCCCACAGCCGACACACACTGTCTTTACAGCAGGTCAGTAACACATTACACACGGCACCTCTGGAAGCAGAGAAGACACTGTTTAAGTGACAATGACTTGCTTGTGTGACAAAGCACTAAGGGTCGTATTCAGAGTTGAGTTGCACGTGGATAACGATGGGTTAATACCAACATTTCCCACATATTCAGAAATCAGAGCTATTCAGACAGTTGTGCAGAATTCGGTATGCGCAGGGTGGAATTTGAGTAAACCCGGCATTTCTCAGTTACGTATTATTCTAACCTAAGCCCTTTTTATACTAGTTTGAACAAGGAGCAGTATTAGGCTCAGTAACACTGTCTGACAGTTTGATGTCACTACATCGTGTTTAGTATGTTGGCTTTACGGCCTAATACACTTCTATTAGATCATTTCAATATTTGCATTGAGAAGATATGAGAAGATAATATCTTCAGATATATCCCAGAGTTTTTCAGTCAAGAGAAAGTGCTTGAGTTTATAGGCAGTGGTGTGGACAATACTGAGGAACTCCATCTCAGACACTTCGACTCAAGAAAAATCTGGCAACCTTGGAGGCATGAACTACAAGCAGGAGATTTGCATAATCTGCATAGGGTACCCAGAAAATCGGCTGAGAGGCATAAATATTGACGTAACTTTATGAATTAAGTCACCAACTCTGAGTACAGCCCAGTGAGAGGTATGAAAAATTACAACAACAGGATTTCTTGGCATCTACCATGAGAAAGATAAATATATATATTTTTTAAAAGAGAATGAAATAAATACACATGCGTATAGCTTAACATTAGTGGGCTGTATACCAGTATAAACAGGACACTGTTAGAAATTAGCTAACTGGTTTTCAAATATAAAAGTAATTCATGTGATCTTCTTATAGTATTACATTGTGCATTGTTAATTGTAGCACATACTATAAAACACATCATGTACCACCAAAACAAACATGAGTCAAAGCAATCACACATTAATTAGGCATCCTGTTTAGCAATACATGCAGTAAACAGAGTGGCTACGATTCTCTCCAATCTCCAAAACAAATCATAAACGACAAGATAATTTGGTGTTATTAATATGGACCTTTTTATTTAAATATTTTATTTTTATTAATATATACTCCTAATCTAGAGTTATTAACATGGCTCTTCTAATTAGATGTCTAAAAATATTTGCTAAATGTTTGCATATTGGACAAGTTACTCTAGTAACAGGTTTGATTTATATTTAAGTTAATAGATTTGCAATTTTTTAATCACACTTATATAAAAAAAAAAATAAATAAATAAAAAATAATAATAAAAAAAATGCATACAGTGACACAAGATATCATAGCATAACGCTCATAGATTTCCTCGTTTACACCGAACTGTCGTATGCCTTTCACAGTCATCTTTTTAGGAACCAGAAACTTCCATCCGCCTCACCTGGGTATGTACTTGCTGGTTTTCCTCCAGGAGAACCCAGTGACCGAGCGTGGATGAGCTAGATAGATGAAGGAGAAGTCCGGCTTCCCGAGAGAGCTGAGTTCTGGTGGAGTGAACAGCTTTGTGGCATCAGACTGCCACTTGCTCATGCTGTACCACACTTTTACCAAACAGTCATCCTGAGATCATGCAAGATCACGCACATATTTCAATACAAACAAGACATAACCGGCAGCAAACTGGTTATAAAGCTAAACGAGTGCTGAAACAGATACAAACCTGCCCTGCAGTGGCAAAAAACTCTCCGTCTGGACTAAACTTAATCAGGTGAACAGATGAGGCAGTCCTATGGTAAAAATAGGAACAAAAACTGCATTAACTCCATGACTACAGACAGAAAGCAAATTAGTGCTCACTGTGATCACATGCAAATTCCAAGTGCTTCGATACATCAGAAAATCTTACTTGCACTGCCAGATACACCTCCAAGAAGACAGAGGGTCACTACCCATCTCCTCCTCAGAACCACCACAGAAATTCACACTGGACCATAACTGTAGGCAGCTTGACCCAGTCAAAAGACTAGTGCCTACATGTATAAACACACACGCACACAATGAGAGTTACATGTATGGACACAATCTTGGGCAATACACTGATCTGATTGACATATATAGATACCCATGTACCTGTGGGGCTCCAGGCAATGTTGTGTGCTATAGACTGTAAAACAAACTGGCCTGTTGTTTGCCAGTGATAGTTCAGTTTCTGTTGAGATACACAATATGTGATTAATCTGACACGACGCTAAAAGTAGCATAATTGGTACGCTGGTGTGGAAAACTAAGCTCACCATCAGCATCTTTTCCTTTGGGCTCATCAGCACAGGCTCAAATATGCAAACAGTGTTTCCATAGGATGCAGCAATCTGTAGATGGCAACGTGAAATTGTCACACTTTCAATTTACACATTTAAACATGTACACACCGCCACAGGTACACTGGAACACGTCCACAGGTAAAAGAAAACAAATCTGACTGCAGACATACACCTTTGTTACTTAATGGGTGGTGTTACAATCTTATTCCATTAAACTTCTACTCACAATGACTACTTGGTTGGCTCAATGCAATCATTTTCTACTACATTATCTGGTAAGCTGCAAAACAGGTCTGTAAACAAGCCCAAATGGTTACATGGTATTTCTTAGCTTATCATCATGCTAGAATGAGTCACTCATCTCTTAAGCACAGTAACATATTTGGCTTATGTCTAATATAAAGCATTATGGTGCATCAGTAATCCCACCCAAAGTTGTAAGCTCAACCTCATATAAACCTTCCAACAATGTTTCAATAACTGTTTGCAATGTTGGAGCAGAAGCATTTGCCATGACAAACGTTTTACACCTTCTGTCGGGTGTTATACAGAGTTCACTTCCTGTTTTGGTGGCAAAATGTGTGTTCAGACACGTGATCATCTGCAGTCTAACCACAAATAATGTTTCTATGAACTGTTTGATTTATAGTTTACAGTTATCTTTGGAGTAATTGAAATCTCCATTGAAGACTGTTTCGCTAAAGACACACAGAAGCTCCATTCAGTTGGTTTGCTTCCACTGTGATTAAAACGAGATCAGCTGCCCTTAGAGATAATTTAACCATGCATTAAACCTGCTTAATGATGTGTGATTACGGTGGGCTTTTAAGATGCGAGATACCGTGTTGCCGATGTTCGACTATATGATGAAGATCCTTTAATCTCAACTCATGACCAAAGAATTCTTTTATGTCTGCAACAGCAAAAACGTTTGACGTGCACAGTATTATTTTTCTTTTTAGAAAAAATATACTGACAAAAATAAACTCTGACATTTGTGGCTTCTGATCTCAAATATCAACCTGAAAGGAAAGAGGAGACAGGAAAAACCATAACTCTTACCTGTCCTTGATGAGAGCAGTCCACACACCCAACTTGGATGTTCCCATGCTTGGCACCCGGGATGATCTGAAGCCTCTCAAAGTCACTTCCCAAGATTACAATGTCGCAGCCAGAGGCATAGGCCTATCAGAACAGCCAAGAGGACGTGAGTACGTACTTCATGCACAAAAACACACTTTTTTTTTTTTTGCAGAACTACCTTTTATCAGTTCTAAAAGATATAACTGAATACAAATACTGATTACAAAGTGAGTGTGAACTATAAAAAGATATTATTTGCAAACATTGTGAATATTCGAAAGTAAAAATAACTTTATACTATTCATTTATTTTTCATTTCCTGTTTCTTTTTATCCTTCTTCTCATGTTATCAATTCCAGCATGTTTAGGCATGTCTCTGCACCTCTTATATCAGGGGTTTGAAAACCTTCTGGACGAATGACTCCAAATGGCCATTACATTTTTCTCTGTACATTTCACTACTCCATCAGTAAAGCTTTGTAAGGAAACACAAAACCAAGTGAACTCCAGTGTTTTGCAAAGAAGTATCCTGCTTGTCCCTTTGACATGGAGAAGTTCTCCAGACAAAGTCAATGTGGTTGGCAGTGACACTTTCGAGTCTGCATCAACAACTGATATTATAGTCAAACCCCCCGAACCAATCAAAGCCTGGGCAGGTTTGGACACGCCCCCTCATTATCATAATAAGCCAAATGTGTGCATAAAATACAACGTAGGAAAAAAAGTGTGAAGGTGAAAATAACAGTAGACATAAAATAAAAGAGGAGTAACTGACTGATATAAGTGATGGTAAAAGACTGATATAAATTGGAAATTTTACTCTCTCTATAATCAGTTTTTGTCTCTTGAGATATTACTGACTGCCAATTTGGGGATTCCATAAAAAACGCTTGCTACTGAACAATAACAACAAACAGCTGCCCTTCACATGATGACTGTGTATAACATCATATGGCATGGTGGAAAGATCAGATGCTGATTTCTCTCCTGCAGGCAAATGATAGCAGCTCAAACAGTGATGGGAATGGAGTCATGTACAATTATTCTGGACTCACGGGTGCATTTATGCGAGACGCATGGCTTTCTTACCGTGAACGGCACGTTGTTTATGCTTCCGACAGAGAAACAATTGTCTCCAGGGTTGACGGCCCCAGTGAGTACTTGGTGTAGATTCATTGTCCTTAGAGAACCTAAATTTCAATTTCCATCATCAGAACATCTGATATTGTACAGAAACCCATGCAGTGTCATGAACATTGTAATGTCCACATCCTGGTCACTGAGATTCACCTAAAAAATAACATGCAAGGATCACCAAACAGTCGAACGAGACAAACTGACAATACGTTACCTTGTTTGAAATGTATCATGGTAAAATGCATGTCTCAGTACTGACTAATAACTTTAGATTATAAACAGATGAGATGCACCACTACCACCATTATTGAAACTTAGAAGCCACTTTTAACCTTTGGAAATGTGCTACACTCTAAACTGCCTGCGCTAAGTTAAAGGAAAAATCCACCCTGAACAACTTGCATGTTAATCTTTAGAATTGGCGTGATCTTCACTGGCATCCAAGATTTAAATTTGTTTATGAAATTCTAGGTGGCACGGTGGCAAAGTGGTTAGAACCGTCACAGCAAAAAGGTTCCGAGTTCGAACCTCATGGTCCACTGAGGGCTGTGCAGAGTTTGAATGTTCTTCCCGTGCCGGTATCCTCCCAAAGACATGCCGACCAGGTCAACTGATTACTCTAACTTGCTTGTGAGTGTGAATGGTTACTCTTCTCTAGGTCAGCCCTGCGATAGATTGGTGACCTGCCCAGGGTGTATCCCGTCTCTTGCTCGAAGTCAGCTGGGACTGGCTCCAGCCCACCCATGACAATTAACAGTTAAGCAGTAGGCATAATAATTTAATGAAGTTCTGGGTTAGTGGTGCCAATAGCGTTTAGTCCTTACTTCATTTTTACCTAAAGACAGCAATGCAGCAGCACTTTAGCTCGCTCATCTCCTCATCTGTACACTATGCTCAAACAGATCAGGTTCCAACCTTTAACTTTCATGCTTGTCCTCTGTAACTCTAACTAGCCGAGCTATGCTGTAACACTCATAGTAAAAGTGACTGCTGTTGGCTCCTTTGTTTTTAGGTGCTAACAGAGAAACCTGACTTCTGTCCTTTATGTTTAAGGTTAAAGTTGTCGTAACTGTGCCAGAAATGCCCCCCTATGACATCATTAAGGCACACAGCCACTACCTTCTCAAGGGAATATCAAAAACACAGCAGCAACTGACAAATTAGTACCAAAACTGCTAATCACATCACAGATATTTCAATACACCAGGGTCACCAGATTAGTTCCAGATGAGAAACATATATTTAGGTTACTCATAAGCCCAAGGTGGCTCCAGATAAAACACATAACGGCCTACACTTAGTTCTTACTCCATGTGTTACATATACAGGGAGAAAGAAGACGTTTGTCACTCAGCCTGTCACTGTCCACAGGGGAAGTTCCGCGCGCTGCCTCACGTGATGACGTGACCAATACGTGGAGCTTCTGACTGGTGTAGCATAGCCGCCAAGTCATCAGTCCAGTTTTGCAAATTAATGCAAGACTCCAGAATTACGCAACGCTACTAATAAACACCTCTTGCTAAGGCTGTTAGCGACTGAAGCATTAGCTAACTTTAAACAATTGCCAATTTCTCAGCCAATTAACTAACCGTTGTACTAACTAGCAGGCTAGTGCGCTAAGGCAAGCTAGCTGTCAATGTCTACGCATCATTCACATCAGACGTGTAGCGCTAACTATCTGAGTAAATACCGGCTAGCTACAATAACTCCCAAGCTTATCAACTGCTAAAGCAATTAATCCTGTGATATATACATTACTCATTGGCTTGACATTTGCTTTAAGCTAATGACTTAGCCAGTTAGCTACCTACTTACAGACCAACAAACTACTGTGCTGTTTCACATAACTTCATAAGTTAAGAAGGACTGCCAGCACCTCTAACCCAGCCTGAACAGCAGTTCTGCAGTGTTGGCTAGCATTCATGCACCTCAGTCGCTTGTGTACATATTATCATGATGTGTTGCTAACGTTAGCGCCTCTGCTGACACACTTCTGTCCAAAAACAGACTTTGCAGCGCACCACAGCTGACGTTAACAAGCTTCTCACAAAGCATTAAAATGGTGTAAAGACGTTAATAAGTTACCGCACAGGTCCTACCTCATGAGTTCGCCGAAAAACAGATTATGTCTAATAAGAATACGTTTCCCCCCATTATGGAACTGCCATACTCGCTTGTTCGCATTTGTGTGTGGAATCTAAGCCCCACTGTGGACAAAATGTTTGGTAAGGTGTTTCCAGCGCGGTGCATTGTGGTCGCTGTAGTTCACGAATGTAGTGCATGGACAGGCTACCATGTGCGCGCTGAAGACTTTACCCTTGATCTCGCGCATTTCTGAGACGCAGATAAGAAAAGGAGAGAATTGTTTTACTACTGTTATTGTCCTTCTTGCTGAGAACAGTCCACATATCCAATTCGGATGAAGTCATGTGACAAAGGAGAATAAATTCCTCTGACACTGTCTTTTCTTTCTGTGAAAGTTTACTTCGGCCTATTTATCAGTTGAGTATAATCCATCCATCCATCCATTATCTATACCGCTTTATCCATCTGGGTCGCGGGGAAGCTGGTGCCAATCTCAGCATCTTCAGGAGAGAGGCGGGGTACACCCTGGGCAGGTTGCCAGTCCACCAACAAAGACAAACAACCACACACGCTCACATTCACATCTATGGGCAATTTAGAGTAGCCAGTGGACCTAATCTGCATGTCTTTGGACTGTGGGAGGAAACCGGAGCACCCGGAGGAAACCCACGCATGCACGGGGAAAACATGCAAACTCCACACAGAAAGGCACCCTGGGATCGAACCCAGGACCTTCTTGCTGTGAGGCAACAGTGCTAACCACTGAACCACCGTGCCACCCCAGTTGAGTAGAATTCATTGTATAATTTTAATTGCAGTGAAGTGTGTGTATTTATTGTTGAAGAAGGTTTTGTGGCATTGTGGTGAGGAGAAGCATGCAGATTGCAGTCTTAAATGTCCTATGATTGTCACATTCACAGCCACTGGACTTCTAACATAACGCAGCCAAAAGACTATTAAAAGACTCCACACACACACAAACACACACATCACAGCAACACAAAAATAATATAGCTATGTATTCATAAGAGAATTGAAGTAAACATTAAGTGATACAAAAGTTCATTTCCCTAGTAGCTATTACTTTTATATGCAGTAACTGGTAAAGCAAATCAATTACTTTGGAAAAAAGTAACTAGTAACTGTAACTAATTAGTAATTTTCAGTAACAACACTGACAGTGACTCAATGACATTACTAAACTATTGCGTTCTTCATTTGTGAAGTTTTTCCAGCCTTATACTGAAGCTTCCATGATGATGACGGTCAACTCAACTAACCATTAATGGTTAGTTCAAGACTATAACTAAAACAGTTTGACGTATGTTTTGTTTCACATATGCTTTCACATATGATTATACTAGTCACTTTTAACTTGTGCCATGAACTCTGAAATCGACGTGAGCACATGACTGTTAATAGCCTCTATTTTTAGATTCACACTGACCTCATCATTGTAAGTATTAATACCAGTCAAAAGCTTGGACACGGTAGATTAATAAAAAAAATTTAATGTCTTGAAGAAAAGTGTCCTGGTTAAAGCTCCTCATGAATCTGGTGAAGAAGATGCCAAGGGTATGCAAAGCTGCATCAGGAATACTGTTAAAAATTAATTTTAAATATAAAATAGGTTTGATTTATTTTAAGTGTTTGTCACAGCATAATTGCATGTCCGGTATTTCAAAGTGTTCATGTCTTTATAATTATTATTATTATTATTATTATTATTATTATTAAATATTTAAAGATAGTAAAAATTCTAATTGTTGACAAGTTGCTGTGATGTAAGAGCAATAAAACATTATAGGATGGAAGGAAAATATGGACATTGGGGTGGTAATGGTAACTCCGCTTTGTGTCAGGCCACATCACATCACCCCATCATTGATTATTTTTGCAGTGTATCTAAGACTCCTCCAAGGTCAGCTCTCATCCCACAGTAAGATTACATTCTTTGTGTGCATCATTTTTGTGTGGGTTTGTTTCCACCATATTCTAAGGTGGATAAAACAAGTGTAGGAGAGATATATACAACTTGCTGTTCTGACAACAGCAATGATCAGTACTTGAGCTCACATGTGCTGGATTACTTTACTCTAGCTTTAATCAGGAATTTACTAAAGTCACAGATTAGTTCATAGTGAGCTATATAACTGAGCTGAAAGTGATGCATGACTAATTGTCCCTGTTTGTGTAGTAGGCATGGGTGCATCATTAGGTATCGATTATGCCCATTCAAACAGCTCAAGTGACTCCTCGCTCTTTGAGTTCTATGATAAGTGATAGTTCAATTTGTTTCTGACAATACAATTGCAATAGATATCCCTTTTATTTCTCTAAAAGAATACAGTTCATCTATGTCAAGTCATTCTTTCTTTCTTTTTTTTTTACATTGTTGTTTTTAAAGGACAACTAATTTACATCTGTTGTCCCTGGGCAGGTAGACAAAGAAAACAACTACAGAACGGCAAATTCTTAATACATAGCAAATACATAAAAGATCTACACAAAAAAAACCCAGCACAATACTTAAAAGTCCATCAAAGTATGATAGATATAATCAGTATGATAAAACAATAAATGGAAGGCAATCATTGGTGGTGACACACTTGAGCTGTCTTTAACCAAAGATTGAGGCTGGCTTTAAACACTGCAAACCTCCTGAGCTTGTGGGCATGAAATTCCACTTCACTACGTTAACTAAGAAAGCAGAGTGACCATAGGATGTCTTTCTAAACTGCAGTACCTAATCACCCCTAGTAGATGCTCTAGTCCGACTGGCAATGGATAGGTCAGGCAGCCTGGGGAGGGGAATGGGAGTGCAAACATCAGACATCAAGCATCAGAGTAAAATAAATGATCAAAATTGAGGAGATTATATTTTTCAGGATGTTAAAGTAATGATGATGCCTTGGCTTTTTATCTAGCAGGTTTATCAAATTTAGTTTAAATTTGTTTATAGCGTGAGTACACAGGCTTGAGTGTAGTCTCACATGCCTGTGACTAAATTGTTATGAAGTAAGACAGATGGGGAAAAACAGTATGCACAAAAATCTTTGCAGCAGATGAAGACAGCTAGTGGATGAACTAGTGCGCTTAAAATTATTCAGATTAAATGTAACATTACTGATGATCCTACTAACTTGTTTTTTTGAAAGACAGATTTGCATAAATTATAAATGCCTAAATATTTAACATGTGTCGCAGATGTAATGACTTCACTGTTAATTAAAATGTCAGGATTAACTGAATTATTCATCCTCACTAGAAAATACATGCAAACTGTTTTATTAACATAAAGCTTGAATTAGCTAGCCAATCAACAGCTTTCTCATTGCAGCTGTCAGCATGATCTTTAGATCTTGCAAGGGTAAAGATCACAGTATCGTTAGCATATGTTTGTATGCTGGTATCTGGATATACCTGAGAGAGATCATTTATATATACTAAATAAAACTGGTTCTAAAATAGACCCTTGAGGGATACCTACTGTACAACTAACACTCCATTTTCCTCTAATATAAATAGGATTCCATCCAGGTCAGGACATTGACAGACACATTAAAGTTAAAGAGTTTTGGAGGTAAAACATTATGATTATGCATCAAATACCTTCTTAAAATCTAAAAAAAAATGGCTCTGGTAACATTACCTTTATCAAGATGACTTTTGATTTGTTACAGAAATTTGCCATTTCTGTCATATGATGCTTTTGGAAAATAAACTGCATGGGGTGTAAAGTAAATTCATCTTCACTTAAATGAGAGACGAGCTGATCATAAACTAACGCTTCTGCAATTTTAGAAGCTACTCGAAGGATACTAATTGGTCTATAATTTGATGATAGTTTTATCACCTGATACAAAGGCAGGCGTCACTAAAGCAGCCTTCGGGAAGGAAGTAAAATAGGAGTTTAAATGAATCAATGAATTGATTAATTCAACCTCATTATATGATTTAATACTATATAAGAGAATCTGAAGTGCATAACATGGAATAAACTGTTGGGTATGCATAACAAGATATATGGTCACTGATGACAAAATTTCAAAGTGTACCATAATATTTTAATGTACTCTAACAAGTAATTATGTAGTGTAGAAATATTTATCCTTTGCTTTTACTCCTCACACACATTAAGGCATGGTAGAAACACACCTAAATATAATGAGAAAGAGTGAATACCAGTACTGTTCTGGCTCCAAAATAAAAGATCAATTTTACAGAAAAGTATAATATTAGTGCAATATCACTATCAGTAAGGAATTTGTTAGGAATATATAAAGTAATTTTTTATGGACTATTAAAAGCACTCCACTATTAAAAGAAGAAAGAAAAAAGATAAGCAGAATAAAAAATAAAATAGAGAGAAAAGAGGAAGAAAATATTGTTCTGTATAAATAATATCAACATAATTAGTAATAATAAAAATACTATGTTCTTTAATACGTATAGTGAAACTACTAGTTGTGAGAGTGGGGATGGTAGAATTAGACCTGTTTATGAGTCCTGGAGTTTATGTATAAGATTTTAAAAAAATACAGTATAACGTTTAAAAGAGCGAGAGAGCCACAGCAAAACATGGGTGTTGGAAAAAGTGTTGAAAGCTAACATGCAATAATAATAGTGATGTGCAATAATATAACTAGTATGTACATTGTAAAAGAAAAAAAGACATTTAGCATATTACTTAATAGTTCTTATATAAGGTTTTGTGCTATACACTGAAACATATGTAGAAAAAAGTAGGCTTGTCATAGCTATAGCCTAATTTATGCTTAGGAGGCTATGAACAGTTGGGTTAACTAAGTCCATCTATTCTCTGTAAAAGATAAAGCTTTCTAATTGCATGCATTGTAATAAAAGCATCTTAAATTTCACAGTCACATATCAAATCTTTTCAACTAGTTCATTTTCACTGATTATCAAACGGGTGGTTGCATTTATACAGCTACATGACTCACTTGGTTGTGGTATTACACAGTTATTATTATCCCGTGACAATGAACTACTTCAAACCTTACTTCAGTAAAAACTATTGTACAGCAGCTTGAATAAGAGCAAAAAGTAGGTCAAACTTTGCAAGTAATTATGAGGAAAAAGGCCTCATGTGGTTTTATTCCTGCAAACACTAGCACTGCAGCACACCTATAATTTGCCTGCAGTGGGATGGCAGAAAGGGAATGAGTTTACATTTCATTTATATCCAGGGATAAGTTTCATACAGAACCCCGGAACTGAGTGGAGGGAATTTGATCCTTTGTTACTTCTGTCAATTAAATGAATCTCCAGTATGCAGTAAATTTTTCTCAGTTTAATTAAACCATAGAATGCATCGTTTAATCTCTAATTGTGCTTTATCTTTATTCTATAATATTGCAATAAATGTATTCCTAGCTAAACCACAGAGTAGAACATTACATGATTACGTGATAGCTGAGGAAAGAACAGAGAGTCACGCAAGAAAAGGAGTATCATGTTTAATATAAAGGAGTATAATGTTTAAAGGGGTATAATATAATGCTAAAACACTGTTACAATCTATAAAGGACACAGTTATGCAAATAAAATAGCGTCTTGAGTTGAAGACTGCTACATTTTAATCCAGTTCAATTCAATTTTGTTGCATAGCGATTTTATCAATGGACATTGTCACAAAGCAGATTTACTGAAATAAATAAATACCGGATATAAATTCTACATTTATAAATGTAGCCCTACTGAGCAAGCGAAAGGCGATGTTAGCACAGAAAACCTGAGACAACATGAGGAAGCAACCTTGAGAGGAACCAGACTCAAAAGGGAACACATCCTTATTGGAGTGATACCGGAAAGTGTGAACTATCGAAAGAACCCTTGGGGTTCTGGGGTACCAAGGGTAGAGAAACCCTTGCACACCACTCAGAGGGACAATGCTTAGTGTGTTACTAACTAATAACTAATAGATAAGTAAGTAAATAAGTAATGTAAGTGTTCAAATAAACTATAATTCATTCTGTTAATTCTACTGACTGTTGAAGAAAGCAAAGCTTGAACGAAGCCTTGATATATAAGTATTAATATCTTTATCTAAGCCTGACATAATCAAACCCTTTTTCCAGGTGTACTGTACATGCTGAATGTAGCATTGCTAGGAACTGTTGGTACAAGAAAGTATGTGAATGGGGACTGAAGGCTAGCCTGTATGGTCAGAAGAACTGGACTGTAGCATATATTACTGAAAAGGTTAATGCTGGCTGTGATAGAAGGGTGTCAGAACACACAGGGCATCTCAGCTTGCTGTGTATGGGGCTGCGTAGATGCAGACTGGTCAGAGTGCCCATGCTGACCTCTGTCCATCACCGAAAGCACCTACAATGGGCATGTGAGCATCAGAAATGGACCATGACGCAATGGAAGAAGGTGGCCTGGTCTGATGAATAAGGTTTTCTTTTACATCATGTGGATGGCCAGGTGTATGTGCGTCGCTTTCCTGGGGAAGAGAAAAACCTTTGATGCTCTGCTGGGAACACTTGTTTTGTTTTGTTTTTTCTCACTAATTTAGACATGTCCAACTCTTCCCATCACACGACAACCACCAACCAGGGAGGGTGAAGACTATCACGTGCTTCCTACATGACACAGAAGGCCAGCTGACCGCATCTTTTCGAACTGCTGTATATGCAACACCAGGGAGCAGGGTAACACACTCAGAGGACAGTGCTATCTGTCCCGTTCCATATGCATGAGCTCACAGATGCCCATGATTGTCCAGTGTCGCTGTGACTGACAGTGGAGAGAATATACCACCCCTCCATGAGAGCACAGGCCAATTTTGCTCTCTTGAGCTCCTGGCCATGGATGACTAAGGTATCACTGGGATTTGAACTCATGATCTCCTGATGATAGGTTGAATGCTTTTCTGTTAAACATTGTTGAAGACCAAGTACACCCCTTCATGGCAATGGTATTCCCTAATGGCAGTGGCCTCTTTCAGCAGGATAATGCACCCTGCCACACTGCAAAATTTGTTCGGGAATGGTATAATGAACATATCAAAGAGTTCAAGGTGTTGACTTGGCCCCCAAATTTCCTCAGATCTTTTCAGTTCTACTGAGCATCTCTGGGATGTGCTGGACAAAGAAGTCCAATCCATGGAGGTCCCATTTCACAACTTACAGTTACTATTCTAAAATAGTACCAAATTGTAAAAAAACAAAACAAAACAAAAAAAAAAAATTAGCATAGCACTAAAGTTACCCTGTTATTAGTTATAACCGCCTATAGTCCTGCTTATTAAATATTGCATGCTGTCTGACACTGTATACAGTATGTACCCCTGTGTGACTTTGATACAGTGGAAGGACATTTCAAGCTGAATTAAGTTGTGCTGAGATAAGTGGGAAAGGCAGCTTCCCTATGAATTATGAAGGGCCTGCCATGCCATTGACATTAAGATCTTTTAAAGACGTTTTCACTTTGGAAAGGTTACCAGTCAGAAGTAGGTCACAGAGTTATGAAAAAATCTGCAAAGTATTTATTCACTTGGCTTTAATGCTTTCTTTTGTTGAAGATATTTCTAAAATCACTTTTTTACATTGATTGTATAAAAAAATTCATCTAATAATTCAAAAGTGTGTTAAATCTCAATAATGGGGTTCCTTCGTTTGGCTGAATAGCTACATTTTGCTATTAAGTAATAATAATCATGTTACTAACAGCATGAGGACTTTCTAATGGTTCACTCAAAATTGTTGGGGTTTTTTTTTATTCGTAATTTACTAATGATTTGGGTTGGTCAAAGTGACATTGTCATCCAATACTGAAATATCAATGAAAATAAAGCAAAAAGAAAGAGGAATTTTGGAAGAAAGGAAATTGAAGAAAAACAAGCTTCTTGTTGAAGACTGATGAAGAATATTCCAAATATTTCATTTGTTCAGCTAACAGGGTTGAGTGAATGTTGTGGGATACAATTAAAATATACGTTTTCAGGGGTGTCATACTTCCATCAATCACAGTGACACTAACTAATCATAGGCATTAGTGAGCTCATGCATGCGTAAGGGGGTGGACAGCGCTTTCCTCTGGGTGTGTTACGTAGCCCTTTGACACAGCATGAGCAGCAGTTCAAAGAGATACAGTTGGCTGGCTTTGTGTGTCTTGGAGGGAGCATGTGACTGCCTTCACCCACCCTAGTTGGTAGGGAAAAGACCTAAAGTGAGAGTGGGAACTGTTTAATACTAAATTATGCTAAATTAAGGAGAAGAAGAATCCCAAAAAAAGAGAAGACTTTTATGATCCATAAATGAGGAGTATGAGATGGATTCACACATTAATACTAAGGTATTAAAGTAATAAATGCAACTAATTGGATTTTTAAATATATTTTAATGATTATGTTTCAAGGCGGGCTGGGACAGGCAAAAATCCTGTTTTCTAAGCACTGTAGTTCATTTTTTTATGTTTAATTTATCTAAAATTTTGACCTGTGTTTCAAATGTTTTCACCGTTAATGTCTGTTTGTAAATATAATATTAGTGGGACACAAATAGCACGCCAATCTGGACTCATGTTATTGAAGCATGGGTCTGAACAACCACACAAGGGGGCAGTATTGAAACGTTTAAGAAATGTGAGGAGACACATGCAATATTACAGTTTGACAAATGACATGTTGCCACTGGCTTAGAATAACATACTCCCTTTATAGATGAAGGAGCTGTAGGAAAAACTGATTGTGTCAGAGGACTCCTAGGAGTAAAACAGTTTACATCTTGAATTGACATCTTCTGGTTCTGGAACATCAGCAAAAGACATACAATATCTAAATCCATAATTGCTAACTGCCTGGGAGCCAGAAACTATTTTTCATGCTATTATACTTGAGATTTGTATTCATTTGCCTGTGAGACGTGAGCTCTCCTTGAAGTGTGTTTCTGATGTTATTGTATCCTGCCCCAATGACTTATTACATTAATGTCTCTGGCAAGCCATAATTATAGGAATGGAGGGTGGAAAGCAGTGCCAGAACTCTATTGTAGCTCTGGTGAGGCCATCCTTCTGATGTTTGGTGGGGGAAAAGTTCCACTTTGCCATAGCCATACAATCTTTGCAGCAGACGTATACGGTACCAAACCATAATGACACATAATGGCACACAAACCATATGCAGCTGAAGTAACACCAGTGTTACTTAGCAAACGGTGCTGTTTATCTGAGTTATTAACAGGCCATCTATATCTTTTTACCATGCTGCTCTCTTTTTATTCACTGAATGAGTTATTTTAACAATTCACAGGACTTTGAATCACATTGACATCCTGGCTGTTAGCCAACACCCACAATGTGTGATGCAATTTCTTTTGTTTTAGCTGACATGACTGTAGGTTTGTAGGGTTATTATTTTCTTTCACCGGCATATCTGGTTTATAGATGCCCACACAGAGTGGTTCTTGCCTTTGACTTTAAGATGGTTTAATTAAGATGATTTTTCAGTGGCAATTGGTGTCTAGTCAGAAAATGAAACAATGGAAAAGAAATGAAAAATTCTCTGTGCTATGAAACATGTAGTTCATAATTAAAACAAAATATTACAATGCATCCACATGCACCTGCACATAATAATACAGTATTGTAGAGGTAACGTCAACCTTACAAGACTGCTTTTTATTGTATAACCTTGATGGTCATTATATATTTTGCCATATCATTTACTAATATAACATACGTGGTGCTTGAGTAGTAAAACAATGGAAGAGAAATGACGTGGGTGTGGACAGAGTTCCTAATAATACTTTGTATCAACAGTGGTATGACTCTGAAAGCCATAAAATCTGCATAAGCAGTCAGCGTGTCGCATCCTGGGGCTGTGGGAACAATACAGCCACAAAGGAAAGGGAGTGGCAGTACCAGGATATCCCATCCCATTCACTGCACCCTCTTCCTGAAGAGTTTTCCAGCAGCATCCAGAGAAAAGGTGAGGAGGTCAGGCTACCATCTCCCTCCAAACTCTTCTATCACCTGTGGCAAAGCACTTCATACATGACAGTTTATGCATTGCCACCAACCACAAATCAGTGCGACATAATATTCAGATAATAAATCTAATCATAGAGTATCCAAAACAAAAAGAAGGCAATGAAAAGATTTTAAACAGTATACTGTATAATATATACTGACATGGAAACTGTTTGGCTCTTTGAAGAGCTCCATGTACCTGAAGAGGTTTTGCTTACAACCCTCTCTAAAAGGTGAACCATCTTTTGTAGGGTTCTACTTGGAACCTTTAAGATGAAGTTCAAGATCTAGATCCAACTCTTCCATCTTCCCATCTTCTGTATAAGTTTTAGTCAACATTCTTCCTTCTAACCTTGTGAGTGCTTTTGGTTTTCTGAGAATCATTTTTCCGTTTTTATTAGTTTTTAATGTATTGAATGTGACTCTTTGTGCACAATGGCTTGCATTAACTACCAAATAAATTGGTCAAATCCTCTCCTTGTCCCATGACAAGTCCAATATGCAGCTTTAATGAGAAAAGGTCAATATTCTCCTCAATTTTTGACTAACAATTTGCATCTGCAGTCAACTATGTAACAACTGCTTACTGTAAATGGTAGTGGCAACCCAGCATGTAAGATGCTGTGTTAGAGACTGCAATGAAGAGAGTTCAGATCCCAGGACCAGAAAGAGGTTGCTGAGCCTCTGAAGTTCTTGAACCTTCAAAGCCTTTGCTGTAACCTTAGATTGGAGTCTTTAAGAAGCCAGATTTTGCTTTAGATAAAAACATGAAAACGATCTTGAACGAGATTTTTTTTAAAACATTTGAATATATTTAGAGCTAGACCTTTATTTTGCCATACAACCTGATGATGCACTGGATTCTATAAACGTGTTCTCCAAGGTATACCACTGAAATACTAAAATAATGAGAAGACTTTAGTTTTTATTAAATCAACAAAATAAAGATAGATTTTTACTTTGAAAGGTTGGAATGACATTTTAGGACAGCACAGATTCATAGCCAAGTGCATAACTCAGCTTTTAGTTGGTTATATTATGTTCATCAAATAATGGTGACATATTGATCCCCTGACTCATAATAGAGTCGCTGTAGTATTAACTGCTTTCTGTGGAATTTATAGCCTGTCAGACTGTTTCCGGTGTGTTCTAAATTGCTTTTATCTGACACATAGGCCAAAGAGTGATTGAGTAGCTTGTAATGACAAGAAGAAATCATTTCTGAACAGCGGAGTGAGAGGGAAAAAAAAAACATAAATTTGCCAAGACAATTCATTTTTTTTTAATCCTGACTACCTAGGAAGAGGAAAGACACATGTTCAGTCTTGTATCCTTGCCAGTCACCTAGCTGAACAAATCATTATAAGCACTCTGAAAGGATTTCCTTGGGATGTTTGTGCTGAGATTCTGGCTTCCACAGAGTTATAGGGCATGAATTTCCCATACAAAGAAACATGTGCCTTTTTAATTAATCAATATATTTATATAATGTATATGTTATTATTGCCACGTGTTTAACATTCTTGGTCAACTCTGTGTCACTTCAATATTTTCACAGATGAGAACTGAAACATTTTCTCAGTGTCAGGAAAATCATTTATTAAAATGAGGAGACATACATATGTTGTTAAAAGAACAAGCTCAGAGTTCTAACTTCTTTAGCCTGCCCTTGTTGTCATGTGTAACTCGTTCAAAAACAAGTGTAAATAACTGAGTCAGGCTGAGCCATATGACACATTTGAAACCACTGAGGAGAAAGTGTTTATATTCGTAATTGCAATACGCAGTATTGCCTCATAACAGCTCCAGGGTACACAGTACATTTCTGAGCTCAGGTTACATTCTGCGTGGGTTTCCTCCGAGCCCTCCAAAAAACATGCAGGTGAATTGGCAGAACTAAATTGCCCCCTAGATGTGAGAGACTGTGTATGTGCGTGTGCATGGTCGGTAAAGATGGTCCCACAACCAGTGTTAAGATCTTGGCTCCAGATTCACTAAGGCCCTGACTGAGAAAAGTGGTTAGTGAAGATGAATGAATGAGTATCCATAATTATCTTGGTGAAAAGGTTTTAATCAGTGATCTTGTCTTTATCCTTAGCCCTCTGTCACAGCTTATAGTAGGTTGTGTTAAAGTGACATCTCACTTTTTCGTTTCCTGAAACCCACTGTGCACTGATTTGAAATCATCAAGCAGCTAACAAGCCGCCTCAGACAGAGAAGCCCAGTGGGAGAGCATGAATGACTCAACCATGCTGCTGGAAGCATGAAAAATGGAAGCTTTGAATAGGTAAATAATGTTTCCCATGCACATAGGCTACTCTTGCACTTTTAGAAGGTGGAACTAAAATGAACAGGCTAAAAAATTCATGAATCCCATCATATGTGTGTGCAGGCAAAATGATTTATTTAGCAGGGGCTGTGTATTGGTGCTGCTGAAACCCACGAGTTTACCTGTACCTAACCATTTAACCATCTCATGTAAGGGAAAAAGGAAATGCTACAACATCTCACCTTGCAACTGTGCCTTGTTACACATCAGATATCCTTTTTTTTTTTTTGCCAGATTTTGACTGCTTTTGAGTCAATCCCAATAGATGTTTTCAGTGACATGATCTCTGTCACTGTCTATTAAGTGTCTATCAGACAAAAGTCTCTGACTTATTCATTGCTTCCCTCAATTCACAGACCCAAATCGAGTTCACACTGAAGGTCTTCAAACTAATCCAGCCTGGACTACAGTACGTCATCATTATAGCTAGATAGAATTTTGTATCTGATGTGTCCAAAATAACCCAGTGTACTATGATAATTTCATTATTTAGAGTAGTCTGGTAATGAACTACACTTCCAATAATCACAGAAATAATGAATTAGAATTGATAAAGAATTAACTAAACCATGTGTACCCTTAAGCATGTTAGTTGTAGTAGTTTAACTGCACAAAACAATGGGGCAAGTCTAAGATGAAACGTTGCCTAAATATATCCTGCGTGTTTATGTTTTTCTCATTTGATATTCTCAAAGGTTCACCAAAGAGAGAAAGTACATCAAAGTACAAAGTACATCATACAGGACAGATTGGCATTATTAGTAGTAATCACTAAATCAGTGGCATAAATAATGGCCTACGATTTTTGCCCTTCACAGCAGGTAATGGAAGCAGTATGCCAGTCATACCATAGATCGAATACTGCTACTTACAATAATTATAGCACCTCTTATGAACTGAAAACAACTTAGTGTCGACCGCAATAGAATATACTACACTTTTATCCAATATATTTGATCAAATAGGCTTATTTTGCCCCTAAGGACTGTCCAGAGCCATGAAACCTTCCCCAGCTGCTCCCCGTGATGGCAGGGCATCTTTCTTTCTTTCTTTTTTTTTTACACCAATTTGGTCATTTGCCAATTTCCACCCACTCTCTCCTATCATATGACAGCTTGGAGCCAGGAAGGGTGAACGCTAGCAAGTTAGCATATGAAAAACATGAAAAGCCAGTCACTACATCTTTTCGAGCTGCAACTCATGCTACGTCACAGGGCAGCTGAACACACTGGGAGAAATTCATGAGCTCATAGACGGTCTACTGTGTTGTACTGATTGACAGGGGTGGGGGTTATGCCATTCCTCCCATTCCTCCCTAACCCTTACCCTAACCCTAGAGCATGGACAATTTTGCTCTAATGGGCTCCGGAAAAAATCTCCCAAATGCAATGTATTTTTACATGACGTTGTTGTCTTAAAAGCAGCCTTACAGACATAAGCATTTTATCTATGCAAGATATATTTGTAGCTCTGCACTGATGACCTCTTAAATTAGTTCTTTTCTGTAGGGCTAAAAAGAGCTGAGCCCCACATATGGTTAAGGGACCCTTTAATCACCACGGAGGGACTATTATAGATGAATTAGCCGAGCCCTGAAAGAACAAGAAGAAAATGGTAATAAGCACGCAATTTGCCCTGTACTAAATGTAATAACATATAATAACAGTGTAACCCATGATAAGTTCCAGGTGGGAACTACAGCTACTGTTTAAACTGATGGATACACTGCTAGTAGGAAAGCTTCGTCTTTTCCCACAACTATGCAGCACGTGAGAAGCAGTAGGCTAACTGCATTCCTTGAAAGCCGTTGGTTTGGGTGAAGATGTGTGTGAATAGCGATTAGGAAACAAGTGTCGGGAGACGACCAGACCACCCGAGTGGGGTTTTTCTCTCTCATTTTTATGAGACAAAGACAGAGAGGCCTCGCTTTTCGTCTCCAATCACAGCGTCTCCGTCTCGTTGGGGTCATCCGGACAGGCTTTTTTATTCAGGACACCGCCTCTATTGTCGCGCGCGCTCACCCATCTCCACAAAAACAAAGCAAAACAAAACCAAAAAACAGACAACGGACACTTTAGATACGCGTCACAAGAGACAAGTGACGACTAATTTCTAAGCTACACGTCGAACGAGTAGCTACACGACTCGTAAAACCTGGACCAGTTTATCAGCCGTACTAAATAAAACAAAAGCTCCTGTTCCATGTAGCGGCTCCAGTCAGCAGCTTAGCGCCTCCCTATGTGTGGAGCGAGTGACAGCTGCGTGCGTGCGTGTGTGTGTGTGTATGTGCGCGCGCGCTTGTGAAGGAGGCTTCATCTCCCAAATAGGATGAGCAGCCGATTTGGTGGTGGCACCGCGGATGGTCCGGACCGATTCGCTGCTAGTGTTTTTGGAGCTTTTTCTTTGTTCAGTTTCAGTTTGTCTTCGCGGACTGACTGCTGCTTCCACTCGAGACGGATTTCCAATGGATATTCCCGTGTGAAGAAGGAGCGCGCGCGTTAAACACGGTACGGCAACCTTATAAAAGCGCCGTGTTGGGGAAAAGTAGCTCGTATTATTCTGTTGCCCTAATTTTAATCATGTTCTCTGTGAATTGTGATTGCCTTCATTAGTGGCGAGATGAGCTCAACCGTCTCATTCAGTGAAAACTTGCTTTGGTGTAGGCTGTTAAGTTGGCTTTGTGTGTGGCAGATTAGACACAAGTGCGCTTCTGTCGCGAGCCGTAGCCTCAGCTGACGTCACTCCGGTAAAACTTCTACGCTGATTGTTTTTTTTCCGTTGTAAGTGAAATGTAGCGTAGTTGTCATTGAGTAATGTGATTCCTCTCATTTTAACACCCCGAGCTAGGAGGCTGTGTGTGTGTGTGTGTGTGTGTGTGTGTGTGTGTGTGTGTGTGTGTAGGGGGTGTTATAACGCTGTCTGATTCGGACGTCAGTGCACATATGGACATATTTCCCTTATAGCCCAGGTTCTCACTTAATGAATATTATTGGAAACTGAACGATTCGTTACTTGAAGCGATAATTCGCCTATGTGATGATTATGAATGAGTGTGTAAGTTGTTATTAAAGTAACATGGCGTGTCTTTGTTTCTTTAATGAATTGCACTTGTTAATATTCCGCCGAAGGCAATGAGTTGTGTTTATCAATATGAGAAATGAGTAATGCTCTGGTACAAACTAGTCTCATAACCTCTACATTACGTTAATCAGTGTTCATTATCACAGCCTATAGGCAAAATGCTCTTTTCATTCCAGCAGGCTTCAGCCTATATATAGCTACACTACAGTAAAGAGGCTCTAGAATAGTAACAGTCTTGTGCATTTGAGTGTTTTTTTTTCTCTCAGAATAAAGACAAAGCAAAAGGTTTGGACACAAACCCCAAAGTGATGAATAACACGTACTGTAGGGATGTAAGTCGAGTTGGACGCAACTGAGTTGATTAATTGTTAATTATACATTGTTGAATCTTTCGACTGACAGCTGACCAAGCTGATCTCCCGAGATTAGTACGGACTGAAGAAACGAACGGAGGCAACGTGGTTGGATTTTGCTCAATGATTACGTAAAGGTATGACCGCTGACCCCGCCTCTAACCTCAATTTCTTTCCATGCGTCTTGATGTTTACCAATTTGTGAGTGTGAGACCAGTTTGGTTTTGTCCACTTGTGTGAGCTTCTGTGCTAAAAAGGCACAAGAATGCAGCTAGGAGGCTTGGGAGAAATCTGGAAACCTCATCACTTCAGACCCCTTGCTCTTGACCCCTAAGGTCAAGTAGGGTGTGACTGTGTCAGCTGTGTCTGCACACGCTTCTGTCCTCACACAACAATACAGAGCATCTGTTTCTAGACAGTGAACAGAATGACAAAGCCGAGCCAAACCGTTCAATCTCTCGCGACTCTCCATGTCTCAGTGCTCTCTTATGACATTAATGGTACTTGTTAAGACCGCAGACTGCTGTTGCTCTGATGAAAAACTGCTCCGTGGTCCATTTCAATATTCTAAGACTACTTTATATTCATGTGACTTCAAGGAGACTTCATCTTTTTGTGGTTGGTTCGAATTTCTCACAGATTTGCTTTTTTTTCCTAGGTCAGTTAGACTTGGCTAATAATCTCTGTGCCTTCTGTTGTTGATAAGACTCCTGCGTCTCTTCGATCAGAAATAAGACAAGCTCATACAGAAGCTCGGCTGAGATTAGCCTCCACGCGCTGATCATCAGTACTGATGGGGCAGTTTACTGTGGTATATATATATATATATATATATATATATATTCCCTACTTATTTATAAAGATACAGTCAAATGTTTTTTAATAACTCCAGCACAAGCTGTTTTGAGAGTCTTTAATTGCAGATATTAGATTGAGTGGTTTATGTTTCATCCCTGCATTTGTTCTTGCTGCTGAATGTGTATTTGATTGCGGCACGGCACTTCACAATCTGTGAAATTGATTTGTTTGGGGGCCTGGAATCAATTTTTTGGGGAAAAAAGCAGGTTCGTGGTCATAACCTGCAGTGATGATGCATCCCACCTATCAGCTAACCAGATGGCTTTCAGCATCGCCACCTACCAATGTGGTTATACTGCAAGTATGAAAAGGGCGTACTGTGTGAGCTCAGAATCTTATGATGTTCTGTGAGCATGTGGTACATGTGACCAGGCTGTGTGTTTCAAATAGCCTGGAAATGGACAATAATTGGCGAAAGAGTGGAATTTATATCTGAAATGATGTTTTTATATTGATCTGGAAAAAAAAGTGAAAGATTTAAATAGACCATTTTCTTACATTCAAAAAGCCTAAGAATAGAGCACCGTAATTCACGTATCCCTTTTTCTCAGTCTGCTTTTTACAATTGATCCGATACCCCAGCACATCTCACAAGGCGCTAAAGAAATGTATTTTTACAAACCACAACGCACTTGGTCTTCACACCTCAACAATGGCACTAAAGGCTCCATTGTGTGTGACTGATGTGAATTTGTCACACCGGTAGGCTTGAATCGCTTGTGGTGTGGTGTGTTTAGGATTTCATTGTCAAGAACAGGTAGATTTGCTCAGCTTGAATAATTGATGTGGGTTTATGATTTCAGCTCAATCACAATACACTAGCGATGTGTCGCATGGATGGTGGACTTCATGTGATTTCCATGATCATGTATTATTAATGAACACACATAGGGGGTGACAGTAGGGCGGAGTTGCCTTATAATTGGGCCAGTTTTAGTTTACGTTATATACTGCCTTTAGCAAGGTTGCTGATGTTTTTGAGCATAAAATATCTATTCAGGTTTTTTTAACGGCAATATATTTTTCACTGTGTGCCTACAGCGTAATAATATGAATAGTTCTGATCAATAATATGCTCAGATATTTTCTACATACTCTCATATTGACTTATTAATATGATTATATCATACCCATTCACTTGAATTCTGCCTAGGGATTCTTCTGGACCTGGTGTTTCTCCTGCTCTTTGATCGTAATGCTAATATTGCTTTTGAAATAGAGCTGGTCCAAATAAAGGTGCTAAAACCAGGTCCAAAGGCATTTTCAAAACTGAGACCAATCCTTGATCCACAGCATCCTCAAAGGTTTCATTTAATTCTGATTAATGATTTTATTTTGTCTAAGTCTGTAGAGATTTTTTTGCCCCCTAACTTCCTAACGTGTATTTCGATCAGCATTTTCTTAATGCCACCGCTTCCTCGGTGACATCATACGGCTATCTGACATTTATTAGTTTATTGCCCTGTTTATTGGTGCGTGTGTGCTTCTGAACGATTGCTGCATCTATAAAACTGAAAGTATCTTTTCCTCCCTCAACACCTTCGTGTTTGCTATCACACAAACATCATTTAAAAGGTAAGGACTGATTTATTACAGCTCAGTCTACTTGTTACCTTGGCAAGATGTCAGTTGGTAAGAAAATATCCTTGTATTAAATCACAGCGTACTGAGGTAAAACACAGCCATGGATAACTGATAGCATGCTTTGTTTTTCTTTTCTTGTGGGTCCTGGATGCTTTGCCAGTATTGATTGGATGCCGTTGCTTATGCAAGAGTGCTGGGCATTTTCCGAGGTTTTCACTGGTGATCCGTGGTTGCACGTTCCACCAGGTTTTTTGCGTGCCGTGGTGGTGTGTGACGCCGAGGACAGCATGTACATCTGTCCCGTCCCCAGACCCAGCGTGACTGGCACGGCTTTGCTCATCTATTAATCATGGAGAGCGCCTTCTTATTCCGTTGCCATAGTTTCAGGGCCTGAGACGGCGCCGGGGCTGGAGGGGAGATGGCAGGGGCCAGCAATTCCAAACAGCCTCTCAAGGAGCGAGTATGCTTAAAGGGGCCACTATGGCCTGTGCTGGCACTGAGCAGAGACTTATTGTGCATGCATGCCACAGATGGGCTGAATGAAATATTGGGGATGTGGCAGTGAGTACACGGAGAGGGTGCTCATCTTTTTTAATCACACTAAGGCGCTTTGGAAGGAAGATAGCCCAAAGGTGTTGATATGTGCAAATGAAACTGCTCTCCAGAAAATCAGATAGGAGATTGATGATACCATTGGTTGAGATGATAGTTGTATATTGAGAAGCTCCATCTCATAGTCTGACACAAATGCACAGCATTCACTGGTACGATTGGCTTATTGGTCGGGACATTTTAGTTCAGTAGTTTATTCTATGATAGAGAGAAAATGAAAATACTCCAATTTTTTTATTTATTTATTTATTTTTTTATCTCACTGACAGGGTGATGAGGCTTTTATTGCCTTTTCTGAATACAGAGTGCGCATAACTTTTCAGAGATGTGCTGAACTGAGCCTGCTGATTAGACATGAGAGCCTGAAGTGTAAATAGTACATAATTAAAGCTATACAGTGCAACATCTGGAGCTGAGCATGCACCATTTTTCCAGTGGATAAGGTTGTCATAGATAGTCATAGTCATTGTTTATGCACTGTGTGATGCCCTCTTTTCAGCCAAATACCTGTTATACGCTACGCCACTTTATGACGCTCAAATTCAGAAGCAAATTGAATAGGTAATTATGGTATAAATGCACTGGTTGTAATCCTGGGGTGTTCTTGCCTTGTTTTAATGGTCATGCCACCGCTGTAACTCCTCATCATGTTGCTTTTCTAGCGAGTATTTTAGGGCACAGAACAAGCAGAGACAGAAGCACTGTAATCATGAGCCTTTCTCCTGTGCCTTTCATGTGGCTTTCGTTCTGAATAAAGAACCTTGTCATTGTCAGGTCCGTTGGGCCGCAGTCCAAGCCAGCATGATTTCCACTCGGCTTCTCATATCTATGACCTTTCTCGGATGGGCCACCCATAGCAGTTACAAAATAAGGGTTGTGGTGTTTTTTCCGTGGGCTGTTGGAGATTTCCTGGCGGTTTTGAAGTTCTACATTTGTGTTACATCACCCTCCGCTTTCAGCAGGTGGCGTTGGAAAGAACTGTGCGGCTCTTGGAGGATTGTCAGGTTTTTTAAGGTATTGCATCACATTAAAGGACATCTGCTGTAACTGTTCAAGCTTACTTGGTCATCATGTTTAATATCTATCTTTCAGCGAACTTACACTAGTTGCCACTAAGATATTTATCTCAAAAGAATTGCTCTTGTCAGAGGGATTACTGTATGTAAATAATGCAACCGATAACCGTCAGAATCACCAGATATTCATTTTGGGTGTTTGCTTTAAAGTTTTACTCGTAAGGTATTCCAGATTTTCTTGGCGCTGGCTAACTGAGCGCTTGCTACAATCAGCCCTGGGGAGGTTTTGACTTTGTGAGCCTCGTAAGGGAAGGTTTAACAATAAAGGTCCTTTGTGTACATTTATTACATATCTAATGAACAAATTGCAGCCATGTGGCGTCGTGTGCCTGGTAACATAAGCACGACCACAAGGCCTCCAGTGTTCAGCCCCTGCACGTCCATCAGCCCGGTGTTGAGAAACGAGACAGGCACGCTTATCATCACTCTCAGAGGACCTGCTTAACAGCCCCAACATTGTTTCCCTCCTCTGCCGCAACAGGAACCACACGTGAAAAATCAGGAGCAGATCTAAAACAAGCAGAGCTTTGTTGAACATTTTCACGTGTGTTTTTCTTTTGACTTTCATTGAATAATCTTGGGGGTCTGTCTTGCGCATAGAGCTCTCTATATAAACACTATTTATGATGAATGACAGCCAGAGCAAATATACATAGTTTTTCTTTCAGTTGTACCAAAGGGATAGATGTTTGAGGTCTAATTGGATTTGCTGGGCACACTGTATGGAAATAATTTGTCACCACTACTGAATTAAACATCGAGCGGTGTTATTTGGATAGCTGGTGCCTTGTTTGTTTTGTGTAAATTAATATGTTATTTGGAGGATTCTGCTTGCCTCATAGCATTCGTAACACTCAGTCTGTTTGGCCAGGCAGACAATTCGGAAACACTCTCTTCTTTTCAGTGGCATCGTTGATAGGAGAAGGAAGAAACAGCTCCTTCGTCTTAAGTTTCTCAAGGCTTGTTTCGACTGCAGGATAGCATATATCAGCTAATGCAAGGTAACCGGATAGAGAGGAACGAAATGCTATCCAGATGCATTGCTCCTGTGTAACAACTGACCTATATAAGAGAGCACGAGAGATCCAGGTGTATTATTGCCAGAGCATGTCCTCCACGTCTCACTTTGATCTTTGTCACTCAGGGGCCGAATGGATTTTTACCCCTCCCCCGTAGCGATGTGCACTCGTCCAAGGGCCTGTTTCATGTTCAAATGACCAATCTAAAACAAACACCGTATCCTGTGCTCAAGCCAGTGAGATGGCTCATTTGGGCCGAATGTTGACGCCATTGTAAACGTCTACAATCTTTGCCAAGTTAGTTGTGAGGAAGGAAGACTCTTAAGTGTGGCAAAGGCACAACTTTTGGTATGTAACATCAATATCGGAGAGGGCTGTACAGTGTTTCTGTATTATATGAAACTTCATTGATTGGCACAACGGCTACTTTAACTTGTCAGCTTGCCACATGTCAGATTTTCGTTACAATGCTTGTTTTGACCATCAGACAAATTTGCCAGAAACTCAGGCATAAATACAAGCTCTATTATGTGCCTTCATTCAAATCAGGAGGAAGATGCACAACACCCCATTAGAGTGAATTGATGTCACACCAGGAGAGATTTTATTGCTAGTTTGACAGTGCAGTGTGAGTGAAATTAGGCATGAAGCTGCGCTGTTTCATTGCTCATGTCTGATCTGTCAGGCTTCACTGACGGTTGTAGCCATGTCTTTACCTACATAACGGCCATGGCTATTCACTAATGGCTTGTATTTTCTCCACAGTTTGTAATACACCATCATATTAGCAGGCTGTTACCCTCTGCAGCTTTTCTGTCCTCATTCTTTCTGGATGCATGTGCCGAAGCTGAAGGAGACTCTGTGGCTTGGCAGTATTGATCCTCTGCAGACTATGAAGGGTTTTTATATAGCCATTGGTGATGGTTATTTATTCACCCAGATGCATTGTGTTACATTTTGGAGGTTGTTGAGTGCGAAGTGAGATTCAAATCAATGAAACCATTAATACTTTGTTTGTCCTGTTTTGTTTCCATTTAGTAGCTCATTTCTCACTTGGTATTCACTAAAAATGTCCAGAAAGGTTATTTTGGAAAAGGGCCACCATAAGCAGCGTGCATTATTCTCATCTTTTAAAGCAGGGGTCGTCAACTGGCGGACTGCGGCTAGGAAACTAATCCAGCGGAATATTTCGGCAGACAGAGCTGAATGCATAATAAAAGTATGGGGTGAAAATGGCTGTTCGGCGATTATAGTTTTCAAACCAAAGTGGCTTCTGTAGCAGATCCTCTGCCAATGACATGCATTTTTTTATGTAAATTTTGCACTGAAGAAAGCTCGTCGGACGAGAGCCTAGCTACAGGGCTAGAGAAATAAGCACAGGAAGGGGAGAGTTTTCATAGACGTTCATAGATTTTTCATTTTGTGTCCCCTCGCTGGTCTGATTAGGGAAGTCATGATATGGCTTGTTTAAAGTAGATGACAAAACAGAACGGCTACAGAAGTACGCGCATCCAATTCAAAACACGTCCGTTGAGTCCGTGCTACTTCTCAAAAGTGGAAATGTGTGGCATCACTAGGAACCAAAACATCACCACTTTCAATTATCTTACTTCTTAAGCGTTCTGTGGTAGCTGTTGGCGACATTCAGTCATGTTAGTAATTTAAGCAAGGAATTTGATATAAAATTGATGTTTGGGAAATGTTTAGTTATATAGCCTTGCTTTACAGCTTGGGCTTTTTCTTTCCATAGGAATGACTCAGTGCTTTAGAGATGCCTTGTGGTAGAAACTTAAGGCACACACAATAGCTGGGCAGCTGCTTGACTTGACTTGCGTGCCATGCTGGGTGGGATGTGGCATCAGTTGCAAGTCTGGCATCTTAATGCTGCTTTAACAGATCATATGACGCTTGAGCATGTGTGAAAGGTCCAGTGTCCCCTTGGACCAGTGGGTGTCTGATTCAGGGACCTTGGGCTGATCAGATTTCTTGGGTTTTTCTGGTCAGGTGTTGCGGTAAGGACCTAATGAGCACCTTTAGAGGTTTCACTGGAAGTCTGAAATCCCATAGGCTGTGAACATTGGAAAAAAAAGCACCTAATTGGATATTTGTATTGCCATCGGAATGTTATACACTATTTAGTTTTATCCTTGTTATATCAGATCCCATGTATCAGTAAAAAACTGACATTAGGTTCTACTGTGAATTCTTTCTACCGATTCATTTGAATGTGCTTTCCAAGTGTCACATTGAACTGTCATCATTATTCCGTTTATTCAGGAGTTTTGATTTTAGATGAGCTACTGTGAATAACATGAATAAAATGAGTCAGAGGAAACAGCTCTAAATCCTGAGTAAGAAGGACTTTCAAAAGATTTGCCTCAAAAGGACAAAATTACCGACTGCAGGAACTGAAGCGAGCAGCCATGGAACATCCCGTATCTGTGCAATACTGATAGCACTACTGTGTTTTTGCTCTGTGTGGAATTTCTATGTATGCAATCCCAAACCCCCATATTAATATGAAGCTGAGAATGAAGCAGCATTTAAGAAAGTCGGGAGAAAAGGATTTTTTACTCTGCCAGTGTTGCCACCGTTTCCATGGCATAAAAAGAGTGACAGAGTCTTCTGACACTGTGATACTGAGGCCCTGTGCTCCGCTCACAGCCTATGAGCAAAGCGTTTACTGTACTTTTCAGACTAATGTGGGCTGAATGAAGGCCGCCAGAGACCAGGGGCGGCCTGTCGGGTTTGTAAAACGTTCAGTGGTTTTCATATGGTAATTGTTCCTGAACCCTGTTTCTTCTAGTTGCTTTAATGAAAGTAGTTATTCAATGCATGGTCCCCCCCACCTCATATGGAATGTGACAGGGTGTAGTATTTAGGTGGCTTAATTGACCCTGCAAAGAAAGCGTAAAGAAGATAGAAAGAGGAGCGAGGAGGGCTTTTAATAGTGAGAGACTGTCCGTTTTGCTGCCATATCTATTTAATACAAAAGCCATTGTCTAACGGTTAGGCAGATAACAAGAGGTAGATTCATTTCGAACTGCTTTGTCTCTGTAGAATGGACGGCAAGTCAAGGAAAATGATTACTTTGCAATGAAATACTGTCAACAAGAAAAGAAGAAAGAGGAAAACCAGTCAAAATGCTTCTGCTGGAGTCAAAGGGAAATATGCAAGTGAAATGCAGTTCTTAATGGGTTTTTCATTGCTGTGTTTAGATTGTGCTAATCTAGACTGATTAATTGAGTTGAATTAAATGGCCTCGGGGGTAAAACGCATGAGAATGTGTGACCATGCACCAGGGTTTCAAGAGTACTAGTAGGCCTTTCTAGAAAGCTGAGTTAGTTGGTTCGGAGGCTAGTTGGTATTTCTACAGCTGTTATTATAGCTATTTGACAGGTTAATCTAAAAAAAAAAAAACAAGCAGGTCAATAAACACTGTCAGCATGGACCTAGTCTGTTCACGCATAGAAAGCTGTTTGGGTCTAGTTACTACACAAATATTATTGTACACATTTCCATAATGTTCATGAAATAAACCTGTACTTTGGGGGTGAGTGGAACTTACTTACTACAGTTACAGATTGGCCTTTACAGATAGGCCTCTGGTTGCAAAAGGTTTGAGAACACCTGATCTAATTTGTTTTAACGTCAGATTAGATGTGTGTATATGTTAGAGCCAAGGTGCCTGGGGGGGTCACAGGAAATACAGAAGACTGGTCTGGTCAGAACAGCAGCTTAATTGTTATCAAGACCTTCATGAACCCTTCTGATTAAAACATTTCCTGTTATTTAGACTACAAGCCAGTGTCGTTGGCTTTCAGGGACTGTCTTAAGCTTCCTTCGCCCTGCTAACTTGGAGTCATTAATCTCTGTCAAGCACCAGTTGAAGACCAAGCAGACTCTGAGTGTGAGGCAAACAACTGCGGATTTGAACTTTCCAGCAGTTTAAGTGAGTCATAATGGGACGCTATGTGCATCCTTCATTTTGTGGCACCTGCAAATTCTCATTGCAGCTCTGTGTATGGCTCAATTACTCAAACGGCGGAGCCAAAAATGGCTTATTATCAAGCGCATAGCCAGAAGAAGAAACTTGGACTATGTATTAAGGGCCTATGAGCCATCATATGTTTTTCATTATTGTGAAAACACGCAGGATTGACTTGCCTTTTAAAGGATTTTGTCTTGACATTCATCCGTTCATCCGTTTAGTGCTTCTTCTTAATTGCTGTCTTCGTCTTGTAATGGAATTGCAGGCTGTTTTTCTGCCTCATACCCAGGAACAACATCAACCAAGGGACCTGTTCAGGCTTTGAGGCAGTGACCTCATGTTTAGCTCCATCCTGGTTCAACTCGCATAAAAAATGAGCAAGCAGATGAAAGGGCAGAAAGAATCAGGTCAGTACGCAGCAGTGTGAGCATAGATCTGTGCAAAGATCCCCTTCTTCTTTATTATAAAAATGCAGGATACAGTGAGATTAACACTGTTTCAAGATGTGTGAAACATCTGCTTGTCAGGTGTAAGATGTGGATGATGTCTGAATGCAGCATGTTTTTGAAAATGCTTTTCACATGAATAATACCAAGCCTGGGTGAAGCAATTTCACTGTGTGTAATGTTGAGCCAGGGGCAGACTGAACGCAAAAAAAAATTGCGTACCATTGTTCAAAATTACATATAAATGAAAGTGCATCAACTAGTATTATGACATCAGGCTACACTAGATCTAACGTACAAGGCCTAATAAAGCTTTCAACCATTTTAAGTATCTACTTTTACATATAGGGCAATCCAATAAACAAAAAATGGAGGTGAAGGTTTGCAAATGTAGCCTTGTTAGCTAATATTAAGCTTGATTGTTGACTGTAGTATCAAAGGACTGTCGTACCAGGCAATAAAGTTCATATATAGTGTTGCATTACTCTACATGCTGCTCGTGCCATACAGTGCTCACACACTTTTGTTGTTGTTGTTGTTGTTGTTGTTGATGATCCAACCATAAAGCTCTCATGCGACGGATGACGGAGACAGTAGATGTAGATGTAAGCCTGGGCCACATAAGTCAGCTGATCTTATTTCCCCTTTGTGCTTGCAGTTCCTGTATTGTTAGTGTTCATTCAGCGATTGAGCATCCCATGAAGGGGAAACAAGGTAAAAAATTTGTCTTGAGGCGTACTGCTGTTGCGTGGTGCTGTTTGCTGGTGCTCTCATTCAGTGGGATTAGCAGCACTGGCTCCTGATCATGACAGATAACATGGAGCTAGTAGTGCCAATCCTGGAGGATGTTGTAGGTGCAGGTCCGTTGTAGCCGCTCTATTCATGCATCTCACCACCCGATGAGGATCGGCTAATTGGTGGCCCTGGATAGGCCCTTTTTCTAAGGCTTTCTCACAAAAGATCACATGGTGGACCGAAAGAGGGGGGTTGCAAAGAGGAGCGGTTCCCCTCAAAGAATGTCTCCGTGGAAGGAGTCCCATTGCTGACCGCGGGAGCGAATCATCCCTCAACAAGTTATCTGTGACCCACTTGCCCATCCGTGTGTGAAGACCCTCCTTTTATTTTCTCTTTCTCTGGCTTGCAACACTTAATCTCTGTTGCTTTTCACATTGGGGAACTGTTGTTCACGGTGGAACACAAAGCCAGACTTGTCCTGTAGGTCCCATATCCCGTCTCTACATTCTCACCTCCATACAAGGACAGCGACGTTGTTAGAAGTGCTCCAGGAGCTTGACATTGATTCTCTGAGTGTGAGTGCGTATTGCTTAGAAACAGTGAAGAGAGAGGTCATTATTTCCCTTTAATCTTGTTCTCTTGAATTGTAGTGGGTCTTTAACATACTGCCTATTGATTTTTTTCCCCCCGCTGATTTCAACCCTTTTTAAGCTAAGGATTAATTTTAATTTTTTTTTTTTAAATAATTAACATTTGCCATTCAAAGTCACACCCAGGATTAAATAGGCAGCCTACAGTAAAGAGGTGAGAAGGAGAAGGGATTTAAGGCAGGTTCATTTTCAGCCAGCTCTTACACTTGCGGTGTGGTTGAGAGCCAAAGCAGCTTTGAGTGGGCATGGTTGAAAAGGTGTTATGACTTCTAATGATCACAATCTGCTAATCAAACTGGCCGCGTAATATTTCAAACGCCGCAAAATGCATTTTTTTCAAATCCATTTGTTTAATTCCTAGAATGTATGATACATTTATGAGGATGTGACTGCCAGAGCAGGCTCGATAACTGAAACTGATATATATTCAGTTTATTAAAAAAATCCCTCGTGCCTACAGTTGAGATATTAATGCCTTGAGTGCAGCACACTGTCCTCTTTTTTATTGTTTTATTTAACAAACAGTGATATCTCCTGCAAATTGTTCCCCTCGGTTTGTCATCAGTTGGCTAGGATCCTGTTATAAGTGGCATCTGGTTCAGTGCAAGTTCCCCACCGATGTGTTTTAATATGTCGAATGTAACCCAATACACACACAGGCTGTGAGATACCACTTTAGTTAGATGTTGGTGAGTCATTACTTCAATGCGTTTGTGGATCAGATGTAAAAATGCAAATTTTCATGATCAGAGGAAACCCAGGAGAGGGATATAATATCCCTAAGAGCAGTATAGATTTGAGAGCGCTCTATTTTCAAGCCCGACAGTCTGACGCAAATCGCCAAATCAGCCGCCCTGTAATTGAGCTTAATCAATTTGGAGCGTACATGATGAAGATACACAATATGCTTGACTCTTCACTCTTCACTTTCTCTCAATTAGAAAGGACAACTCGATGAGTCATTTTTCTGTAAAGCATCACACTAAGTAGTTAAAGGCTATATTGAGTAGCATTTACATAAGAGGTATTCATAAATGAGCTGTTAAAAATATACACTCATTCGCTGATGTATTTGCCTCAGTGGAATTCAAAGGGTTTATCGTATTCGGCATGGACAATTTCACGGTGTGCGGAACAAATCTAGCACGGTTGGAAATAGGGGATGATTTATGCCGTATCATCTTGTGCAGTCAGTGTTATTGAAGATCAAGTTTAACTCATGGTTTAAAAAAGTAGATATTCAAATGTTGTCACTGCATTTCCTGAAGCTGTGTTCAATATTAAATGCCATCTCCTGTGCCATTTCTAGGCCAACTGAGACTTGCTGGGATTATTTTTGGCTACCAGTCACCTGACTGGTTTGTGGAAGCCTGTTACACTGGCATTGGTCTATGTGGGGGTTGAAAGGGATGCCTTGTAAAGCTCAATAGGGTTTTCCCAACGGACGTGCGACTGAGGAGTACGGCTCCAGTGACAAACCCAGGAGAGCCATAAACCCAGTGAGTGCCTCCCCTTCAATACGTCCCTGTTTTATAGCAGAGTCAAGTAGGATGTCAGCCATTTCACAGGGATCGTGTCGTTTAACAAAAGATTTCCTTTGAACATAAGACGTGCATGACATCACACAAGACATCAGCTGTTGAACTGGCGATTTTCTCTCAGTGAATTTAACTGCCTGCTTTCCACATCTTGATTCCATGGGTTTCAATGTGTGCTCACAGATTATTCATTGTCTCAGGCCTTGCATATGGGGATTCCATGTAAATGTGGTATCAAAGCATTAAATTGAGTGCGTCGCCTGCCCTCTTGGTCATTATATGGAATGGCGTAATGAGTCTTAATCAGAGGCAGGACTGCTGCCGGTGTTGTGTTACAGTTTGGCTCGTGCGTAGCGAGTGGTTTGATTGTGCCGCGGAACAGCCCTCAGCGAGCTTAAAGGCGGCCTTGATTAGAGCCGGAGCTCTTTCAAGGAGCAGGCCATGTCACCTCATTTTGAAACGGTTTAATCTGGCACTGAAGACATTGTTGCCTTTAACTTCACGTACACATAGACACAGACACACACACACTATTCTCTCGACTGGCTTTGCTCAGCCACAGACTTCTGTCTCCCATCAGGATCAGTTGCTAAAACCACGATTCCTTTGATTTGCCCTCTGGACGCCAACCGAAATTGCGCGGTTTCTACTTGAAAAGATTTGACTTCCTCCACCCGTTGGACTCAATTATTTTTCCTCGCTTGAGTCGGTACAATGTCAAGTTGTGTAGGATTTTCTCACATGTAGGGCTTCTACATGGTAACTGGCTTCTGTATGGACAGAACACAAGAAACCTCCAAAGCAGAGCGCTATCTGGCTACGGTCACCACGGAGGTGGCCCTAATCACATCGAGAGGAGTAATGAAAAGCACTGGGATTTGCAGTGCTGGCTGGAGGGGGGCTCTGGTCTCAGCAGATAAAGCTGTTTCTGAAGGCCCACCAAGTGCTAAAGCCGTATTAGATTCCTAACGAGTCACTCTAATGAGTATTTACCTGTAATACTAGTTAATCTACCTACAGGTTGGGCGTGTGCTCCCAGATTTTAATTATTATTTTTTAAATTCTCCCTCTTATTTACTGGCAGCTCTGTTTTGACCAATGACTGTGGCACTGACTGCTCTATGGTCACACCCCGGAAAAAAAAGAAAAGAAAAAGAAAAATCGCTAAATAATATCTGCAATAATAAAAGCAATTCCTGTTTTTCCCCTGGCAGATACTTAGAGTGGCCTTCAGCTTGACTGTAAATATTGTACAGTATATCATACTGTATATATTCAAAAGGCAATATGCTTTCAGTCCAGTTGTTTGACATCCATAGTTGCAGTCATTGTTCTTTCACTTTTTTCATCATTTATAAAAATGTGACACATTCATTTCCTCCTTAATTTACCATCTTGAATACAACCATACAGGTTACAGGTTAACAACGCCGTTTCAATCAGTTATAAAAGAAAAAAAGGGAAAGAAGCTCCTGTTGGACTTTGGTTCTGCCAAGACTTTGTACGTAAAATGTAGCTTTATGAGAAACGTCGTTCGGATCACTGGTTTAAGTTAAGACTGGGTAGGAAATGGATAAGACAGGAAACATTAATCTTTTCCCCGACTTGAATTTACTGCTGGTTGCCATGATTTTACTATTCCGTTAAAACATTCAGCCTATTCTTCCGTCAAAATATTCTGCCCCAAAGTAATTATTTTTAATTAATAGTACTAAGAGCTTGTGTTGACATGGTTAGTTAAATGAGCTAGATTTTATAACTTTGCAATCCAGGATTATAATATGCTCATAAAGCTCACCTGGGATCTCTGCAATGTTCCTTCAAACATAATTCCTGAAAAAAGAAATATATTGCATTTACATGCTGATATTAGATAATGGCCTGAAACACTGGATTGGTTTCAATATATTTTATGATCTATTGCCACTGGCATATCCTATGCTGTGAATACATGTGATGTTGGCTCTCCATCAAGTGGCCTGTGGAGAGTTAGAAGTCAGGTATCAGCCAATACCAGAGCTTGGATACTGGTTTTTAATTTAACTTGTGAGATTGGTGCATTCCTACATATATTTCAAGTAGTAATTCACAACAATTATAAATTCCGTTGGCCTTAAATTAGACCTGGCCTCACCGTCTTGTGTCTTATTTGCATTTGCAAAGCTGAACTTTATTGGCTCACCCAGCCCTCCTACTTCACTTTGCCAACAGCTGCTTCACATCTTGTTGCTGTTAATTGCCAACTCTCAATGAAAATTAATGACTTCTGGCTGCTTTGTCACATCACATCGGTGCCAGAGTGAAGGTAGGATAAAGGTCTGACACCAGTAACAAAGCAGATTCAGATTTAACTGTTGCATTAACAGGATGCTGACTGCCAGTCAGAAGAAGTTAAATTCTTTTAGCTGTGTCAGATGCTTGCTGGCAGTGCAGGTCTTATGGGTGGGATATTCATTGTGCTAGAGAAAACTAATTGGAAGGCAAAAGAAAAGGCAGAGAGTGCCTTTCTTACCAAGGCCAGTATGGCAGCAGAGAGCAGCTGATGCTCTCTGGTCGGACTCATTAGTTGAGTGGATATTTGAACCTAAGTACTCTCAAAGAGACAGTCACTCTTCAATTCCATTAAGGCATTGTACATTATTCACCTGTTTCATTAATCAAATTTCCTCCTAAATTTACAGCACTTGACAGCACCTAAAACAAACAGAAAAGGAGGCGAAAATCAGCCGAGGGAAAGCTTTCGTGAAACTTCCAGAGGGCACTACAGTTCATCGCAGCAGAGCTCATCTTTGAGGATATTGTGTCTGCTCGAGCTGACTCAAAGACAGTCTGCTTATCTGAAGGCTGAGATAGAGAATGAAGTCACTGATGACAAATTGCCTCGACAGAACGAATGGAAGGAAAATGGTGTGTTGGTGGGAGGGGTTTATGGCTGGGGTAAAATTGTCACTGTGATGAAGTTGGTTTTGGAAGATAAATATTACATTTTTAGCTACATGTTGTCTCATCCACTGCCACAGCAAGTGAAAAATTGGGTTGGAAAGTACGAGTGGGCTGGGTGACTTCACAGAAACTAGTTTTCATGGTGTTTTTATTCAGAAGTGTTGTTTATCATAATGTTTCATTTTTTTAACTTTGGGAACATATGCTGCATTATACTTGCGAGATATCCGCAAAGCCGAGATTTCCAGCCTTTTACATTTTAGCAATAGGTGCTGTTCTGAATTTTCTGTTCTGTCTTACTGTAATACACGGTCAAGCATATTAATATTAATAATTTCAACAACTCATACCCCTGGAGTATTATTCAGTAATATGTCTTTAAGCATACCGTTCTGTAAGTACAATCAGACCAGGTAACGATATTTAATTATGGATCCTGGGAGGATTAGAAATTGTAATGGAGAAACTGAAATCATTTCAGACATTTGAATCCTTTTTTTTTTTTTTTTTTTAAATCCATAGGAAATGAGGCTCTCGGAGTGGCGAGTGCTTTAAAAGAGGCTGTTTTGTCATCGGTTTAGGAACTGTCCCAATCTGTTCAAAGCAAAAACTTCCACTTTGCGCATATCAGGATATAGCTGGTGGAGTCTGCAGCATAAGCTCCTTTACTACTGTTGTTTATTTTGCACCCGGTGAAGGTTTTAGCCGAAAGGACCCCGTAATCCTCATGCCATGCAATCTACAGTGAGTTGTTGCTGACAGCTCTGAGTTCGCTTTGTGCGTGAGAAGTCATGCCTGGGAGAGATAGTTTCCTCGTCAGGGCATAGCTGCCTGTTTATACCCTACTCGGTTTCTTCCACACAACCTCAGTCAGCTTTGTTTTCATCCATACAGGCTTTTTGCACTCGTGAGCCTCAAGGAACTGCCTGCCATTAGCACCCTGAAAATGTTTGCATGACCGAAAGCTAATAACACAACCACTAATTTGCACATTGGCACATTGGAAATATCCGGCCCATGTGACTGAGCGGCATGAGGCACATAGTTTAGTGTTACTCACTTCCTAACTCTAGACTTGAATTTATAGAGGACAATCATTAACACTGTTTTATTTGCAATGAATTTCTTTTGGAGAGAAGAATATAAACGAGCCCGCTCGTATCATGTATTTGCTATTCTCGTCAACGTGCACAAGGCTTTCAAATTAGTGCCAATTACTCAAAGGCTAAAATTGAATTACAGGGTCTAATAAATGGGCTGCGGCAGCTTCCTTTAACTTTGGCTTTCTGCTCACGTAATCCCCTCCTGATTCAATTTATGCGCTTGTTTCTGCTTTGTGTATTTCCTTGCAATGGGACAATATCTTTACCCTTAACCTTTGAAAGCAATAGATACCAGTGATCTATAGCTCCTCTGACTAAATTAATGAGCAATTTCCATTAGATAAATTGCACGACACAACTGATCTAAGGATTGGGGAATCAAAAATGTCTCCTGACGCAGCACTGAAAATTAGATATTGAAGAACCGTCATGTACCCTTAGGACGGGTTACTCCAGGGAGAAAGATATATTGAGACTCCCAACAGAGGGAGGAAAAGATGCGAATGAGATGTTGTGAAGCAGGATTTCCTGTGGATACCAAGACATCTTCCTGCTAGCAAGCATAAAATTTACTTTTGTGTTCTGCTCTTGCGGTCATGGTTTTATGTTGCATTCATGTGACTTGGTGATAGCACTTGCAATTAGTGTTCTGGGTAGTTACAGCCAGAGTGTGTACAGTTATTGTGTGTAATGAGTTCTTACAGTGTGGTCGAGCATGCAGCACAGTCCTGTGTAGAACAGGAAACCCTGGTGTACACTAACAGCCAAAGGTTTGGACACACTAGATTGGATCGATGTTTAATATGTATTTCATTATATATGTTTCATTGTCTAGGTACATTTTTATGAAGGCCCATGTTTGAAATTGGCTTCTAAGGAAATTGGAAATAATGAAGAATGTCCAAGTTGAAATGCCATTTGTAATAAGTAGGGTTTTTTTTGTTGTTTTTTTTTAAACTTAAAACAAGCAGTTTTCATTTAGAACATTGAGAAGCTCAGATCTTCAAGAAAAGACTCTTGGATGATGCGCCTCGTGAAGCTAGTTGAGAAAGCTTCACAAGTAATACCAAATTAAGTAAGTAAAGTAAGTAAAATATAAAGTATAGTGTTCATTTCTGTATTATTATTATTATTATTATTATTATTATTATTATAAAATAGTGGAAATTTGTAAAATTGAAAAAAAAAGAAAAGAAAAAAAACACAAGACTGAGCGGCTATGTCCAAAACATTTTAACATTATGGTATCTTCAGTTCTCAGATGTGTGTATAAAAGATGATCAGTTGTATGATTAGCAACGGGCGGCACGGTGGTGCGGTGGTTAGCACTGTCGCCTCATAGCAAGAAGGTCCTGGGTTCGATCCCCGGGTCACCCAGGGTGCCTTTCTGTGTG
>JAQQZR010000039.1:13831452-13877010 GCA_030068235.1 Notoglanidium macrostoma | reverse complement strand
ATGCTGGGATTGGCTCCAGCTTCCCCACGACCCAGACGGATAAAGCGGTATAGATAATGGATGGATGGATGGATGGATGGATGATTAGCAACTCTTCACATCTTGTGATTAAAACAGCACCTATTCCCAACTGTACTGTGGTTTATATGTAACCTGGAAACTGAATGCAATGTTGTGTAGTTTTGGAATTTGGCTGTGGCCCTAAGCAGATGCTGGACAATAGTAGAGTCTTACAGGACTCTATCCTGTCTAGGCCATGTTTCTGCTGTTGTCTTCATAGGATCAAGAAAACTACATGAATTTTCACAAAGCAGTTTGCATGTACCGCTTTCATGTGTAAGAATAAACTGCCAATCGCATATTTCTGAAAGGATTCAGCAATTTGACTGGAGGCTTTGCAGAAGACCGTCACTGCTGAAGTGTTTGGACATTGGAGGATCAGGAAGTGTTTGGATTCCAATAACCATTCAGCTGAGAGAAGGGACACAGGAACTCACTCAGTCCATCAGAGGATTAGCATTCGCTTTGGATTTGGCTAGCATGCGAGTTTGCAGTGGATTGGAGAGGACCACTAACCAAAGCCAAGAAACAGATGTAAAGCCAAAACCACAAGCATTTGAAAATCCAACAAATAAAAAAAACAGTGATGCTTTTTGAGAAGAAGAAGCTTGAAGTTCATTCAAACATTCTGTACAGCTCAGCTGTAGTTTGTATGGAAAGCGTTTTGGTGTTGTGTGCACCAGTATTGAAAGAGACTGTTCTTTGTAGGATTGCTCCTTGGCAAAATCCACTCACAGAAGTGTCAGAAATGCGTGGGGTGTTTTTTTGGTACAAAGATAGTAGTGCCACTAGACTAGAGGAAGGTGTAGAGCTGCAGAGTTGGTATGGTGGTGTTTTATTTACACTTGCTCAGTAGCTGTGTTCAGAACTCCATGCTGGTACTACACACTGCATACTGGCCAAGCATACACTGTATACTGTGCACGACTTCCCACCCTAGTATACGGTATAATATGCAGGTATGACAACTTCCGTGTAACGTACAAGACCAGTACGTCCATAAAAAATAAATAAATAAATAAAAGTATGTCACACGGGGGGGCTGATGGCAGTAAATCAGAAAATCCAGCTATTGCTGCTATCGAATGCGAGCTAGAGACCTTCATAATGTATCGTGTATAAATGCCATCTAGCTGAGCTAGCAAGCATGCCATTCATTTACATTAGTTAGCTAGCATTTGGAATCAGTTGGGCAATTTGTTCTGTAAAAAAAAAATAGGAAATGTATGAAAATGCACCAAAATATGCATATTCAGAGCTGGAGTCAAAGCCACACCCACTGTCCACTATGTTTTTTGAAAATTTTGGAAAGTTGGAAATCACTGTGTGTCGGCCCTGTGGTGGACTGGCGACCTGCGCAGGGTGTACCCCGCCTCTCGCCCGAAGATGCTGGGATTGGCTCCAGCTTCCCCGCAACCCAGACGGATAAAGCGGTATAGATAATGGATGGATGGATGGAAATCACTGTGTTGCATCATGGGATGCAGTGGCTGACAAAGTGAGCTCTGCCGGCATATTGGAAATTTCCACCAGAGTAGTGTGTAATCTGGGTAACTGTAATGTACTACAAAATTTTTATTTTATATGTACTGCATACTACCTTCTACTTTTCCGCCAGCATCAGTACATGAGCAGTATCCAGTAAGGAGTTTCAGACACAGCCCGTGTGTTCCACTTCCACCTAAATACAGCATTTCTGTTTTGTTGAACGCATTTCATTTTTCATAGCCATAAATGCTTGGAAATATGACAAAAACATGTTCCTTAGTCATATCACAGTCACTATGTCATTTTGCTGTACCAGCATATTGTCAGCATATGCAGTTTACTTAGTAAGAGTTTGCAAGAAATGACTAATTATATAGTTGTGAGCACACTGATTACTCAGCGCCTGATTTCAGTGATTTCATTGTAAAAACATGTTCTTTTTAAGCCTTTTGCAATTACTAAAGCTGAACACAGTTAATCGGTAGATTTCACAATAATACGTTTAATTAGTCCCCATAATATTTATGTTATTTTTCTTAGTCAAAGATGTGAGCTGGCACTTACTGTGAAATCTATTGATTAACTGTGGTAAGAAACAGAAATTCAGCTCGCTGAAAATAGTTCAATGCTCCATGGACGTCATTGTACGTTGTTATGTTTATATTATAAATGTGCCGGAAAGTCAGAAAAGACAATTCAGTAATCATTCTAAGCCTATTATTTTAATGGTCACAAAACGATCTGAAATACGACAGGCCTAGTGCCAACAAGAATTTGCCTAAAGTGGCTTGAAAGTATCGTACAATTGAGATGTAGCCCACATTTTGCAGCTGCTATATTTTCATGCCTTCTTTGTGTGTATATATGGAAGTGTGAGCTGGCGCTCCGGTCTCTTTTCTCTGCTCATGTTAACAGGAAATTGAAGAGATAAGCCACTCGTCCAGCTGCATTTGCATGCGTGTTATAATATTTGATTTTGTCGTCCATTACTTTGTGCTGAAATATTGAAAGCAGACGAATAGCAGTGGCATGAATGGAGCATGAGATATGATAAACGGATCAAAGTGAGGCAGGATATGATTGCCAGCCTCCTTCTTATCTTTAATAAATTTCTGTTCGGTTCTGTTCAGTCTGTCAGCTGCACTTGGCTCAGATTTGCGTTGTCTCCATCCTTGATTGGCAGAAATGAAAAAGGTTCGAACGTATGACTTGATTCTTTCTCCGACTACTATTGAAAACAGCAGTTGGGGGTCTTCATGTATATTCTGCCCAGAAAAGTGACTGCTCTTTGGCATGCTGAAATCACTGCTTGGTCTGTTTTTTTTGCGTTCAATGAAAGCTACTTCACCGTAATTAAGAGCGTGGTTAATGCGAGCTACATTTTATTTTACATATCATTTTCTCCGCTGTGCCAGTATCACCTTCAGGCATTATTAACAAGTGTGGCCTCTTTGGAAAGGAGCAGAAAACTTCAATTATACAGCAGTTCACTTACAGGTTATGATGTCAAGAGTTGGTTTAATTAATTCTGGCCGTTGCCACTTCGCAAAGATCTGATTAACTCTAAGTCACACCTTCAGGCTGCTTTAACATTCATTTCAAGATATACCACTAGCTCAACCTCTGGATTCTCTAAACCGCGAGTGTTTGCGTGTGCCAGGCTGATGTGATACTCATGCCACACTGAAGAGTGCTAAAGTACTCTTCTGACACTCAGGAACATGTTGTTTATCCAGGTTGGCCCACGACATGCTGTGCTAAGGAGCATTCTGACTATTCGCTATATGACTGTAGCTTGATTGCAGGTTGTGCCTCTTTGATTCAGTGTTTGACGATCCTTGGGATGTTTGTTTTGTCTGATAACGATCATTCCACCACTGCGTGAGTGGCGTAAACCTGCACCGGCATATGGTCTCCAGTGGATGAACAGGCAGTTAGAGGTGCGAAAGCGGTGTGCACGTCTACATCGCAGACGCAGACTCATTTCCGCTAAGCTTTATTGCTTGCCACAAATTTCCTTCCAGCATCTGGGGTAATAAAGGTGTTGGCTTAATTTCTTACTGAAACACTGAGGTTCCTGTCTCAAGTTACTTATTCAGTGAGCTGAAGCTGACATTATTTGAATCGTTGGTTCATGCATTTGGATAACATTTTAAAACACTACAGTTGTGTAATCCTGCTTCAGGAGAAACTCCATGCTCTTTTTTCATCTACTACTAGACTCCTATCCCTCACCGCAACACACACATGCATATGCTTACACACAGGAGCTGTGTTAATTCAGACAGAAGGCTAAAACAGTTTAATCATTAATCTTTGGATAAATACAAAGCAGCAGAATGGCAGTACATCTGAGGCATTTTACACACCCTGGATCTGTTTGCGCCCACATTGCCTGCTTTTTAGTAAAGCGAATTTACATAATCACCATGATTTGTGGATGAAAATATTCAAGTCTGTGTTTTACCTCAGCGTAGACACTTTTTCGCGAATCTCTAAGGCTTTTCGGTCCGCTAAGACTAATTACTTTGCGTAAGTGCTACCTATTTTCAAATCCACACTACTATATATATATATCTCTCATTGTTATAAACTCATTTCATGAGTTGATGAGAAAATCTATGGGTTTTTGGTTAAATAAGCATAGCCCGTGGTGCAGGAAATAGTATGTCTCTGATTAAATAAACAGTAATGAGGGCTGCAATTGCTTAAGGAACATGGCTGTAACTCAGTGACAGCCTGTCATGTCAGATTGAGACCATATTAGTCATGTCGGCCTACGCTGGGGACACTGATTTTATTTACAGCGGACATTCTTGCCTGAGGTCTTGTGTTTCGTTCGGGTCATCCGTCACCCCGTCAGGAGGCACAAAATAATCCTAGCCACCGTGCTTTTTACTGAATGACGTTTAAAGTGCCACAATCAGCCCGGGTTTGCCACAGAGCACAGTTTGACAACCCTTTTCAGTGTTTTTTTTTTTTTTTGTTATAATATAGGCGAGATGCACATGCTTTGAGGTGGAGTGCATAGAGAGCATGTTTAGGAGAGCCAGCGCCTCCTCCATCAAGGTTGTTTCCTAGGATTTCAGTTGCATGCCCTATGCTATTAAGGGAATCTGAGTGGAGAATAGTGTTTTCACAGTGCTCTGAATGGGATTCACAGGCGCAGGGAAAGAGCTCTCTTTCGCTCCGTCGCCTACCCTCCCTCCATCCCTCTGTTCCTCCCCCTCTCTTCTTCACCTTCTCTCTCGGGTTTCTGGCACCACCGTGTCGCCGAGATGGCTAGCAAACGCGGTGGGGATTTAGGAATTGCACTGAAGATTTAATATTCTTACTAAAATTGCTTACCTAGAACCAGCATTGCGATTCGGTTTAAGAGAATGAACCGGCCGGTTCTGATTGCGCTCCCGAACCTGCAGTAATTATCAGTCATGATTCGAAGGGCTGATTTGTTGCTACAGTGCACTAGGAAAAAACAGAGGAATAAAAATGTCATCCGGGCTGCAGGTTGCCATAAATCTCCTCTCTGTACGAAAGGGAGCAGGTTTCAGTCCAAGTAAGTAATGGAAGGCAGACCAATTGGGGAATCATTTCTTCCATCGATCTAATCATATGAGCTTCTCCAATTAATGAGTCATATTGAATGGGATGTACGCTGGTTGAAAAAGAAAACACGCAAACATCTGATCCTCTGAGTGAAGCCGCGTCCACCTCAGGCTCAGCCATCGATCCGTGACGCATACTTCTGAGCTAATCCAATTCACTTGTTTTGCTGGCAAGGCAGGATTGTAAAAATCATGGCCTGCCCTGCATATACGTACCATGTTGCCTATGATGGAACTAATGAAGGAACTAAAGGACGGCTCTCTTCCTCTTTCTTGCAGGCTGAAGTGAAGACATAGCGAGGAGCCAGTGCAAAAATGAGGTCAGGGGCCTTGTTGCTGTATTTCACCCTGCTGCAGATGGCTGGGGCTGCCTTCCCAGAGGACTCGGAGCCAATCACTATTTCACATGGCAACTGTGAGTAACCAGGAGCTGCTGAGAGAAACGTCTACACCTCTTTGTTCTTTCTCCTCTCTCTTGCTTTTTTTTCTGACTGTCCATCTTTCATACGCATGTCCCATCCTCTCAGTCTCACATTCACATTTATTTCCCTCTCAGTCTCCCTCTTTTGCTTTTTGCTTCTCTTTCTCTCCTTCGCATGCGTGTTTCCTTTCGCTTTCCCCTTCCTCTCATTTCTGTCATCTTGCAAGAAATACGTCTCACTTATGCTAACGAGACGGCACTTTATTCGTAACCTTTCTCTTCTCTTTCCTTTCTTTTACAATTTCCCCCACTTTCTGTTTTTTCTTTCACCAATATCCTTTGCCAATCTCTCACTCATTTTCCAAGTCTCCTCTGTCTCCTCTCTGTCTTGCACTCTCACCCTTGTTCGTTCTCTGTCTGTCTGTCTCTCCCTCTCTCTCTCTCCTCATTGAACTGTTTGAAACATGATTCGATGCCGAAGGAAGCACAGAAGAAAATGTGAACTTTAAATGCTATTTGAAATGGAGTCTTTCTAACATCAAAGGATAATCCTTTATTTTCCCCACGTCAAAGTTAAAGCCTTATGTTGAGGTCTAGCTGCTATGTGGGGCACTCCTTATCTCCTTTTTTCTTTCACCCTGTCAGTGAAACCAACTAGCCTACGATGTTATTTGTGTATGTGCTTGGAATTCTTTTGCCTGTATTTAATTTCCACCTCATTGCAGATACAAAACATTACCCGGTGTTTGTTGGACACAGACCTGGGAGGAACAGCACACAACGGCACAAATTGGATATTCAGCTGATCGTCATAACGAATCGGACCCTTTATATAGCCGCAAGGTCAGTGTGCTTACCGTCTACATGCACCAGGCAGAGAATTTTTATGTTAGAATGCAAACCACAAGACTTTAAGAGTGCCTTGTCACGCGACCATAAAGGCGTCTGCCATTCACAGAAATACACACCATCTCCGGCGTTTTGAAGGAGTAGCATTTCCATAGAAGTGGCTTATACGTACATAGCATACCCATAAGGGATCATGCCGACTAACATCGTTCATATGGTCTGCTGTTGAATCTCAAGGTTCATAAGAAGGGCACCTGATGTTTCGTTAAATATGCTGTGTAGAGCAAAGGATTTCCTTTTCAATATTTTATCATTGTTGTCAAAATACAGCTATGGTCACAAATGATAAACATAATATGAAATGGTAATGAATTTAAAAAACTTGTGTGAACCACAGAAAAAGTGTCCATCATTTTAATGTATGAACCCGAGGCAGCTTGCTGGGGGAAAAAAAACAAAACAATCCAAATACAGAAATTTATTCAACATAGCTATTCTACTAGAAATAATTATATGGTAGGATGACACAAATGGCAACAATCTAGTATAAAAGCAAAAAAAAAAAAAGCAGTAAAGAAATCCAAACTGAAGGGATGGATGGAGCTGTTGGTAGTTGTGAGAATGAATAACACCAGTGGTAGATATCTGGGGTGCACAGAATTGGAAACATATATTTCTTTTTTCCATTTTTGTGCTTCATGGGGCTTGTGCAAATGAAACTCTAGCCAGCAGTGCCAGTATCACCTTTGGAATATATGAGCAAACTGGAGTCTGATGAGAGGAGAACTATACACACAGCACACACTCCAATTCGCATTTACTGAGCCAGCTAGGTGGGAGATCAGGGTCCTGTGGACTGGCGAGCCATCACAAACTGCCTGGATGTTGTGTGGTGTATGTCCAGACATTGCAGCCTGTTCTGCAGCTGTTGGGGGTAACATCATAAACCATGCATAAATGTTACAAAAACCCTTCTACACGGTGTGTCAAAACAGTCATTCTAAGCTGTACTAGTGTATAAATAGTTCTTTGGATTTCTATTTTAAAACACTAATTAGTCATGTAATGTGCCGTTTTGGACACAGCTCTGCTGTGGCACATGAGATTGGTTTCATTCAGTTTGCTGTATCTTGGCCCACAGATGGCCGACAGAGATGCGGTCCAAAAGCTGATGCTATTTGTGAATGGCTTCACATCATTTGGCTCATCATGAGGTCCAGTGATTAAAAGGTTAGCCAGCCTGATAGTGTAGCGCACAGCACAGTATTAGAAAAGTGGATTTGGATTTATTTATTTATTTTTAATCATTTTTGGCAGTCTGGAAGCACCAGCAGATGCTATAAATAGCATTTAGTGATTTAGTGGGAGGGAGGAAATATTTACCCACAAAGCATTAAATGAGGTTTCTGTTACATAATTATGGAACCGTGTTTGTATGAATTTGGTTCATGAACTCCATGAGTCGCTTTGAGATACCGCAAGGGATTGTTCTTTCTTTAGCTAGCCTTCACCTAGACGTTGAACCTGAACACATCGTTCCTTTTTTTTTTTAAAGCAAAAACTCCATAAGGATTTATTTATGACAAAAGATTTAAATGATTGTTTTTGGGCTGTAGGATGCATTTCTAAAAGCAGTGTATGAGTCACTTTGCTGTGGTGTGATCACTGACTGGTGGTAAAACCCTGTGGCAATGGTTATCATCCTTTTTTGTCTAAGACCTCCTTTGTGAATAGTAAGTACGCATGTCACTGTAGCATCCCAGAACTCCACAGTTATCGCTGGCTTGCACATTCAAGAGATGTACTGCTTTTCTGATGACATTACAGGCAACCGAATAGCCATGGATTGTGATTGTTTGGCACATATTTGACTGTAATAATGTTTCATATCTAAACACATTGCACTCTTTGCCAGCAAGCTAGTTAATGTTAGACAAGCTATTACATAATTAAAAACATAAGCCAGGTAGGAATACGCAATGATCGATTTGGATGCAAATCATGCATTTTTCTTTCTTTCTTCTTCTTCTTTTTTTTTAAGCTTAGGGGTAAGTGTTTGCCTAAGACTACATCATAGCAAAATTGTATTTTTTACGAAAACAGCACGACAGTAAGGCAATTTAAACATCTCATTTCTCATCAATTCATCCAAGTAATAAGGAAGCTGGAAAATAACTTTCCAGCAGACACAGATTTATCAGCCTGATCTGTCTTCTGAGAGGTGATAATAAAAACACTGAGATATTCACTATAATCTCAAGCAAGCACTGAGATTAACCTGGTTTACAGCTTTACAGTTTACAGCTTGAACGGATGAGGTGGTGTCATTGTTAAATTAGTGCTAAGTGCTAAATTATCGATAAACTCTTTGGAATTGACCTAACTGATTAGCAGAATTGGCTGGCAGTAGCATTTTTCTCAATCTAGAAGGAATCTGGGGAGAAGCAACAATTTTGTGACCCTCAATGCTACAGAGACGTTTGTGCAGATTCATTGTTCACATTCCCCTTTCCCTGACTGCTGTTTGCCAGGGCAACTGTTCTCATCATTCTTTTGGGAGCCCCGTTGGCATGCTATGGGAATGGTCTAGCGGTCCATGAGGTATTCAGGTTCATCCCTTTCAAAACAGAGCAGCAAATGAGGTCCAGGAGTCTTGGATTCATCCAGTGTTTTCAAATCCCATTAAAGGTCCACTAATGATGAGGATTGCGCTTTCTCCTGTGTGCTTTTGCAGCTGGACCCCAAACACCCTGCCCCTCATTAAACGGTACAGATATACTCTTTGGAACTGTGCTTGAGCCATCTTGACTTTATCTGCGCCACCTAATTCCTGGTGGTGTTGTGCGTTTGTGCATATCGTATGTAAGGTCGAAACAGACAATATACAATGTTGCCCCAGCCATCCACGACATGGCTGTGAAGGCGATGAGTGGTAACTGGGGGTACGTTACTAGGTGTGGGGTGCATACTAACGAAGGCCCTATCCTTCTTGTCAGAGAGTGAGATTGTTTTACAAAAGGCCACCAGATGGACCACAGTGGCCCTCAGTCACCCCTGAAAAAAAAAAAACTGGGGTGTTATGAAAACGACATTCCTCAGCACAAAGCCTCTCTGTTCTCCTGGTGTGCGGCCAAGTCCTCTCCCCCCCTCTCCGCCCAAGCACAACACACCCCGATATCAGATCTTTAAGCAAACGGATACACTTGCGGCGTATCAAAGGTTTGTAACACCTCAGGCACTGCGAATAAAAGAAGGCACCCGACTCATGAAACCAAACGTTGGGTTTTGTTTGTTTGCTTGTGGTGAGCTCCAGAGGTCTTTGTTTGCTTGGCTAGCCCAGCACTCGCGCAACATGAAAGGAACTCAGCGCTTGTTACACTCTACTTTTGCAGCTGGATGAAGAGCCAAACTGTTCAAAAGCTCTGAAGCTGTCATAATAGAAAGCCTGGGGAGCTTCATCCAGCAGGTTGCAAATGTAGAGTCGGTGTCCACAGGTGCAGCTGGAGTTTGAACTGGTCATGTTTGCACAGTGACCGCTGCAGTATTCTGCTGGCAGGATGCATGCCTGCCACATTATCTGTTGACTTATCTATTGCTTTGTGGCTAAAATAATTAAACATACAAGGTGATGTTAAATGTCGAAGAATGCGGAAAGGTTGGGTGCCAAAAGCAGATCAAGGTCAAACCATGTTAGGCTCTGAGAAAAGTCTTCATTTACCACCTTCAAGGGTTCACGCGTTTGTCCGATTTGGGGGAAACCCTTAAATGTTCTATGTATATCTTTACAACAGAGGTTCCCCATCCCATTCTGAGTAGGAACCTAGGAGCCCTTAATTATCCTTTTTTATCTACGTCATTACCTAATTGGTACGTGTATCGATCTCTGTATTCATCATACAGCGTATTTGGCCAATGATATTTAATGGCCCACTGTGCAGGTTTTCATGTTGAACTTTACGATGTAAGGACATAAGTTTCACTCAGTTAATGATCCTCTGCGGTTGTAATTATTCGCTAGAATAGAGTTTCATTAACGGACTGTGAGACAGTCAAGTGAGATGACACCTTACCCATGCTAATTGAAATGCATTAGGAGTGGAGCTCAATTACTCCTCAGAAGTAATGGTATAGGATCACCTGGGGTTTAGCTTTCTGTAATCTAGAAGTGTGTCAGTGATCTTGGACTGCGTTTCAGCTGAGAAGTGTAGCACTGCTACGTGCCTTTGAAACCGACAGAGATATTAGGAGTTCGTAGTTTGTTTATAAGCACAGGAATGATTTTTCGTCATTAGCTTTTAGCCTTATATACCCACTCAGTCGTACAGGAGAATAAACAAATGTTAGGAGTTGCAGAGAAAACACTGACCCTTGCATCCGTATCAGCCGGTTTCACCAGCCCTAATCATTTTGAGCACCGTGTAATGAAGCTGTTCGAAACTGAATCATGTCTTGGCTCAGAATCACGCAGGACTCGCCATTTATCCAAGGCAACTAAGAGTGAGAATATCTACCTTTTTTCCGACAAAAGCTGCAACAGCATTCAATAGAGACTGGAGACTGTGAACTATTTGAAATTCGACACATGTATGATTAATTACCAGCTTCTGACAGAGACTTTGGATAACATAATTGGAAAGAAGTTTATCCAGCTGGAGATTGCCAAGCCCCAGGAAACTTGTATAAGTGGATTCATTTCAGAAATGGCTTCTCTTCCAGACTTTATTAAATTTGTATAATGAGAGTGCAAGCCACTGCGCAGGTTGTTAGATATAATTAAACCGAACTCAGCGGATGTTGACGAGGCACTCTGATTAAACACACATTTACAAGTAGTTTCAAACAAATTAAACAGTTTACAGTGCAGCCAGTCCCGCAGTCCTACCTTCCGAATTGTACATTGTATACTCCAAATTTTGTAAAAATATACAACGTTTTTCACATGAGTTATTTAACCTGGGCTTATCAGTATCACATGCCAGAGGAGATTTTGATCAAACCAGTCGAAACACATAACTTCTGTCTTGTATTTTAATGAGTGCTGGTATCGATTTCCTGTGGTTGAGTACTGAACTTAATTGACCTGAACAGCGCAGAATGACTTGGCACGCTCCCAACGAGCACCCTTCCACCAGAACAAAGGCAGCTTTGTGGGTGCCAGAGCACTTTAAAACCTTTGTTGCATGTGCCTATTCCCTGAAGTGGTGTTCATTTTGAAAACGAAAGCATATTGGACGATTTCTAATTCCACATCCAAATGAATTCTTTTTGTCATCTCTCCAGGGATCACATATATACAGTGGACATCGAAACAGCCAACACGGAGGAGATCTTTTTCAACAAGGTAAGCGCTGTGTGTCAGTCTATCTTCTGGGATACGATCCTGTACTCCATCGTAATTACCTGGCAGCACTGAAACCCAAGCACTGTGACGCTGCTAAGCACATTATCCTATCAAGAGTCGTCGCTGTGCGTCATCTATCCTAAAAAGAGGGACCCTGGAGGCTGGAGATTTATGCGTACGTGTAACTGCTCCCGATTATGCCCGTGCTCTGAGCTGTGCAGCCGAATACCAACGCAACGTGATTGATCCTTGGTCTGAGAGGCCGAGAGAGATTGATTAATGAAAGGGTGCAATTTAGCATCAGTGATTTAATCAATTAGCAGTTTGTAAATGCGGCTTAGAGCTTACATCGTATGTTAGAATGACTGCTGATTTGACCTCAAGGGTAATAAGAGAGACATAATCTAGTCTAATGTGTTGCATTCGTTGCACAAGCCTGTCTTCAGTGTAAAGCCTAAGCAGATCAGCACTGATTCACCATCGATTTTCTCTCCACAGAAGCTGACATGGAAGTCCAGGCAACCTGATGTGGACACCTGTAGAATGAAAGGAAAGCACAAGGTATACGGACCATTTCTTTATATTTTTCTCATGTCATCATAACACAGGAGCCTTTTTTTTCCCGCTCATCTAGATAATGCAAATCTAATAAAGGCTTTTAGGCTCAGCCTAATGTAGTTGGTAACATGAGATACCATTATGTATTTGAAAATGGCAATACTGGTAACGTAATGGACTGAAATAAAAAGTAATAAAGTGGGGAAAATGGGCAGGTTTTACTTTTCAGCGACACAGAAAACATTTTATAAGGTGACACGCACGTCGTGCTTGAACTCTGTACACCTGTTCTCATCTGCAGGATGAATGCCACAATTTCATCAAGGTCCTTCTCCAGCAGAACGATGACACCTTGTTTGTGTGTGGGACCAACGCGTTCAACCCTTCATGTCGACCCTACAAGGTATCTCCGTCTTCCCTGTGGCCTCTCCTCACACAGCTGGATCTGCTGCAGATTTGGCGTGCAGGCAGCTCAATAAGAGATGACATACTGTAGCAGGAAAGCCAAGGAGCTATGAGCAGAGATGGATTGTTCCTGCATGAGTGATTTGTTCAGGTGTGGGCTCACAGCGCTGATAAAAAGCGGTGGCCACCGGCTGTGCGTGGATGGTTTGTTTTAGTCCCATGTAAACGCAACAAGTAGTCAGATGTGAGCATGTTCATTTTTATGTTGTGACATATTTATCAATGAGTAATGTCTTTGGCTGGATAACATGCGAGAGCCTGCGCTGTCTTCTGCAGGAAAGTTGGAAATGTCATTAAAAGGGCACACCGACTAGAGAAATAGCTTGAGTGTAGAAAGAAGCCTGCACATTGCATCAAAAGAGGTTTCCTTGGGTGGTTTTTGTCTGCTCTGTTCGTATACATATAACCATCACAACTGTATGTGTTTTCTGAGCATCCCATGTTCCCTGTGAGCCTCAAGCATGCAACGTGTGTACAGTTTGCCCTTCTGAATCTTGGTTTCGCATTTGTTATAGCTGTGCATGAAGCACGTCCCTTCAAATGGACTGTCGAGGGAAATACACTCTGAGGTGTCGCTCACTGTATCATAGTGATTTGCATGCTTTAAAATACCTCAGCATGCATGTATTTCACGTTTTCTAGTGAGTAAAGTGCAACGTCTGTGTAATAACTGGCACAACAAAAAGTCCCAGCCTTTTCAAAAGAGACTGAGTTCATTTTGGCAAGACCTGCAGTATCTGTGCACAGATTTCCCACCCCCAGGGATATTTGGCCATCGCTGGGTTGTGTGACAGCGGAGTCAGACGATGCATATGTGCGTCCACCTTGGCCACTCTTTCACCTTTCCAACCTCGCAGCGTGATGACTCTGAAAAAGGGGCCTCTGTTTCAGGTCCAAACTCAGCCCACATTAATCAGCACCTTTCAGAGACAGGGAGAGAGCAAAAAGAGAGAGTCGCGGAGGGGGGTGGGCACTGTACAAATGTTCATCTGACAGAACTCTGCTCCGTGTACACGCACACACACACACGCCTCTCACTCCCAAGGGCTTATCTGTAGCCCATTCAACACCGTGTGCCCTGGGATCACTAAGACACATACCTCATACTCAAACAGCCGAGCAGCTCTTTGTGTGTTAATACCTCCCTCGGCTTCCTGATACACAGGTGGTGTGGATTATGTCACCTGTTGCTGGATGGAGCGGTGGGGAAATGAGGGGCGGTGAGGTGATATCCCTCACCATGTAATTACTGACAGCGTACAAAAAAAACTTCCTTTTACCATTTCAAAGAGGGGCCCTGCCTAGTGCATTACAGAAACCATAAGTCCATATGTGAATGATGGGTCTTCTGGGTGTAATGTGATACACCTCCTACTGTCGACTACTGAATTGTCTGTGGCCGCACTCAGATTCCTGGCAAAAGTCGATCCTTTGATGGAATTAATGAATATATCCATCAAAGTCATTCGTAAAGGGAACACTACAGGATGCCAGAGTAGAGGAACAAATCTGTCCGGACCTTTTTACGATTCGTCTGGTCTATAAGATAGGGGTTGACCTCATATATCACATGACTGTTTAGGAGTCTCTTCCTTCCATTGAAAAGCAGGAAAAGCTTAGTGGCTTGAGAGACAGACTTGGCACCCAGAAGCCCTTATACTTCTACACTCGCAAATCAGAAAACAGTATGGTTTTTAAGTATTATAGAGTATGTATAGAGTAATAAGGTTTAGTATCTAGTCTTACTAATTGCAGAAGTGTTTGTCTTCTTTGGTTTAACACATTTTGTTGGAAATGTTAATTAGGCTTCTGCTGTTGGCTTCTGATATTTCATATCCTCCAGCAGAAATTCTAAATGCGCCGAGACTTCAGCGTGACCTTTTTCACTCGGTAGATAATAGCTCTTTCCGCCAAGAAAAAATAGAATACGAAATGACCTGTTTGGAAGCCAAAAAGGGTGGCGTAAGCAGTTAAACTTTTTGGCAAGCTCCTGCCATTGTCAAGAGCAAGAAAGCCTGTTAAATATAACTCCTTGAGAGGATATCACTGGATGACCTTGGAAATTAATACAGTGTAGTTTCTGTCACATTTTTTATATTTATATCTTTATATTTTGTGACAGTTTTTTTTTTCGCCCTACATTCCTCATGTTTATTTTGCTTGCAGTTGAGCTTTTGGAACCGAATAGAACAGCATTGTAGTTAGGGGGCTCACTTGCTGCAGATGAACTCTGACCTTTGGCTTCCCTTTCTCTAGACGGACACACTGGATGCGCTTGGGGAGGAGATTAGTGGAATGGCCCGGTGCCCGTATGATGCCAAGCATGCCAACGTTGCCCTGTTTGCTGGTGAGGCATCTAATGAACTGTTTTTACACAAACACTCCTAAAACACTCGCTAATTTGCTCATTATGGAAGATTGGCTTGAGATGGATCATTTTATTTATAGACTGTTGATACTCAGTAAAAGACATGCCCCAGCAGATCGTCATCATTAGATGACCTATAAAAAAGCATGTGAGGAATACAGGGAACTCCGAGGCAGCCTGAGCTGGTGGCAGTCATTCTGCGACAGTTGCTCTCTGTTTCTGGGAAGAGCATGTTGCTTGGCAAAATTTCGCCTGTGGTCCGTTTGGAAACACATGAAACCATTGTGGTACTAGAAAAAAAAATGTGGAGACTTCCCTGAAATATGGGGATTAAAAATAACTCCTAAGATGGAAAACCCAGATGATTCATCTCTTCATTAGTGGCTTGAAAAAGCTGTCCAGTTTGAGGTCTGCTAAAGTGATTCATGTGATTGTCATAGTTACACTAATTACATTATTGCCATGATATTTTATTTGTTTTGCCAATGAAGAGCAAACATTTGACTATGAGTCATTAACCTTTACTTACATTGCAAGCCTCATCTCTGGTGCTGGGGCCTTGGTTTTTGGTTTGGGCTTCTCTGGACTGCGTGTGTTGCAGATTTCATAGAGTGGAACTTTTCCGTACGTGTTTTTACGTTTCGCATGCTGTTTGTGTTGTAGAAGGAAAGCTGTACTCTGCTACGGTCACTGATTTCCTGGCCATCGATGCCGTTATTTATCGTAGCCTGGGAGACAGTCCGACCCTGCGCACGGTAAAACACGATTCAAAATGGCTGAAAGGTGAGTAAACAGGGAAAGTGTATGGGATTACGTTTTCGTTCAGACAGAGCACATCTGTAGATGTTAATTAGATTTGGGCCAGGTTAAATAACATTTCCTTTCTATTTTCTGCCTGGCTGAGCTAAACATGACCTTGCACTAGTAAATTTACTGTTATCTTTTAGTATAGTCTTTTACTATAATAGCATGATATACAGTATTATTAAAATATGATGTCAAGAAGAAGAGGAAGAGCCTTGACAATGTGTGTGTGAGTTCTCATATGTGTGTGTGTGTGTGTTATCTTCTGTTTTTTTGCAGAGCCCTACTTTGTTCAGGCAGTGGATTACGGGGACTTCATTTACTTTTTCTTTCGAGAAATTGCTATGGAATACAACAGCATGGGAAAGGTGAGAACCCCATTCGTGACATGGCTTTTTGTTGTAAAAACAGCCTTTACTCCTTGAGCGCCACAGGCAAAAATCAAAGTTCTTAGGAAGCAAACAGGAAGCGGGGCGGGTCTCTGATATTGCAGAGGGTTTTCAGGAAGGGTCAGCCATTTTCGAAATAGGAAAACACACTCCGGATGGAGGACCTAAAAATAAACAAGAGCGCCACAGACGTCGTTTGAATTGTTTGAAGTCCTTAAATATTTTCCTATTTCTGCCAAAGCACCTGCTGCATATTGAACCCTAGGTCAAGAACTCAAGAATCGAATAGGATTAAATGAATGAATCCTATTCGACCTTGTTTTTGTAATTCTTTGTTCAATCGCGTTTTACATGGCTCTGTTGGCATGTTCAGTGCTCAGTGGCTGATGGTTAATTGTAGTGTGAGCACCATCCGTGAATGAAGCGCTCTGCGTTTACAGTATGAATGCATTTGAAAGAGTACTGTAATTACACTTGCCCGCTCTGGTGGTACAGAGCCTATTGCTGCCAACCTCAAAATCACTGACGGGTGCTAAAATTATATTTATGAATAATTTCGTCTTCATTCACTGAATATTACATACAATTAAGGACTTTGGATAAAGATTAAAACGCAAAATGGGAAGCTCTCGGATGTACAAAGCCCCAGAGGGTCAAACGAGAGAACCCTCATGGGTGCTAGATTAGTGCGTAGTAGTGTAGTGTAGAATATATTAAACATTGTTATTGGAATAATAACCAAAAATAATGATCAAAAGATCACTAAAAAGTCTGAACTCAGGCTTTGTATATAATTATAGGACAACGCATAATCCATTCATATATATTTGGATTTTCAGAGGTACTACGCACTATAGGTTTAGTAATAACACTATTAAATATTATTATATTATAAATGTGAATTATATATCCTAAACAAAACACCATAAACCTGTAGACTTTTCCAGTTCGTGAATTAGTTTTGTGCTCAAAAATAACTGGACTTGTGTTGCGATCATGGAGACACTTCTGTCCGAGGCTCCGTCAGAGTGTGTGACGCTCTTTTTGTTGTCAGGTTGTCTTCCCACGAGTGGCCCGTGTGTGTAAGAATGACCGTGGTGGCTCCCAGCGCGTACTGGAGAAACAGTGGACGTCATTCCTGAAGGCTCGCCTCAACTGCTCCATCCCGGGAGACTCGCACTTCTACTTCAACATCCTGCAGGCCGTCACTGACGTCATCCGCATCAACGGCCGTGATGTTGTCATGGCCACCTTCTCCACGCCGTTTAACAGGTTTGTGCGCCTTTTTATTCTGAGGCAAATCTAATCCACTGGGAAAGTTTGATCCGTCGGTAATGAATAGAAAATAGACTTGGCAGCTAATTTCTTTATCTAAATTAGAATCCCAGAGCTAGCGTAGTGCTCATACTATTTGACAATTCCTGTGCGGTGGCAGTTTGTGGCAATTGAGCTTGCGTAATGGGCCAAACAACTACAAAATTTCAATAAGGGTTTCACTAAGGGCCATATTCAAAGTTAATCCAAGCATGGAGAATGAACTGCTATTGACTGGAAGTTCCAGCCGTACGGAGGGGACGCATTAGTCATTGTTTCTGGGCAACTGCTTCGACAATGTGCCAGTTCATATTTTGGATTTATTGCTCAGATTTACAGTTTTTGGCCACAGAGGTTAACAGAATCCCATCTCTGTAATTATCACAATTCTGTCCTTGTGTGCTCTGTATTCTGCTGAAACTGCCTAGTTGAACAGACAAACGAGAAGGAATGATTCAGAGTTTTGTTATGTACACAGTAGCGGGTATCCGCAGGCGAATTACTGCATGTCTCTTGGCTCCTCTCTAGCATTCCAGGCTCGGCCGTGTGCGCCTACGACATGGCGGACATCGCCACGGCTTTCACCGGCCGTTTCAAGGAGCAGAAGTCGCCCGAGTCGACCTGGACACCCGTACCTGAAGAGAAAGTTCCTAAGCCCAGGTATTCCCCAGTGTTATTTCTGTCATTTCTTTTTTCTATCTGTGTCAAACTTCCCAGAAGCATGTAGGAAGCGAATAGACAACGGTGCACTGAACAACACTGCCATTGTGCTCTTTCATCAGAGATGATGTTTGGGATTCTGTGATATGGCGCCAACTGCAGTCATGAATATTTACAATTGACTTAGGGAGATATTATGTAGGTCTTATAAATAAATCATGGCCACGCTGGGCAATTCTCTTTGAATAACATTGTTACCATGCCATGAGAAAAAAGTCAAAGAAAAAAAAGAGAAGAGCATATCAGCAAATGAGGCATGAGCTCATTTTCCAGATGGCTGACTAATTTTCCAAAAGCACCAGCCAGCCTGGTCAATCTTTGTCCTCCGTCCCTTTAATTATCACACCAAGAGCGAGCTGCATTTCCCCTGAAATAGCATTTTACAAGAAGGAAAGATCTGGGGAAGACAATTGAGAGCTTCTCCTAGCATCCATATGGTGTGTCATCGTGTCGAGCGCAACAGGAGTATCTCTGGTGCTGATTAGCATCAAATTATGTGTTTGTGGGAAACAAGGTCAGGTGTTAATGAGCACAAAAGCACTTACGCTTCTTTTATGTCAATCTTATTTTATCATTACATGGTGCAAGGGTGCTAACAGATGCCTTTTTTTTTTTTTTTTTTTTTGCTTTCCATGTGCCAAAAGTCAGTGTGTTCGAAGCCGCACTTAGAACAATGATTTGAATCTAACATTGCGCAATCCATGTCAATTTATCCAGAGAGAAGAGCTTTGTTTACTGATCTATGACTTTCTTTTTCTTTCGTTCATTCTTTCTTTTCTTTTTTCTTTTTTTCTATGTCTTCAGGCCGGGCTGCTGTGCCGGAACACCGTCAGCAGAAAAGTACAAGGTGTCCAATGAGTTTCCAGACGACACACTAAACTTCATCAAGATGCACCCGTTGATGGATGAGGCCGTACCAGCCATCGCCAACCGGCCCTGGTTTCTCAAGACAATGGTTCGGTGAGCACTCGCATCAGATCAGCCTTCATGTCCTAATGAGGCCTGGTGGTTGTTTTCTAGCACACATGTATCTTTAATTGCACACTCAGGACCACAGAGCCAAGAGCAGATAAGGAAGGGTTTATGAGAAAGCATTTAGAAGAAGTCCGCAGTCCTGTCACCTGAAATCCCTTTCCATAATGGTGTTTCCCTAATGATATGCGTGAATTAATCGTTTCTATTCAGCATGGTAATTGTTTCTCAATTGACCAACGGATCTAGGCATTTGCAATGCAGAACGATGACCAGGTCAAAATCAGACTCAAACAGATTAATCTAGTATCTAGAGCAGGGGGTTGGAATATCTGCAGGAAGTGAGCTAGAAACTCAATCCAGAATAAGATTCTATCTCCTCTCTAGCCTGAAGGGAAGACATTTGAGTTCATGTTTTTCTTTTTTCTTTTTCAACAAATTAGAACAGTGGAGGTCATTTTCAAACGGTAAAAAAGGGAAGTTCCTGCCAGGCAGGTTTCTCCTAGGTCAGGAAACACGACTTGACATGGGGTTAATGACCAATCAAATTTATTTAGACAAGTCAAGCAGTCTCACATTTGCAATTTTTTTTACATTAACACAGATTTTTAAGGGCTGTATAAATTTGTTTAAGTAATGCTGCACTCGGGCAGCGCTGTGGCACAGCGGGTAGTGTCACTGCCTCACTGCCCAGTCTGGTCCTGAGCTCAGGTTACTGTCTGCACAGCGTTATGTCATGTACTCCCCGTGTTTACTCCTGGTTGTCGGGTTTTCTTGAAGAAACATTCCAGGGGGTGGACTGTTGCCCCTAGGTATATATGAGTGTGTGAATGTGTGTGTATGGTATCCCTTTCAGGGTGTATTCCTACGTTGCTCTAAGTACTCTTGGGATAGACACTGGACCCACTGTGACCCTGACCAGGATAAACCATTTACTGAATGTGAATAAATAATGGTGCACTCCTGAAAACGCAACCCCGTGGCCTCTAATCATTTCCTTCCCCACCCCTTTAGGACTCAAGATTTGAAAATATGACAGGAAATTCCATGACAATTTCTTTGCCTTATCTCCCCTGCCTTAATTACCTTGAAATTTGCATGCTGATTTGAATATCATTTGAATAATATACATACATTTGATTAACATGGAGGTCAGCACAGTAATCAGAGCAGCAGACGCCGGACAACAGTATCATTTCTATAGCACATTATTAAGTCAGAGAATCACAGGGCGATTTCATTATCTCAACTCTGCTGCGTCACACATTTCTTTTTTCACTCTTCCAGATACCGGCTCACTCGTATTGCAGTGGATGACGCCGCCGGGCCCTATCGCAACTACACCGTAGTATTCCTGGGCTCTGAGAGAGGCATCATCCTTAAGTTCCTGGCTAAAATAGGCAGCGGTTATCTGAACGACAGCCTCTTCTTGGAGGAGCTGAGCATCTACAACCCAGAGAAGTATGTATTCCATTAGAAACTCACCACCACCCTGCAGATCATTTCAAACTGATCTATCAGGTTACAGCCCCTCGATTGTGGTGAGCAAAATTAAAGGGAGCGGAGTGGAACTTTTGCAGCTGGGCCATTGCCGCGAAGCCCCGCTGAACGTATGGCAAACGATGAAAGAATTCAGAGCGGTTTAAAAAGGGGGAATTGGATGAATGTCTCAAAGCCTAGCTGAGATCCCGTCCATTTCTAAGACGTGATAGAGGTTTGGATCATGCTGCTGTGAAATAAACAGAGAAACAGGGGCCAAAGCAAATTTTCTGATGAAAACTGGAGTTAGTCACTGGTGATGAGAGATTACAAAGAGCTACTGAGCTGTGTCATGTGACAAAGTGGGGATTTTAGAGAGCGAGCAATGCAGCCTCCCAACATACAGCATGGCACCATGCATTCCCTGGCCGAGAGCCATATGGCTTAGGTTTAGCAGTTAGCATAATTGACTTTACTGGGAAGAAACAGAGTAAAGATTTTCACTGCAGATTGCATAAGGAAGATCGACTTCTTGAATTAATTGAGGAAACCAATGCATACAGCCCAGCTGTCATAAAGATGTATTTAGATATTGCCTTTACATGTGGGGAACTGGGGATTAGCCTTAGGCTCTGTGCCTTTCTAGGCAACCACACAATGCTCTTCACAGCTAATTGTTAAATTATATATAATTATTTCAGCATGCACATACTAATGTAGTCTGCTTGGTGGTACCAGTTTGAGTTTACATCACACTGATACTGTGGCATGGCACAACCTATAAGAACTGAACATACAGTCTAAAAGTCTGAGACCACTAGTGAAAATGCTTTCTTTTACAATTTAAAAGAATTTCATTATGAGTGATATTATTAGCAACAACCTGAGTGAAAAGTAAACTCTCAGAAATATTGACATGATTTCCAGAGATTCTTCGTATTTCGTCTATCCCCTTTTTGCTTTAATGACAGAGTGCACGCGAGCTGACACAGACTCCACAAGTTCATAGAAGACCTGATGATCCATGTTGGATGCAATCCTTAAGTGTTTCATGTGTACACTCGCTTTCATGGAAGGGATAAGCCTCACGTAAACTTTGACCTTTTATACAAAGTAGTTAACATGGTCAATATCACAAATTTGCTTAAATTTCAATTGTGACCTTGACATTGTGCAACATGTTTAATACTGAGAAGTCAAAATGTTGTTCATTTGCTTCTTTTGCTTTAGAATTGTCAAAACGTTCTGTTTATTTCCAGTTTCAAATATTAAAAAAAAAAAAAAAAAAAAAAAAAAATCCCAGATTGTCATTGTGGAGATGTGAAGAAATAGTGTTGCTTCCTTTTTGCATTCTTCCAGGTGCAGCATCGATGGCGTGGATGACAAGCGCATTATCAGCATGCAGATCGACAGCAAGAGTCACTCGCTCTTCGTGGCATTCACATCGTGTGTGGTTAAGGTGCCGCTGTCACGCTGTGAGCGACATGGGAAGTGCAAAAAGTGAGTCTAGCTCAGCTCACACAATAAGGTTATCGGCGATAATAACAATAGGGTGTTATCTCTGAGAGAGAAAAAGATGTGAGAAGTGAACAGTATGAGAAGAGGTTAGAGAGCATGTTATTGAGCTGGTTAAAGACATCAGTGGTGTGTTCCCTTCTCACAGGTCCTGCATCGCCTCCAGGGATCCGTACTGCGGCTGGGTGTCGGAAGGCGCGTGCCGGGAAATCCCAAGCACAAGGTATGTTATTCTGAACCACACGCCAGCACTATACGCTGATATTGTGTTTGCCTGAATCCTACTATTTCTTTTTTAAGAATAAAAGTACCACTGTTTAATATTCGAACTATTTCTGGATACTGTGAACTCGGGAATATCGGCATTAGAATAAAGAGACGGCGGGTGAGAAATCTCCCTTCAGTAGGGACATGGAACAAACACTGATATAGCGATGAAGGGAATGCTTTTCTCCATGCATGCAGCCTCGTCTACTTCTAGTTTGCCCTGCACACTTCTCTTCCATTCTTTGTTCTGCTCAGTTGAAGGAACAGCAAAGATATGCATTCGTTGGAAGATTAGAAACATGTCACCTGGACTTTTCCCAATCTTCGAATGCCCACTTTAGGTGAAACTGTGCCCTTGGTGGACAGCAGTGGAGCTGGTCTCTTGCTGTTGTATCCCTTCTGCCTCGAGGTTCAATTCTGAAATGCTTTCCTGCTCACCACAGACGTTAAGAGTAGTAAGTTGATTTACCATAGCCTTCCTGTAAGCTTGAACCAGTCTGGCCATTCTCTTACGAGCTCTCCCATCAGCAAGGCGTTTGTTTCAGCCCGCAGAACTTCTGCTCAGTGGACGTTTTAGTTTTTTTGACACCATTCTCTAGAGACTGTTGTATGTGAAACTCCCAGGAGGTCAGCACTTCCTGAAATGATCAAACGAGCCTATTTAGCACCAACAAGCATGTCAGGGTCGGTCACACTTTTTCCTCACTCTGACGTTTGATGTGAACATTTGAACTGAAGCTCTTGGACTGAATCTGCATGATTTTATGCATGAACAGGTTTCCCTAATAAAGTGGCCAGCAAGTGTATATTCACCCTGTTGAATAATGTATCCTCCTGTTTACTATGCTGTGGTGGTTTCTTTCTGAACAATCACACAACATTTCTATATCCAGAAACAAATCATCCTGCAGATGAAGTCGTTATACCAGTAGAAGATCTTGCCCTGTGGAAAGTGATTAGTCATTGCACACTATTTTATTCTATTCTGTTATTATTTCCAGTGGCTTGTCTGCTATGATTGAGCTTTTCACTTTGGAAATTGAGTAGAGAGAGAGGCATTAGGAGGTTAGATGACCTCACTCTGCCTGAACGGTGCTTCTAAAGTGACTGAGTAGAGGATTACACGGTTATGATCTGTTGGCTTTTGTGGTTAGGGATTGAAAGGCATTTGGTTCAACACTTTGTGCAGCATTTAATGAAAAGTGTCAGTATAAAATGGGCCCTAGAGAGTAACAGCTGAAAGTTCACACTTTCATACTACCTACTACCTAGCGCAATAACTTAGAATTAGATGTGGTGTTGTCTATACTTTACTGCACTTAGAGAGGGAGAGAACTGACCCTTCACACTTTCTTGTCTCTTTGTCAACACAAGCTGTAATAACAGAGAAAGACCCTTTTCTCTGTAGGCTGTAGTCTGTTGTTTGTACAGTTGGATACACTTGGTCAGGTTTGGTCAGTGTGACACTCGGATATTTTTTATACTGCATCTCTATTCGCAAAGTACAGCGTGCAGGTGAGTCGAAAACCTAGTGTATATATAACTATTACTGCTGGAATAAGGTGGTTCATTCTAGTCAAATGAATACTTTCCCAGAATGTAATGTGCATGACCGTTGCATCCATCAGGAATAACAGGTTCAACCTGACAAAAAAATAAAAATACAATAAGAACAGGATACTCAATTCCTCAGTGTCTGTGTTTGCTTTTTTCATTGCATTTGGACTTTTAGATGAGAAAAGGTCTTTGAACCTTTAAGAAGGAACCAACAAAACTTACAGAATTACAAATAAGCCTAAGAAATCTCCAGCTATATCAACGTTAACCAAACTTTTGTAAACCCTCGAAGTAGACTTGGAAAATAACATGCTTTCAGGGAAAGGACCCACATGCTTGGGTTTTTTTAGATATTTATATTATTGTTTTAATAATAATGATGACATGAAAACCAAAGCATGACAGTAAGACATATGCAATTATACAGTGACGAAGAAAACTCACTATAAAATGTTTCATATTTCAAATTTTAAGAGCATTCCTGATGAAGAACTGCACACTCTCGGCTCCTTTTTAGCGTCATGAGGAGCTTCATCTTGGAGGCTTCTCTTAAAGTTCCCAATGTGGCATAGAAACAAGTTTCAGCCATAAGCCTATCAAAATTCTCGTCAAACTCATATTGTAATTTAATCTGTATTTGCTTTCAATATGAGCTGCCAACTTAAAATGATAATGATATTAAATGAAATAATGATGGGTTATAATTAATAATTGCTGTAATTATACTGAAAAAGCCATTTTAATTTGGACATTTTGAATGATAGAGCATACCTCCCCACTCATTTGACTGGTCTCTTGGCACAACAGCTTAAACTAAAACGTGCATGATTTTTTAAAGTGATTTAATTCATGGGAAGAGCTCACTGGTATAAAATGCATTCATGCACGTTCTTTTTCTTTTAAATCAGCTTTAAAGGTGCACTATGTAGGGGATGTAGTAGTAGAAATGGAATACAGTATTCATAAGTATTTTTTCATTAGTGTATAATCACATGTAACTATGAATTGTTGTGATTTCTTAAGCTTAGAATAAGCCCTTTGTATCTACATAGGGAGCAGGTCCTCTCCCACGGAGCCACCGTGTTGTGCTGCTACAGTAGTCCAGAAGGGACAAACCAAACACTGGCACTATAGAGCGCATTTCGCAGTCCACGTTTTTAAAGAGGCAGCCGGAACCAGAAGAAGGATGAAGAATGTAGGAGTTATTATTAGAGACTGATGGTGTTCAGCGTAGGTTTGCTTATTTCAACCCAAAAAAGTGGCTGCGCATGAACTGCCACGGCTCTGCAGACAGATATGGCACCCGACGGCCATCGTAGGTCCTAATACACGCATGAAAATGGAGGACTGAGTGTAGGAGCGTTCAGGTGGTTGCTATCTGCAACCTCTACTCTAGATCCCGATTTGAGAAACCCTTAACAAATGACCAATTTGAACACAACATTGAAAAATAGGCTAAGTGGAATATTGGCATTGAGGCCAGGTGTTTTTGTTTGTACACCACTACTTTAACCTTTTTCATAGGTACTTGGTTTCTGTCCTAAATGTTTAATACTCAGGTAGCTCACAGCTCTGTTAAAGACCTCTCTCGGATTTCTTTATCTGTTGTATCATATAATACCTTGTTACTTTATTAGACCATTTTTCAGGTTGAGTCAGCGTGACACGCGGATTATACATACTGCATCTCTAATCACGAAGTGTGAAAGTGAATTGAACGTCGTACATTGAACACTCTATTCCAGCTGGGAAAAAAGTGGTTAATTCCGGTCAAATGTATCATTTCCCAAAATGTAATGTGCATGACGGTTGGCCTGTCTCCTCTGATTGCATGACTGAGCGTCCGTCAGGAATAGCAGGTTCAACCTGACAAAAGAAAACAATGAGTCCCTGTATGAGAACAGAATACTAAATTCCTCAGCGACATGTCTGTTTCTTTTTTCTATTGCATTTGAGCATTTAGACGAGAACATTTCTTTGTTGCTTTATAGAAACTTCCAAAATTATATCGCAAGTAAGCCAAAGGAATTTTCAGCTATAGTAATATGAACCAAACTTTTGTAAGCCCTCAGAGCAGATTTTCTACTAGGAATTTATAAAATACTCTATCCCTGCTTGAAAACAATGGTTAATTCAAGTCAAGTGTATCCTTCCTCAGAGTGTAATATGTGTTGACCTGTCTCCTCTGACATGTACCAAGGTCTTGACCTTTGGGGATAAGTCAGTAAGTCCCAATGGAAAGTGGAGGATGTGCCCTAGGGTTCGAGCTCTGCTCTTCCTCGCATGGGCTTGTTTGAGGCAGCAGGGCTGCAGCAGCTCACCACCGTGTGTCTTGTCTCTGTTGATTATGCAGATGGCCGTTCGAGCAGGACGTGGAGCAGGGCAACACAGATGGACTGGGAGACTGCCAAAGTAAGCAAGGGCCTCTTCCCTCTCACTTCGCTTTTCCCCATCTTTCTCTTCACTCTCTTTTTCTCCCTCCTGTTTATCTGGGCTCAGCCTTGACCCTGTCCTTCAGCTGCAGAAACACACTGAACACAAGGAACTTCTTTACACACACACACACACACACACACACACACATCATTGATAGAAGCTTTCATTGTGACCTATTCACTCAGCTACACTAAGCCTTATAGAAGCCTGGTTTCAGTGGACTGCATTCATTTATTACATCATTTTATCTGTTCTGAATAGTGAAATGCTATAAACTGCTTACCTTTTATTCTGTGATCTTTTACAATGTATTTAGATATTCAGTTACTGTGACACTGACATTGGTGTTAATTATAAGGTTCTGTTATTTTCATTTTAAATCGCAAACATTAAATTAGCACAACATGCGTAATTTGGCCAAACTAATTGTAATACATTAACACATTTTTTTCACTTGCTTTTTTCAGACTCCTTTGTGGCTCTAAATGGTAAGTGGTGTAAGTCAGAAGCAACTTGCATGAAGCCAGACTTCATTAATTCTCACTCTCCACTCTTGTGCTCTCAATTCACTCCCCTAATTTCCAAGTCTTTCCTTTTCCTTTATCTTTCTCTCCATGTTTGTAAAAAAAATCTATCATTGAATTCCTCTGGTGCCTGAATTCCTTTATAGACCTTCAGCCATGTCTTAAAATACCTCAAAATTCATTACCTGCTCAGATTTTCTTTAATACAGTATTTCCTTTTTTCCCTGCCTAGTGCAGTGATCTGTAGCAGCCCAGCTACACTCCCTCGATCTCTCCAGTTAGGTAGATTTGAGTAACGCGCCTCCTCCCTCTGCCATGACTCTCCCCCTTCTCTATTCTGTGCAAGCCTTCACTGGTCCCATTGATTCGCTCTGACCTTTGATTTCCTAATTGGATGGATCTAGCTGCTTAATAGAAGGCGGCTTTGTGGGTTAGCGATGTGGCCAAATGCAAATGGTGGAAGCTGTTTGCAGAGGCTGAACAGCAGCGTGTTCTCCGAAGCTGCTTTAGAAATTATTCATGAAATACAATCCGGCAAAAGCGGGCCGCATCAGCGGGTGCGCACACTCTCACACTCTCTCACACACACACACACACACACGCACACACACCTACAAGCACCCATAAACCCACATGCTGACACACACTCTCACACACTGCTTGGTGCTGTATGATGATACCGTTCGCTCTGGCACAGAAAGAAATGTTAACCATTCAGGTGGAGGGAGGTGGTAAAAATGTCTACCTTCCTGACCTACATATCACACTATAACTCACCCTGGGTGGAAAAGGTCTGATTATCCTTAGCATTTATGGTAAAAATAGGAATCGTAAATCTCTTCTTTGACATCTCTCTGCTCTCGCTCCTGCTGCTCTCGTCCTCTCGTTATTGGCAAAGGTGCGGAGAAATAAATAAAGAATTCTGTTATGTTAGCAGTGTAGAGAGCTAATGCTTGCTTGCTTCATCTGTGCTATCTATATGATTTCAGATTTCCCTGCGAATGCGTTTGAAAGATAATACATCCCTCATGCAAGCTGTCGCGAGAAATCCATGATACCGTGACAAACGTTAACTGTAGATGTGATACTTGAAACAGCATCATTTACACCAGCTTCCTTTCTAAATAGCTCCATTTCAGACACATGCTATATCAGCTTTCATTTAGCACGTTATAATATGGTCCATTTCCAGCACTGCCTATTTTTTTATTATTATGACCAGTAAAAAAAAAATATGTTCAATTTGGCATTTAAGGTTTTTTTTTTTTTTCCACCAATCTCAAGCCTGCGCTGGTGTATGTGTGTCATCTGCCTCCATCCCACTTCCCCTGGCCATGGAAAATGAATTATAAAATAGCTCTGTCACACTAATCACTCAGCCTCCAGCTCATTTTTTAAATAAATCATTTTAATGATTGCTACTGGGAGACCATGAAGCTGTTGCACTTGACAGCCCAATGGCAAACAACAACAGATTCAGACCACAACATTCTCTTTATCACTTCATTAAGATACAAGACACACTATATATGGAACGCACTCAGTTGAATCGACCGCTCACAGGATTGATTGTGTTTCGGGTGACTTGGCTTTACCTGTAAAATGTGTAGAGAAGCCTAAACTGCACGTGTGTCTCGGTTTTTTTTCTTTTTTTTCTGCCATGTGCACACTGTCATGGGTTTCAAAAGAGGCCCATTTTAATTGAATTTGTGTGAAAATATAAGCATTTCCTGGAGAATATCCAGAGCCACACATATGAGCAACGCCATTCATGCCCTGGATGATAAGGTAAAAGAAGTTTCACAAAAAGAGCAAATTTGTCAGGCCCTGAATTGGATGCGGGTACAATGAACATGTCCTACAGGGTCACAGGCCTAACAAGGCCACGGTGCAGCCGAGCCCGAGTGACATGTAGACAATGTTCGGCGCATAATTCAGTTCATGCATCAGGAGCTGTAGCAATGCCCAAAAGGTCACAGTTTAATTCAGCTCTTATTTCCTTTATGACTCAAAATGACTCCATTAAAAATATGGAACAATATTAAAATGATGTCCCCATTGAATATGTACTTCTTTTTAGATGAGGATGGCAAGATAAGTGATAAAAATGGTTTGTTTTTGTAAATACAGAATTGCAGTCTCTCACTTTCTCAGGACTCAAACCTGAGACCAGGAGGGTGTCTAGGAATGTGAATGGCTGTTGCATGGTTTATATTGCTATATGAAGATTTATTATGTATTATTAAACATGATAGACATTATGGATAACATCATGCACGCTAAGGAAAAAAAGGCTGCTAAACTATATCTTTCCTTGTCACTGGGGAAGTAGTCTAAAGGACACACCTTTTGTATTTGTAGTATTTTTTAGTAGTCGCCAAAATATTGTCGATGAATTACGTAACATAATAAACATTTAAAACAAGAAAACGTCGATAAGATTCATCTGTCAAATTCTTTTTGGTCATTTAAATGTACAAACGTAATTGGACAGACTAATATCATCATAAATTAAAATGTTGTTTTTAATTGTCGTTTTGAACACAAATCCACGTTAGTTAAGTATTAGCTCTAGTAATGCTTCATAATACCGCATGTGAGGCGCAAGCGTTTGCTACGGCTGTCAGGGAAATTGTATTGTTTCCAGCTCATTTCATGTCGCCTTCGTCGTGTTAACTTTGCGTATTTAGCCATGACTAAATATCATTCGGTAAATTAATTTGCAGGTGTAGACAGTTAACCATGTTAACGGTCTGATGCCACTATCAGGAGAAAAAAACTTTGCGGTATATTAAAGGTACCAACACAGCGACAAGGAAAGGCGCAGTTTAGTACTGCTTTTTCAGACAATGTGGGCAGTGGTGATTCAGACCCATGGCAGGAAGTATATTTCTGGCTTTTCACAGATGATTGTGTATTAATCTGTGTTGTACTCTGGCAGGCCACTCCACCTCTTCTCTCAGCACTGTGCAGCCCAAAGATCCCCCCGAACCCACCGATAAGAGGGATCCTTATATCGCAGTGCCCTCTCTAACCCAGCACGAATCCACCGGTAAGCCTTGGAATGGGAATGGGAGACTTCATTTTTGTCCTGTTGGGGGGGAGAAGATTGCTACAGTTTCATGCTGCTTCTAGTCGACCAGCACACAAAGCGAGAGATGCAGTTAAACCTGTAATAAATTATTGTGCTCCTGGAAGAGAGAGAATTATTAAACAAAGACTGTAATGGCCCACGAGGAGGGAGGCAATATCCAGGCTATTGCAGTTAAAAGGAGAAGATTGCACTGTTTATCTGGCCATCCACATGATGGCCCAGACTTTATTTTGTCCTCATGACATGACATTGAACACTCTTTCTTGGCAAGCTGAAATCACAGGATTGTTCAAGGTCAGTCTGGAACCGCTGTTTATAGTGAAGCTAGCGACAAAAGCCGCACGCGCGGTATGTTATGTTCACCAAATCGATATTGATATGTTACACGACAAGGACAGTCATTACAAGCCTGGGTAATAGTTTTGGTAAAAGTATTTTTTGAGTCCATGTTATTTATCAATGATGGCCATAATTAGTAAATCTCTGCTTCCCTCCTGAGCCATAACACCACTAATCTGTATGCACTTCTGTGGAGTTCTGGCTTTATTATCTCTCTGTTCTGGGATTCTTCCTCAGAATCAGCCTCAGAGGCTTTAGGAATACAATATTGTCTTGACTAACTTATGTTAGTTCATGTAACATAAAGTTAGGAAACGAAATGAAATGTTTCCGTGATGTATTTGAATAACCTCAGCTTGAAATATATAATGTCGTAGGACATGAACAATTTGAAAGTAAAATACACTCTTTGATGCAGACCTTTTGACCTTCAAGGTCATCCATGGTCAAACAAGGTCGAACAATGACTCGAGCGTTTTCCTCAAGGTCATATTTTCTGCACGTTTCACAGTGTTCAAAATTTGTGGGGGGTTTTTGTAAAATGTGTGTGATTAAAGTAAAAATTGGCACAACTCTATAGGACAAACACTGAGATTGCGAACTCGCATTTGGACATTCAAAAATTCCGCTTGTGCACTATGTGGCAATTCTCCAACTATTATGCTGTTATTTAAGTCTTATAGTAAGACTCGCTAAAACACAGGATGTAATCTTGTAACTCGCCAGGCACTATTTTACTGCTCCGCCTGTGTTTGAACGTGGGTAGTGATATGCTGCACAGACTTGCTGAATGTTAAATCATTATCATTTATTTTCCCTGGGTATATAATTTGTAGACAGCAGGATATGTGCAGAGTGCCATCAAGGTTCTGTAGTCAATAACTAAATTGTACCTTCTCACTCAGAGGCATAGGCACACAAGAAAGCCAGTATAGCCAGAATCAAGCCAATATGTGAGCAACGATAGTGCTAAAAATTTAATATTCATTCATGAACTACATAATAACTTGTAGTAGTATTCAACTGTTTGTGTGCTCCTAAAATAGACTCCCACTTTAAAATCTGTGAAAGGTGCAGAAGTTTAAGCAAAGATCTTTGAATCCACGTTTACGAACAGAGCAGAGCTGGGCGGTATGACAATATATTGTCAATATCGTGATAAATTAGCATGTCATAAGATTTGCAGAATATCGTGGATCATCGGTACTTTTATAATACTGATCAGCAGTTACTCACAGTAACAATAGCTGTTTTTGTATTTGTTACTTTTTATAAAAGTTAAATATTCATGTTTGGGCCATTACTCGTGATGTATATGATCTCTTCTGTATCACGAGATGATATTTTTGGCATATCGCCCATCCTCACCAGAGAATAGAATAGTCACACGGACATCTCCTACATTTGCATGGTCACTGGAAGCAGCACACCTGTTGAATCTACACAATGGTGGCAGAGAAGTTTCATGCTTATTTGGCATCACTGCAGTGTTGCTGCCTCTTTTGCCAATCCCCAGTGCTGCTACCCACAACACTGTGGCGCTGTGGTATAGGCAAGAGGTCCATATCCAAAGGCTTTTTTTTTGCTGTTGTTTCTTTTCTTTGATTGCATTATTATTATTATTATTATTATTATTATTATTATTATTATTATACTGCCTATTTTATTGTAATCATTTACACATAAGCTGCTTTATATTCAAATTGAGTAACGTTCACTGGCTTTCATGCTGCTGTTTTGATGTTTGCTTCTTACTCTTGCATGACTTTGGCTTTGGGACTTCTTTTGTAATAACAGCTGTTTCCTTCACTACAACATTGTTTCTGCTTAACATATCATGAGCACCTCCATTCATGTCCACGCTTCCCTCTTGTTTCCTGTGAACACCTTAATGCTGGGCTTCATCAGTTCCAAAGTGACCAAGTGTACTCTGGAAAAAAAAAAAAAAAAAAAGGGCGTCCTTGCTTTCTAAAATGGCCATGAGGAGATTATTCATTTAAAAACACTACAGATTTTATTCACGTATCAGAGTGCGTATATTGCATAATAAGGGTATGTAAGCATTAGTTCATTTACATAGCCTCCTTTCTGCCTTTTCCTAGGCTTGTGATGCCGCTGCACTCTGGCACATTAGTATAACACAAGCGAAATTTGAATTTGATGAATATTCAAAAAGTGGTATTTATGAGTTCAACCCCAGTCTCTTTGTGCCAAAGCTGGCTGGTGGCAACATTTTTCGCAGTACATTTGAGCACTCCGTGTCTGGTCTCATTTGTGTGTGTGTGCGCGTGTGTGTGTGTGTGTGTGTGTATGTGCACGCACTCACACAATCCTACCCACCCTTTCTGCACCTCCACCATCTGCTGCCATTGTAAGTAGTCTCCCTTCCCCAGGACCTTTCATCTCCCCAGATGGAATGTTCCAAGGCTGGACCCTAATGTAGCCACCACCAATTACTAACCTTAATCTACTGTACAGCGCATCCTCTCTTTACCAAATGGAGATGTATCTCTCTTTCCCTCTGGGAAATGGCTTCTGTTAGCCCCTCCCTCTCCCTCTGCCCTCTCTTTATCTCTCTCTCTCTCTCTTTCCCTTCCCACTCCCACCCCCCAACCTGTGGCTGTCTCTCTGTGCCTCTCAAATTTATAGGTCAATTATAAAAGCTGTATAGATACTGAGATAGAAAGCGGCCTCTCTGGAGTTTTCTCGGCCTATATTCCATGTAGAATTATCTTTGCTGCAACAGCGCGAAATATACGATCATCATTAACGCCTACCCAGCATGCCGCTAGGAGCCAGGAGGGGCTCAGTAGCTGTGAACCAGGAGCCGACACGTGATAGCCGTGAGCAGATCAAGTGTGAAGCACGCACATGATTTCACCTTCCATTTAATGATAAGTGCCATGCAGTGCACTAGTTTCTTTGTTTTATGGTTGAAATCCTGTCTTTTCCCTCTAGAGTTTGGATTTCAGCCAGTGTGTACATTTGCTAATGGGGTTTCCCTGAGCTGCCACGGTTAAAGACGTTAAATCTGCAAAGTGAGCTTTCATTATGGAATGCTCACAATTTTATAGCATATTTGACACTGTTTTACAACTAGGTCTTCCATCACACTGACAGTTATGAAGAGAGGCGGGTTTAGACTAGATCACGATTTTCAGCTACTTGTATCCCAATCATGTTCATATTCGAGGTTTCCACCTCCACCGTAATTTGAGGGTGCATTTACTCAGGGTAGAATTTGGCTTTAGATTTAACCCAGTTCTGCTTCTCCTCGAACCCCATTATATGAGGGACATTTACTTTTAATATTTACGCCCTGATTCCTTACCGATTAGTTTTTCATATAGAGTTCGTATGGTTTGTCCTTTTTTCAGCTCTCATATGTCAGGGTTACTTTTTATACATCTAAGAAGTGACATTTCATAATATTGCTTATGATTAGAATGTTAGAAGTCCAGATGTATTCATGGAGGCAGGATGCAATATAAATGCCAGCTTGACATTTTCTAAAAGGGGAACGTGCACTTGTAAACAAAGCGACGTGTGCATCAGAGATGTAAATAAAAGATTGCTCACTGTGGCATATGCCAGGCTTAAGCTTTAACGATTATCCCCCTGCTTGAGCACCGAGCAAGCATTTGACGGCCTCAGACAGAAGATTTAGAAGGCAAAGCTTTTTAAATCACTCCATAGATGTAGAGATCTAGAGCATGCGTATAATCAGAGATTCAGGACACTTACAGCAAGTGCACCATTAAACGTGCCACACTGACCAAGTTTAGACTGTAACTTTTACGCTGCAGAAAGTGACTGAAGTTAGTGGAAGAAATAAGAAATGAATGACAACTAAAGAGAATTTAGTGATTGATTAAATGTAGTGTTATTTATTGAGGGGAAATATGTCTATTTTATGATGGACCTGAGCTTTGGAATACAATATCACTCTTTTGCAGTGTACAGCAGCTGGGAACTGGCGTGTGTGTTTGGTAACAAATCTTAAGTCTTGACAGTCAAATCCAAGGCAAGTCCCGTGTAAAAACAGACGAGTGCAAAGTGAAGTCAGAATGAGTTCCTGCCCTAAATTACCATGCCAGATTTTATCTTCAGCCCAATAACGGCAGTGTATTAAATTTACATAAATAATGAACCCTTGTTTATTACTGATTGACTATAAATACATCACTTCATGGACTGAAAATTATATCTTGCATTAAGAAAATGAAATGATGTAGCTACTCCGCTACTTAGACCATTGATTACGGTTTACAAGTTACTTTATTCAAAAAGGAATAAATAATCTGTCAAATGTATCCTGCACGGAAGTGAACAAGTACTGGGTATTTATACTTAATGTACGCAAGTAAAAGTAAAAAAGTTATCTTTAACTTAATTACTTTAATTACCATCAAGTCAAAACTTGTTGCAGATTAAACTTTTAATGAAACAAGAAACAAATCCGAAACAAACTTGATTTAACGTGGTCCAGGACATTCAGTAGGTCAGGAGATTCACAAACAGGATATCAGAGGCAAAGACAAAAATGACGAGACCAGATAAAAAAAAAAAAAAAAAACAATGAACGAGAATGCTGGTAAAAAAGCTTGATATGTCTGCTGCAAAAACTCAGCACTGAGCAGATACTAAGAGCAAGTGTGCTTATACAGTGTATGTGAGTGGTAATTGTGTCCAGGTGTGTGTGTGATCAGTACTCTGTGACTGTGAATGTGATAATAAAGAGACGCTTGGGTGTTGTAGTCCTTGATGGCCATATTTGTAAGCTGTGGTGTGTTCTGGGAGATGGCGTTCGGCACCGATTCTGGCAACGACATGACAAAAGTAAATGTTTTTGTTACACCTGATGAAATGAAGTTAATGTCATGTTTAATTTGAAAAGTAATTTTTATTACTTATCTAAAGCCATTACAAGATTTTGTTTTAAAGCAAATATGTCATTTTGCCTGAAAACATCATTCAGTCTTTTTAAGTTTCATTCTTTGCCATTTGCTAGAATTTGATTTGCTGCCTAGTTAATTATGTTATCTATTGGAATCAATGCTCATCTTACAAAGCATTAGCAAAGAAAACAGACTCCTCATTTTATACTAGCCTTTTTTGCTTACTTCAGGATATTAAAAGAAATTTGACACTGCAGCTGGGTGAATTGTTCATCTTCAGACCCTCATAAATAGCTATAGCACTAAGTACACTGTGTAGCATGAGAAGGTCACAGCTTGTTTGGAACTGGCACCGTTCTTGATGTTTCTTTTTTTTTTTCTAAAATGATGAACTTGAATGCAATTGAATGCTTGAAACTGAAATGAATGGATAGTAAACTGAAATGATTGGATGTTCAAATGAACCCGTTCTGTTGATGTATAGCACATAGTCCTTGGCCATATGAAAGATGAGACCTTCAAGATTTGCAACAAGTACTTTGAAGGTCTAAATAAAAATGTAAGGAGTTAAATGAAAGGATTTGTTTGTAAGAGTACATGTTTTCAATTTCAGTAATGTTCAAGTACGGTATAAATATGCCAAAATAATACTTAAGTACTGTAACAAATTACAACCCAAATATCGTCTACCCCTGTTCATGACCTTAGCAGTATAAGCTTCTATCTACCGATCTTTTCCCAAGTAGATCCTCATAATAATAATGACATGCTGATACAGTTAAAATACAGCAATCATTAAGAGTTCATGTCCAAGTTATTGGTGTTAAAATCAATGAGTATTCAAAATCGGTTTATATTTTGGTCAGTCATTAAGTCATTAAATTTGTGAATGAATCCATACCACTGTTGTTTGCCCATTAGATACACTAGATAATTAGAAGAGAAGTATTTTTTCTCTGAAATAAAAGAGCATTGCTGTGTTTTGCGCTACTACAACATTAAACATTAGAGAGCCTTTTCAGAGCGCTATATCAAACATGGAGCATGTTAAAACAGCAAACCTGTTCAAAAAGGAGCATTCAGAGAGAGAGAGAGAGAGAGAGAGAGAGAGAGAGCGAGTATTCGATATTATTGTAGAGAAGTAAACATATTAGAGATAAGGTGGCAGAACAATTTTCCATGCTGCTTGCTTGGCTAGGATGTCACTTTTCTCACATAACTAGTCTGAACAGAATGAACAGGAACATTTGTCACTTGAACTGGAGCCCTCAATGGAGCTTCACACACCATCGTCAGTCAGCACACACGTTCGTGCTCCTGCAAGTCATTCCAAAACCTCCGTGTGCCGTTCACCGACCTGCGTGGCTGACTGTGAGGTTGAATTGTCTCCTCTTTGACATCAGACATCACCATTAACATCTGCAAAACCGTCTCATCTTTTGTCACCACACCTCATGTACCTTTGAAGCGTCTTGAGAACAGACGAATAATCCCGTAGGAATAGACTTCATTTCTGAGTGAATATTCATCACTTCTTCACACAGGATCGAGCGTAGTGAGAGACTTCGGATTTGATTTAACTCACTCGAATGCAGTGAAGCATTTTCCAAGATCCCTAATTTGTCTGCGATTGCAGCCTCATGAAATTCAGATATGAGGATTCTCAGCTTGAGCTTTGTTTTCGTGACTACTTTTTATGTCAACAACCCATGCCGGAAAAGATTACATGAATAAGTGTTAGTTGGTATGCTTGAATTTTTTATAAGAGTAGACTATTTGAGTATAATTAGTGCTCACGAATACTTTGGCACTTAAAGCTAAATAGAGCATCCAGACGGAATCAAAAGAATGCGTTAAAAGTCAGCGAGACCTTGCAATCATGTGCCTTTAACTAATAGAGCGCCATTGTCTGAGACCAGCACTTCTTTATTGCTGCAGGTCCTTTGAAGTCAATTCAAGAAACAATTTCGTTCATACATGAAAGTTGGGTAGCTTCAAAGGTCTGATGAAGCCCGGAGGCTGTGTTTAAGTGGGGCCCTGTACATCCTAGTAGCCCAGTGTCAAGGTCAGAGCAAGTGGCCCACAGAGACACAGGAAGAGCACTTTAACTTCTCTTTCTCTGCGCCTGATGTTCAATGAAACGCTTGTTTTTTCCACTCCACTTCAAACACGGTGCACTGGCTAGACAACATAGATTTTGGGCTCAGTGTTCTTCCTGCAGCTGACTTGCTGAATATCGTTTCAACGTGTAGTTTAGTTCAAGGTAATACTTATAGGACACCCTGTCCAGGATTAAACCATCAATTAACCATCAATACATGTGTTGTAAACATCCCGACTCACCTTTTAGAGAGATGCCGCATTAGCCTTAGCGCTTTAGAGCAAGTTTAGACGCTAGGAAAAAATCCCTCGTGGTTATGCACCTTGGTGGTCAAAGTAAATTTTTGAAAGATTACAGCTGCTATGAGGGTCACATAAATGTGAGGTGCTGATTGATTTTTTTCCCCCTAGCTTGCTCACTAGCTAATGCAGAAGGCAGCTAGATTAATGGTACAAAAAGCTAAGTCGACTAGCAGAATTTAAATTGCAGGCTATGAGTTTGCTAGCAAAACAGCAAGCAGAGGCAAGAACAGCACGCATTTTACCCTAAGTTGATTTATATACTAAAGTACATGGTTTTTGTCATAACAAATGCACATTTCATTACTACAAATATTACGAGATAAAGTCCAAAGTTTGCATGTTAGCTATCCAGCTTATCTGTTAATGGGATCTGGTGAAAAAGAACACGTTGTGCTTTCACGTTTCATACTTATGCCGATGAGCTGCAATATGCAGGCATTCAATTCAATTCACTTCAGTTGTTAGCTTTGATAAGAAAAAATGGTTGCATCGCTACATGACAAGTTATTTTTTATCCCCTTCGAATCTCCCCTCATAGGCCATTATTTTTTATTACTATGTCGCTATTGATTGATTTTCCACATTGAAGAATCCCAATGATTGTGTAATGCATAGTGAGAATTGTACGCACCAATCACGGAATTCCTAGACTGGCCTTGTTCCAAAATATCTGAACGCTAATGTAACTTATGGCGAATTAAGCTAGCAATAAACTATAAGCCAGCAGTTCGGGTTAATACAATAGGCTTCCAATGATTGTTAAACATATTGGCATTTTGGCTCACACTATTCCTTTAATCTGACCTTTCTGAACTACACTACTAGGTAATTATAATTAGATTCATTGCATTTTAACAAATGTTATTCAGCAGGAGCATAACTCGCCAGTTATTCTTATAGCTTTATAGGCTGTAATTATCTGCATTAATACTTGCTTAAGGTCATACGTTCTAAATCTAGGTTCGGAGTTCTCATCTTAAGTGGGCACTTTTAAAATTCTTTTCCAGGCAGATATATCTTGCTGTAGGCAGTATGGTGTTATGAATAGGAAACCCATCAAAACATCAAATGCAGAGCTGTGAGGGAGGAAATGGTTCACTTAAGCAGAAAAAGACTCACAGACTAGGTTGAAAGGAAAATCTTCTCAGATCTCTCCATTAGCAGAGAAGAAGCAGATGTGTACTGTATAACCAGGTCGCTTTGTCAGGCAGGGTTTTCAGAAAACATGTCATTAATTCATCTACTCGCCACAAGATAAAACCTAGTGATCCGTAGACGTCTTGGGGGAAAAAAGAACTCCAGATACTTTGTCTGATAAGAAGTGCATAGCTAGACACAGTGAAGCTGTGAACGCCATGAGTGGTGTTGGGAATCAGAGTGACACCAGGCTGACCGGGTGGATTTCATGAGGCCATTGCAACTTGGATCACAGTCTGTTCTAGACATGACTTATTGCACCTTAGTGTGTCTGTGTGGATGATGGAAACCATTTGCCTTAATCCCTACAGAAAACAGATCAGTCTGGGCTGAGTGTTGTCAGTGCTAACATACTGTTTTACTTTACCCAAGATTTATGCCCCTTTTTTCCTTTTTTTTCTTCTAGCCAATTTATAGATTCTTCTTCTTCTTCTTCTTCTTTTATAATTTGTTGTACTTATGTACCTTTCAAACTGTTCATATGTTCTTCAAATATATGATTCATGGTAAATACATGATAAAAATGGTTTAAAAAGAGACCGCAGCTCATGAAGTCATAACACCTTGCCCGATCAGAAAAATATTTTGGGGGCGATGCTGTTATAGGAAACTAATCAACAATGGATGATGTGCTGCCTATTATTTTACTATAACAGCATGTCCAAAAGTGTTTAATTTCTCTTACACCACAGCACATTGTCAATGATCGCAAATGGTTCATTTCTTATAGAACGACACGTTCTACTTTTTCCATTTATAGTTACATCAGCAAACGTACGTGAAAGCAGCTTTAAACAGTTGTTCCCTCACTAGCCTCTCTTTTTCCCCCCCTTGAAGTTAATGAAGTTGAAAACTGCAGCTTGTTATGTCACAGAGGAACTGCGAAAAGCAAACGCTCCATCCTGAAGACTTTCCCATGTCATAAAACATGGGCCGCTTACAGCTTTACCTCTGACTTTAACAACGTGCTGACAGCGGAGACTCATTCTGCAACTGCTACATAAACATCTCCATGCAGGAAACTTCACTGTACTAACAATTACACAAGTTGTTACTACAGAAATGAGAACACAATTGAATGAGTTCATTAATATAAACCTGCGATTTTAGGCATTATTATAACAGCAAAGAGGGGCTTAATCAGGATTGCGATGTTCGTGTATGGGTGTGACTGGTGAGGTATCCATATATATGTGGACGTGTCTGTGGTACAAATACAGCACATTCTCCTCAGAAAAACTGGTTTTATACGATTAACACTAACGTATGCAATTATTCCAAATATTAGATGGTATCTCCTGTATCAACAGTATGTTTTTTTATTTGGTTTGTTCTTCTGGAATAATCCTTAAAATCCATCAGCCGTAGTGTTTTGGTAGTTCTGCTTTGTGGGGCTGGACTTTAAATCCATGGCATGTTTTTTATTAATCCCTGATGTAAATACAGAGTTTAAAATCATTATTTAGGATTTATTTAGAGTTTTCATGCTTCGCTGTTAAAGCGACGGTGAGAAAACGTCACAAATGACTTAATTGAAGCAATTTATTACTGGCGGACTGTAATGTTGTGTTCTATCTATTTAAAAAAAAAAACCTGACATAACCAATTAGATGATCCCTGCTAGGTGCTGAAAATTAGACCATGTTTGTTATTAAGCTGTAGCACTGAATCAGATTGACGTGTGCGAATGTTTCAGTGTTTCAAAGAATTTCTCAACTCTCACCTGCAGGCGTGATTCGCGAGAGCTTCCAGAAGGGCCGTGATCAGATGGTGCCTATCACTCTACTGGCTGTGGCTGTGGTCCTGGCATTTATCATGGGTGCTGTCTTCTCTGGCATTGTGGTCTACTGTGTGTGTGACCATCGCCGGCGCCATCTCGAGCTCTCTGCACGCAAAAGAACCAAGGAGGCTGTGAACTCCAGGCGTGGCTCCATGAACAGCGTCACCAAGCTGACGGGCCTATTCGAGACGCAAGCCAAAGATGGACGGCCCGAGGCCATCCTCGCTCCTCTCATGCACAATGGCAAGACACTTATCAAAGCCGAGGAGCAGCAGCACCTGGACCTGGTCGCACTTCCCACACCCGAATCAACACCCATGCAGCTGCGCCGCAAGCCGAGCCGTGCAAGCCGGGACTGGGAGAGGAACCAGAACCTGATCAATGCCTGCGCCAAAGAGCTGGCCTCCATGGGCTCACCTAATGTCCTGATAGGCACTGACCTGCCGCTGAGGGCGTCTCCAGGCCACATCCCCAGTGTGGTGGTGCTACCTTTACAACAGCACCAGCACCAGCAGGTCTACCAGCACCAGCATGAGTATGTAGAGCAGCCACATCGCACAGATTTGCCTGATGATCAAGCAGCCACACTGGAGTACAAAGCGATGAAGAGCCCATGCCACAATGTCATGGTGGATTCAGACGGGGTGCCACCCCGCGTGCCCCAGAGAGAGGCCTCATTAGCAGCTGTGGTTCCTCCAGCAGTTCCTCAGATGGGCAAGAGGCTAGACATGTACTGCCGTGGATACCCAATGGGACTGAAGAAGCAGCAGCACAACACCAATTCGTCCAACTCGTCTCACATGTCAAGGAAGCGTAGCTTTAGCCGTGCCGAGACGCCACCCCCGGCTCCGCAGAGGCTTGACTCCATGCACGTTTCTTCTCCTTCAGGCCTTTCACGCCACTCCAGCTTGAGCTCATACGGCTCGTTGCCTCGTTGCAGCTCCAGGCACCGTAAACCAGACGTCCCACCCAAACCTACACAGTTCGCTCTCTCTGGGAAAGTTAAGTGCAGTGACTCGGGGACATAATCAGCGCAACTAAGACAGGGGAACATGAAATCTGTGTTGTACAGCTGTGTACAGGAAATGCTCACTGTTTTGTTTTTTTAAAGAAAACACACAAAAAACATTTTTCACATAAATGTACGTGTTTAACTCAGGCTGTTGATTCCCTCATGGTAAAAGATGTAAACACCTGCTACCGACAAGAGAGGGACTCTCGTAATTGTCACTGAGCCAGATTTTGCTGTTTTGCTCAGATTTTTTAAGACGACAGTACGCCAGGCTGGAGACACGACCACGCCGCGACTGGCATTTTCTTCACAGCCTGCCAAAAGCACATTGTGGATCACAGAGAGGAGTGTAATTGCATAGTTCTAAAGCTGGGATATACCCCGGATAGAAAAAAACACATGGACAACAGCAGTCTCAGCCTGGAACAACAGCTGGTTTACAAAGGAAAACTGTGAAGTAAAATAAAAAACGAAGAAACGCCTCTCTCAGTGTTGCAGCTACTGGACACAGCAATCAAGTTCTGCCTTTAGCGAGGTCTGAAGAATTGTCTACTGTAACAGGTGACTGAATAACCCGTGACTGTTAGTACTAATAGCTGGTTGTATTTATTTTTTAATAAAGAGCTTTCGAAGAAAGACTGACTCTTTTTAGTCTCAGAGAGAGAGAGAGAGAGAGAGAGAGAGAGAGAGAACTTTTTAATTTTTAATTAATTATGTAAAATTATTTAAAGTCATTCAACTGGAGCCAGTACAACTCATTGAAGCAAAGTCCTCTAACTTTTTTGGATGTTTCTAAGTGAGCTACGGAGGGAATTAAGGCCTCCAGGAGATATTTATTGAACTTTGCAGGAGGAGTTCGAGAAGAGATCACGCATCGCAGCAAGATGAATCTCCCTTTGTGAAAAATACATTGAGAGGAAAGAAAAGAAAATAATATTGAAACTGGAACTCCTTCAACACACCTTCACATCTCCGTGTGCATCCTCATTCAGCACTGTGGATTGTTTCAGCAACCTCTAATCTTAATGGCCATAGCTTCACTGAGTGCCATTCCGGTTCACTTTTTGCATGACAGCGTGCAAAGATTGAGCCGAGGAAGAACAACAAAAGAAAAATCCCCATATTATTTGCAACACAAATGGATGGATGCTGGTGCATGGCCGGCATGGTGGAATTTGCTGTTTTTTTATTTGTCAGGTATTAAAAGGTATCATTTCCTCGTCTCATCTTCACACAGACCCTCTTATTGAATTACCTGTTTGATATTCTGTTTTTTGTTGTTTGTTTCTTCCATGTGTACATTTGTGCCTTACACCCCTGAGTAGTGAAGAGTTTGTTAGCCGTTAACTGTTACCTAGTAGACCTTATGATTATGTATTTTCCTTGTTTGATAAAAAAAAAAAAAAGAAAAAAAAAGCAACTAAAGAATGTAGGTATTCTTGTTGTTCATTCTGGTCACTTTGGAAATATCGGTGGGCGGGGCTAACCACACAGCATATTTTGTGTTTGATTTCTAATTGTGCCAATGAAACACTTGAAAGCAGCCCTTTTGTTGTGCTAGCAGTGCTGTCAGTGTTGTTGTTTTTGTTTTGGGTTTTTCTGTTGTAAGTTTTTCTTTTTTTTTTTCTTTTTTTCCCCCAGGGGCTGTTGATGTTCTTATTTTCGTTTCACAATCTGAAAATGAACACTATATTCCTGGGAATGTCTCCTTAGTTCCGGCTGGTACAATGTAATTAAATGGCTAATGGGTTAAATAGCTCAAATTCAGCTTCTTACCATCTAATGTCTCCCACCTAATGACACTACGCTCTTAATATACATGCTGAAATGGAGTTTCTAGGCAGGAAATGCAGGCTGGCTCCTGTGAAAAGAAAAGCACTTGAATAATATTAGGGAACAATTTAATGCGTTTGATGTTTATGACAGATGCCAACTAATATAATTTCCTAACTATAGCGTTATTATGTACAATGAGGGTTCTAATCATCGGATCTGAGTATTTAATTACTTCCCTGAAACATTTTATAGCTCAAATTTTCCACAAATGATCAAAGCACTCACCTAGTCTAGTCTGTGTAGACTGGCGTAGATTGGAGATTATTACATTTCCTGTCAGCAGTTCCTTCCGATATGGAAGTCACTTATAAGTCAGAGTGAAGGGTAGGAGGATTTCCTCTCCTCTAGACTTACGTTACTTGGACTAACATGTACATAGGTTCAGACTGCATTGACCGTCTCGGATCAGATTAGGAGTAGTGAAGGGCCTCTCAGACTCACTCGTTTTCTGAGTAATTCACCTTGGCCTGTGGGTTTTGATGCTGATTGTGGACAGCGGGCTCTTTGGCGTGCCTTCTGTTTTTCACCCCGTCTGCTACACACTGCTAGAGGTGAACAGACCCGGACATTCCAAATCGCTTGAAGTTTATACGCCTGTAAGATATTGTTCTGTCACAAGGGTTTTTTCCTTGCCCTTCTACAACCTCCTTAACATCTGATTCATAAGTAAATGTATGTTGTAAAGACATTCTCTTTAATAAATGAAAAAAAGCTAATAAAAACATTTAAAATTCTTGTCACAAAAATGCTCTCCTGTTTTTTTTTTATTTGGTAAGTCCATTCCTTAATTGATCACTCACTGTACATCCACTTTAACAGGAACGTTCATAAAAGTCCTCAGCCAATCGTGTGGCACAACGCAGTGATGCAGATACAAGTCAAGAGCTTTGGTTAACGTTCACGTCAAAGATCAGGATGGGGGAGAAGTTTTGATTTCGGTTATTTTGAGCATGGCGTGATTGTTGGTGACCGGTAGGCTGGTTTGAGTATGTCAGAAACTGCTGATCTCTTGGGACCTTTACACACAGTAATCCTTAGGGTTTACACAGAACAGTACAACATGTCAGAGCAAGATGGAAGAGCAACAATAGTAGAAGAACACATTAGGTTCCACTCACGTCAGAACAGGACTCTGAGGCTACAGTAGACTCCATGAAACTGGACAGTTGATGATTTGAGAAACAATGCCTATTCTTTTTCCAATTTCAACTGCCCAGTTTTCCTAAGCCTGTGCATGAACATGCCAGCTTCTGAAATACTCAAACTAGCCATATGGCGCCAACTACCTTACCATGGTTGAAGTCATTGAGATCACCTTCTGATGTCTGATGTGAACATTACCTGAATTATCTTGACCCGTATCTGCATGATTTTATGCATGATTGGCTGATTGGATAATAAAGCGAACAATGAGTGCATACAGTACTGCCATCACATTTATTCCATATTCATGAATGCAGGAAATGTGTTTCTGACATAAACATTCAGAAATATTCACAAAGGATATGCGTAGTGCTGTACAAAATTCTTACATTTTGCCTTAAATATTAATTATATATCTGCTGAATTAGAAGGTCAGCTTAAAAAGAACAAGTTTTAGAATGTTTCTGACAGGCCACATGAAAAAAAGCATCAAGTTTACCTGGGACCTGCAGACAAGCAGGTGGTCACAATTTTGCAGAAGAAGCATGGAAATTCTCCAAACAGTTCAAATTGTGGTCAGAGCAAATATTAATTTGCTGATTATTGATCTTTGTTTTTTTTTACCTGTGCATAAGACACTGTACTGTACATCCATCCATCCATCCATTATCTATACCGCTTTATCCATCTGGGTCGCGGGGAAGCTGGAGCCAATCCCAGCATC
>JAQQZR010000039.1:13800459-13830664 GCA_030068235.1 Notoglanidium macrostoma | reverse complement strand
CAGTTGACCTAATCTGCATGTCTTTGGACTGTGGGAGGAAACCGGAGCACCCGGAGGAAACCCACGCATGCACGGGGTGAACATGCAAACTCCACCCCACACAGAAGGGCACCCTGGGTGACCCGGGGATCGAACCCAGGACCTTCTAGCTGTGAGGTGACAGTGCTAACCACCGCACCACCGTGCCACCCTGTACTGTACATTTTCATTTAAAATATGATTTTGCAGAACCAATGACTAAAAAAGAATCAAGGTCAAAGTTAGGTATGTCCTGTAAACCACCGATAACAGGTTGTTTTGGCAGGTTGCTTGCATAATAAATACTTGCGCTGTAGATAAGAAAGTACATGCTTATCTAAGCATGCGAATACGAACACCTTTACACAAAAGCTTGCTTCAAACCATTCATTAGTAATATGTCATGTCTTCTGCCATGAAAAGCAAGACGATAAGGATCAGTCTGGAGCCTTCAGCAGACACGGTGAAGTGAGTCGTCAGAGACGGTTCTAACACGCAGCAGAGGTGATGCAGCAGCGTGCATATAGCGTTTCAGGAGAAATAACCACGGCTTTATTCCTGAGTTCTCAAATGTTATCGAGCATGACAATAACTCTGATCATGCAAACTAGTTTATATATAGCTTATAGCTAGACATCACAACATAAACAATAATGCTGAATACAAGACATGCCTTTAAGTTTAGATTTTATAGGAATTTAGAGCAACTCCAAGAAGATGTCTGATGCCAACAAGATGCCTTGATGAGGAGTAGAAAGTAGCGATTTTCTTTATTTTTTACATTTCTTTTGTGTATACAGCAAGTACAGATAAATCAGACTTAAACACAGAAACAAAGTAGCTGTATTTTATTATATGCCACCTCTGCTACTAAAGCTTACAAACTCATAGTAAAAAGGAGACTAATGATACCTAAAGGACTGAAAAATGTCCAGATTAACAAGTTCTGTTAATGTCATTAAGATGTCATGGCCAAAATTTACACTTGCACCCTAAGAACAAGGTTTTTTATGTTCAGTTTCACTATAATTCCTTTTAATGTTCCTAACCAGACTAAAGCTGCAAAGCCTTCGCCTTAATTCTTTTTTTTTTTTTTTTTTATCTCTAAACTGGCTTAGTTCCATAATCCCCCAACCTTATTCCAGCAATTCAATCTAACATCTGATATCCTCTAACGGTTGGCAACTTCAGTCTTTTCCCGCTTCTGCCCGTTTGGCCAATTCAGGCTTGCTCCAGTCAAGCAGCTTAATTTAATCATTGCTATTGTGGAATAATATTGCAGTCGGTCGATAGTGAGTCGGAATGGTGGTTGGGTTGATTAAAATGTCAGATGGCCAGCAATGAGCTGCCACGGTGATCCAGGGCACAAGAAAATGCAGTGGAAGATCGAGTAATAAATGTTAATAAATTAAACATTGGCATAACAAACAAATAGCATGAGAAAACTTTCAAGAAATTTGAAACATGTTTAGAGTATTTAGAGACCACAATGATACCTACAGTAAAATGATTTAAACAGAAACAGCATGTGGAAGACTGCTTATGATATAAAACAGCATTGATACACAGGTCAGTTATTATGGCTTTGCATTTTGTGGACCAGTTGGAGACAAATAAAACCAATCATCCTACATTTTTGATGTCAGTCATCTGACCAATGTCAGCAAAAACATTTTTTAAACATCCAAGTAAGACCGTCTCATGTAAAGCAAGAGACTGAAAATGTATAAAAATTGTCATTCGGAGCATTTACTAAAAGAGATCTACAGTCTACATAGCAAATATTCAGCAGAAGCAATGCACAAAACAGCAGGTCAGAATATACTGGCGTTTTTTTTTATTGTGTCAGTTTGTTGAAACATGTACCTGATGTGAGTAGTCAGGATTACTGCAGAAATGTGTTTGATTATATAACTTATCTAATTGTATTAATAAATACACCAGACTTCACTGTGCTTAGTATTGTAATGATATTTCTACCTTCTCCATATTGTTTTACGTTGTTTCAGCATGTTGAGGCTGAGACCACCAGGACTGTTTAAATCCCAGGCCAGCAGCAGCAGGATAAAGTCAAATGGTGTAAGCTGCAGAGCATGACGGTAAAGAGGAGTGTTGGCATGGCAGGGGCTTTGCCTGAGCTTGTAAACTTGAAAGCTTCGACAGACTTGAGAGTGTCTGTCTTATAAATACACACTGTACAGATAACATGTTAGGTATGTATTCCCCAAAGCCGGGTAAATACATAATATGCATGATGCAGGCTAAGATTCCTCTCAACACCGACAGCATTTAGTTACCATCACAAAACTTTTTCTATTTTTTGCTGCTTTTCTTTTTAACATACAAAGAAGAGTCTTGTTTCAGCATAGCATTGATTAAAAAAAGGTTTGCAAATGGATGAGAAATTTAAGGGGAAAAAAGCCATTAACATGAGCCCCCAGGACCGCTTGAATGCTCACTGACATAGAGTTTACAAGCCTCTGGAACTGCAATGCAGGGTTGAACAACATCCTTTCGAAATACATTCCTCCAACTGGTGATAATGGCAATAGCGAGGAAACATTTTCATCCATAGGTGTTCAGCTGTGTTAACCAATGGGTTTTCACTGGTTACCTGTCCATACATCCAGCTTAAAATCACAGGCTTTATCTATATCCTGAGTGATATGTCTTTGAATATGTCACTGTGATTGGTCTGTTGCTGAATTAACATACAGTGCATCAAACAAGATGCATTTGAATAACAGAACCGACACACAGGGTGTGTACCAAACTGCATCTTATAGTTCTTGAACCAGTCATGGGAAAAAGAAGGTACACCTTCAATTCTGTTTTTTTTTATACAACAGGGCTTAAATAACAATTGAGAGGTCCTCATCAACTTCTATAAACACACAAATAACCTTAGGTGGCAAAAAAAAAAACAACAACACGACATATCTCAACATGTAGTTATTTTCTTTTGAAAATGTAAAACAACATTCAGAAAACCAGTTGGGAAAAAATAAGTACACCCTTCCTAGTTCCACAATTATCAAAAGAGTAAGTAGCCAGTGTTACAAATGAAATGAACAAGATTAGATATTAATCAAGAAGTGTGACTACTCCTATGAAGTGTGGCAACTTCTCTTTCAAATTCCTTGTGCCTGCAATCAGCCCTTCCCTCCAGTGGAGGTTACTGATACATCGGCCATCTCTGAGCCCCCTGACTCACTGTTGCAGAAGAATATCTGAGAGAAGTTTTCAGTAGGCAACATGCCATTTCTATGCCTCCACACCGCCCTCATGACTGTGACCTAAACCTAGATCTTCTCCCTGAAGCTTCATTAACCATCAGCTGGCTGTATAACCTGTCCTGTCCAGAATGAGGATTCCTTCACTGCTGGCAACACCTCTTACCCAGTACACCCCATCTTTGACCCCCTTCCCTTGGACCCCTGAGGTGGACAAAGCCTTTGCCAAATTCAAAAGATGCTTCACCTGTGCTCCCATCCTGGTTCAGCCTAACCCAGATCGCCAGTTCATACTAGAAATGGATGCCTCTGACACAGGGGTGTGTGTGGTCCCCTCCCAGTGCTCTGTTCCTGACCAAAAGCTCCATCCCTCCACCTGAAACCAAATGTTTCTCGCTGTCTATCCCCTGGTGAGTGCAATTATGATGTCTGGAACTGGGCACTGCTTGTCCATTCCAAGGTACTTCAGTGGGGTCATACTTCCAGATTTGCCTGTCACCAAGGAGTCAGCTGCATCCTGTCCTTCTCCCACATCACTGATTACAATGTTGCTGATTTCCATCAAGCCAGCAACATATATACCCTGTACTTTGTACCATATGTACCATACAGTATATAACCATACATACATATCTCCAGATATTTACTTCATCCAGTGTGGTGGATCAAGTTCACTGTGCAAGTTCTTGCTTTCATGTTGCTGTTTTCCCATGCATACTCTCTAACCCTGTCTCTCAGTGTCAACAGGAGGTGTTACATGCTCCATGCATTTCCGTTTGTCTCCCTGCCTGCCATTTACCCTCCAGCCCTGCTTGTCCCTGTCTACATCCCTGCTTTGCTTCATCTCACTGCCTGCCTCCACTCTCCACTGGCCCAATCCCTGGTCTAGCTTCTCTCAATCTTCTGCCTTCACCTGTCAAGCCACCACTCCTCTGACCTCTGTAGGTGTGCTGTGATATTTGGCACTAAGATGTTAGCAGCAGATCCTTTAAGTTCTCTAAACTGCGAGGTTGGGCCTCCATGGATCGGCCATCTTCTTCCATTGCTCCAAGGTCCAGTACTGATGCTCACATGCCCATTGTGAGCACTTCGGTAGTGGTGGACAGGGGTCAGCATGGGCACTCTGACCAGTCTGTATCCAAGCAGCCCCATTCTCACCAAGCTGTGATGCACTGTGTGTTCTGACACTTTTCTATCCTATGAACCTTTTCAGCAGTTTGTGCTACAGTAGCTCTTCTGTGGGATCGTTCCAGACAGGCTAGCCTTCACTCCACACGCGCATCAGTGAGCCTTGAGCACTCATGACCATGATCGCTTGTACACCGGTTGTCACTTTTGGTAGGTACTATCCTGCATCCCGGAAACAATTAAAAGGCCTGCTATTTTGGACATGTGCCAAATCAGTCCTCTAGCCATCATTATTTGGCCCTTGTCAAAGTTTCTCAAATTCTTATGCTTGCCTTTTTTTCCTCTGTCCAACACATAAACTCCAAAAACGGACTGTTGCTGTCAAATATATACCACCCGTTTCCATTGTAATGAGATAATGTTATTCACTTAACCTGTCAGTGGTTTTAATTTCATTGCTGCTTGGTGAAGTATGCCATGCTTGTACCTTAAACCTTTTCAACATGACATGAAATATTAACATGAAAATTTTATATTGACAAAACCTTAGTTACCAAGATATATACTGTATTATGATATATAATAAATATAATAATTTGTTAGAGATTCACAGCAAAAATTCACAAAATTAGCCCGGATATCAGATATAACACATTTCTAATGCGGTTGGAATGAAACAGGTGCATTCAGTATGAAATGCAGGGCACATCATGAACAGTTCAGTGGGATAGTGGAATATGATGCATGTGCGACACTGATGATATATCTGTGTAGTTTCATAAACCATCTGTGTGGTTTTATGATCCAGCTGTGTAGTTCCAGTTTGTGCAGACATTGATTCATTGGCTATGTTGAGAAAACATTTGTAATTGCTTCACTGTGATCTTTTTTGCTGCCATCCTTTTCTTACTCATTGTATCATTCTGTGTCTTTAATTGACTGATCTCACTCGAATGGTCCACGGTCATGTAGGAAGTCTCAAGTGCTTGAGCTGCAGCTCTCAATGCCTGGCCCCAAGATCTCATCTACGTCTTCACCTTGAGGGAGATGATGAAGGAAGCTTTGTTTTTATTTAGGTAAGGTTTTGACCCAATTGCAAAGAACTTCCACTGGCATAACACATTTATCTTTTTTTCCCTTTCTTGCAAGAAAAAGTGGCCAGATGTACAACGGATCAAAACAGCACATTGGAGCTTTCTCTTTGCCAGGCCTTTTTTCTCTGCTAAATACTTGGCCTATATTTACTCAAACCAAACCAGCCAAGAACAATTTTGTAGTCAGTAGATACATAGAAAGGCAGACAATCCAGGGTGCATTCCCACCTCCCTCTTATTTTCCTGGGCAGACTCTGGATTCACAGCAACTCTGACCAGAATTAAAGATGCTATTAAAGATAAATAAAAAAGCTACTGAAGATGAATGAATGAATGAGTGAAATAATTAATGAATGAATGGCTTTACAAAAAAAAAGTGCATATGACAAATGTTTCATTGTATCAACCTATCCCAAGGCTGCGTCTGTTTCTACCATTTTTCTTCATTTCCTTGTCTTTCTGTCTGTCTAAAATAAGCAGGGCCCAGGTGGCTCCCACCCAGCAGGGTGCTGGAGATAGCCTCTGCTAAATGACAATTTTGTTGTGGAGCTGAAGGTCGGCCCTTGCACAGAAGCTGCCTGTGCCCATCTGATTGATTTTTCTGTCTGCTTACAAATGATTTTCACTGTTCATGGCATATCCTGGTAATAATATCAGTTTAGATATTATTAGATATTTAGAATAATATTGTCATTAAAAATGTTAGAGGACAGTAATGTAATGACTGACAGATAAGACACTTATTTCTCTTAGTTTGATGCGGTGAGATTCAAAACCAGTTATTTATAGAAGAGTATTTTGATGACTGTGAAAGAGTATACATACTATACGACCATACTAAATTCTTAAGATAACCAATGTGTAAATAGTAACCTTTTTCTTTTTTCTTTGCAGTTCAAGCTGCATTCAGGATGTGGATAATGTGTTTCATTTCACCCTATTATGGTAAAGGTCAAAATTCCAGACACATTAGACATTCATCAATCACATTTGGCATTCAGTATTGAATATCTCTGGGGATCTGAGGAGGACATATGAGGAGGAGGAGGAAGAGGAGGAGGAGAAGTAGGAGGCTGCGCTAGTCTCAGGTGATGGTACTAAATAACAGATCCTATTCAATTAGGTTCAAACATGAATGTGGCAGAAAACTACACAGATTAAGGGACACATACGTGTATGGCCCCGTTTTCATTGTGAACTTGTCATCCTGCAAGTTAAAACTGATGGATGTAGGATTTAGGGATTTAAAAACCTTTCTGGTGGAAGAATGCGATTGCTATTAAGTTACTTAAGGAAGGACATTTCGTAATGTGCTAGTCAGTACATGCTTAAAGACTATTCAATCCTGTCTCCCAAATTACTCATTCACACCAAATAGTACACCTAGATAGTAATGCTTGACATATATTTTTTAGCACATTCATATATGGTTTTGGATGCCCCAGAGGATATCTGCTGCCTTTGTTATATTATGGAATTTTTTTTTTTATTATTGTATTTTACTATGGGAGCCTTACTATGGAGGAATATTTCAAGTTTTACCTCTCCAACACAGAGAGTTTAATGATTGGGTTATGAAGTGTTTATGGCACTATCACTTCTTGTGCCGTTTACAACAATCAAGAAATGAGCGAGTCATCAGTCAGTCATTACCATGGCAACACTCAGAGTGTCTAACCACACAGACAGGCAGGCAGTTGTTGATAGAACATGTCGGAAATCTCATTTGTGCTGAAAATAAATCAAGAGAACACCAGATCTTTGCGTTAGATATATGTTTGATTGCATTGCTTACCCATCTGCAGTTATAGTTTATAGAATTTACAACACAGCTAATGTACTACCGTGCTAATGTACTGTTTTTTTATGTAAAAAAAAAAAACACCAACGTCTTTATTCCCTTAGCTATATACACATAACGTGTATGCTATAAATGAGCATAGAAAATACATTTAGCAAAGATTAGTTAGGAAAAGAAAATGTACGTCTTTGCTCAACTTCTACTATCATCAATAATAAATTACCTTGTATGGAAATAACTGCACACAGAACCATTATACTGAAGTTTTTCCTTTTATAGTGGTGCTTGTTAAATTTAGCATGCACGTTGTGTCTGGTGAATAGATATCCGCCTAACTATCCGCTTGATGTCCATGTGATACAACCTCAACTGCTTAAATGCTTTGAAATTATGTTATGCACTTTGTCTCCCCACAGGACTGCTTTACACTATCAGCATTTCACGACTCAAAAGAGTATGTGTAGATTTAGTAAAAGCAACCACAAACTTCTCTTTAACAGATTATAACAGATTGAATAGAAATTCTATTGTCTTGTATAATTCTATTCACATTCTATAAATAAATAGAATCCTCACATCCTCAATCGATCACTCTGTCTATCTATCTATCAGTCGATCTATCTAAATTACTGTTCAATTATTCCTCCATGTTACATTTACCAATTAGCTACTGAGCTAACCTACCTTAGCAATTAGCTTGTTCTGTTCTGCTCTGAGTTGACCAACAGCTGTGAGCTAGTCACGTATCTTTAGCAAGCTACTGACAACCACAACAAAATTCTCATTCTTAATCCAGTGTTAGCGTATTTGTTACCTATCTGTGTTCTCTGTCCCAAATTATGTTCTCTAGCCTGCCTGTTAGCTGAAAAGGCTACAATTATAAGCTGTAACCATGATTATGCATGAATCTGTGCTGATGTATGATATACACTTCTGAAAAGATCATTGCCCTGTTGAAAATGGGAGCAGTGTATATTTTCAATTAGATGATCATGCATTTGTTTTTCTGTAAATTCTTTCAGCCATGAGCAAAGCTTATAGAAAATGACCAGTGCTGTTCCAAACTGCACCACCATCCATTAATAGATGAGTGAGGGAGGAAAAGCAGTCCCATGGGCCGTCCCCCAGCTGTGTTCCAGCAGTGCCACCATTTGCATGCGTCCCCACCCACTTTTCATAATCATCCTGACAAAGCGAGGCAGCTTCGCCCGGCTGCAGTGCGCACACATCCCACCCTCTTTCATCAGGCTTTTCTTTATCCCACACAGCACTGAACTGCCGTCCCCTTCAATAAGTGAAGAACCTCATTTCCAGAGGGGCGGCCATTTTCCTAATGGAGCTGCCACCATCCGTTTCGACCCACTCTTTAAAGTGCGTCTCTAGACACATCCCCCATTACTGAACCATTTTTGTTCGCTTCTGATGTTTAATGATGCAGTGTGGCTCAGCTACTGACCCAGCTATAATCTAAAAGAAGACTCTGTGCAATGTCATTAATGTGATTTCTGCTCTGTGTTGTGTCCAGGCGGCGTGAATGAACGAGTTGTACCTCCCCAGACAGGGCCAGAGCCCCCTCGAGGATAGCTCACACTCAAACAGCCGGATGAAAGAAATCCCTTTAAATCCAACTAAATAAATGAAAACCACTTCAATTTAACATTAATAATGTATGTACAATATATGTGGCCTCGGTTGCTTTTTGGAAGTAATCAAAGGCAATATGGTCTAAGATAATTAAACAATATCTTCCATATGAGCTAAAATAAATTACTGGACTCTTTTGTTGTTGTTGGGTTTTTGACCTTAATTGCATGTAACACTCTATTGGGAGTATCTGTCTCTCAGTTGCATGAACTAGACTGCATTAAGTGAGTATCTCACAAACATTATAATATTTAGAAATATTCAGGCTATGTACTGATGTGTGTGTGTGCGTAAGACCCCTGCGTCTCAAAGCTGTACCTACAAATTAAAAAGATCTTTTCCCATTTTAAGTCAAAGCAAATTATTTAAAACTATTTTAAAACTTGAGACAAAAGAAACATAATATCGCCATGATTTGAATAATAACTTGTATACATGATCCTCACAAACAATTAATAACATGTACAATTATCCCAATTACAAAAGTACACACATAAGAAATAGCCAAATTAATCATTTTATTTTATTAAATTTGATTAAAAAAATAATTGCAGAATTAATGAGCTGTTATTCTTAATAATGATTAAATTCACACAGCTTCATACTGTTTGGGCTAATTTGGGAAAAGAAAACCTATTGGCTGTTATATCGTGTTTCTGAATTTAGCTTTTTTGAAACCATGACACACCCCAACGAATGTCATAGTAAAGGATATCCTTGTCATCTGGAGTTCAGGTTACACTCTGTGCAGCGTTTCACATGGTCTCCTGTGTCCGTGTGGGTTTCCTCTGCATTCTCTGGTTACCTCCCAAAAACATACCAGTAGAAGGGTTGACCACACTGAATTGTCCCATCCATGAGAATGTGTGTGTGTGTGTTTACAATCCATATACCTATACATAGGCCTCCAGTAGGGCATCAAATCAAAAACTTTATATTCATAAGATCATTGGTGAACATAACTGACAAATACCTTGGAGGTGTCAAACATCAGCATTAATTAAATCTGAAGCTGCTACTCAGGATAACACTGTTAAACTGAACAAATTTCCTTAATACCCAAAAATTATTCTGACAGTTTGTTGGGACAAAATGGTGAATGAGAATTTCATTTTCATCAGAGAAGCCAGACATGAACTGCACAAACTGAAGAAAATGTATGTAGTTCATCCCAAACTAATATTATAAAAGGATCTCTTAATTTCCCTGTACGCTGCACATCAATCTCTAATATTCTCTTACCCAACTATTAAAAGACCTTATCGATGTGTGTGCATCAACTGGAGCTGCTCCCAAAATAAAAGCTATGAATATTGAATTGATAGATACAAATCAAATAAAAAATACAGTTGGGTTGGGAGGGATTCGGAGTTCTGAGAGGAGTTGCCATGTGCTTTGTGGAGTGTGAGCAGCACGACTCTTGACCAATCTCATTATCACGCACATGCGCGCACACACACACACACACACACACAAATTAGAGGCAATGACAAACCTCTTTAATCTGCTCATCATCCTTTTCCAGCACCCCTCCCCCACTGTTAACCCATACTCACAGACACACACCCATCCGCATAACTGTAATTTGCAGTCGTGGTAACAGCTGTGTTCATATACATTATCATTTGCTTTCAATAAAGTGAATGAGAAAAAAGTTACCATAAATGCACCAGTTTACGGTTGTTTTTCAGCTGTTGTAACGGTTCTCAAAAAATTATATATGCACACAATTTGTGAGGACATTCAAGCCCTATATCCGAACCTAAACCTAATTCTAATATGAACCCTAAAAGCAAGTCTTAACCCTCAAAGAGCCCTTTGAAGACCTGAGGACCAGCCAAAATGTCCTCACTTCCAACTAACTCTGTTGGTTAATAACGTTTTCCAGTCCTCAAAATGTAGCACATATTTGTGTGTGTGTGTGTGTACTGTATATATACACCTATATACATGGATTCTTAATGGTCTTTGCATCGCTAGTGAGTCATTGCATTGAGATGCAAGATAAAGAGACTGGAATAAAAAGCTAAGCAGATGGAGAAATGTGCATCAGCAATGGGATTTTCTCCACAGAGCCGTAGGTACCTGGATTTGGGAAACAGGATTAGCCAGTGTGAAATTATTCGGGTGGGTATGCCTACCATGCATTGTGTCTGCGTGGGGAAATGAAGAAGCTGTGGGTATTACGAGGACATCTAGAAAATGTAATTGTTTCTTGACAACTGAATTTAATCGGAATTTTTTAAGTGAATTTTGCAATGAAATATGCAGGATGTTTGCTAAGCCATATCCTGAGCACTCAAAAACAAAGATTAATTCAAGACAAAGATGCAACAGATGACAGCAGGGTAATCCCTTTTTAAGCCATTTGCTTTAGCATAACGGCTTCAGACTGGCACTATAGATTGCTCCCAAGCTATAGGAGTAAAGTAAAATGAACGACTAAATGAAGCAGGGTGATTTACTTGACAGCCTGAGGAATAAAAAGTTCCATATACCTCTATAGACCTCGTCATATGGACCTCCATCGGTTGGACCGTCTTAGTAATATCAGATAATCAACAATGAAACAATCCAGTCTGGTGCCACGGTGAGGTCATAGACTTGCTAAAACAATATAACAACACAAGCTTCATTCTGAACCACAAGGGACTTTATCACCCAGAACAGACTTGTCTTTGGGGCAACAGTTGCAAGAAGAAGCCTCAAGACAAGACCGAGCGAGAGTCGAGCCAAGCAAGCCAGAAGAGAAAAGAGACAGTGTTTCACTAAAAATAGTGGTGCACCCGCATGCACTTCCAAGAAGACAGAGACCTCCTCTCTAGACACAGGCCAGACATAAAGAGTCCTTGTTGAAGTCTCAACAATACTCATTCTTCCCCATTGGCTTTTGCTAGATTTGATTTGATGAGTTATGGAGATAGCAGGTGCAAATGTGTTCAGCAATCCCTGAGCTGCGTGATATGAAAAGACACACTCGACTTGGCTGTAGGGGACAGAATGGAGTGATGACAGAATGTGTGTGTGTGTGTGTGTGTGAGCAGGCTGATGAGTCTGGCTCCACAGTGGGGTCGAGATTGTAGGGACCCAGTGGCACCCACCACGTCAAAACTGTGCTGGCACCACTTTCCATTGCACAATCAACACAGGCACACATACACCAACCCACACAAGAAACGTGTTGGATCAGGTTGGCTACAGACTATACACTGATCCCGGATTAACAGATGAATCAAATATAGCCGTCCAAAATCTCGGCTATAGGGAAAAAAAAAGACCACGGCTGGCATTGATAACACTGTTCATCAGGGAAAAACAATGCTATTTCTGTTCTGTTATGCAAACGCTCAGAACACACATTTGACCAGAATGAACAATGTATTTTAAGTGGTACATGTCTAAAATATGCTCGACTGCTTTGAATGCTGTGTATACCAAAACAAACTTAAAAGCCCAATAATGGTAATAATGAGCTCAATATGTGGTCACATCCAAAAATAACCATTTATACCACAGTGCTGCTCAATTCTCGAATTCTGGTTGGTCAGAAGTCATAGCGACGCGCCAGTCATAACGTGTTTGTGTAGTAACAGCTCATTCAGAGGGACTCGTACAGTAGAAGCTCCACATGATTTAAAGCTGATAATAGGAAAATAAAATGTATAATTGCTGATTATGGTAACACTAGCTGTGACATATAATGAACAGGCGGTAAGTTTATCGCCACTAGGAAAGTCTTCAGCGCAGGAGTGTTTATAGCTCATGGTTTCTAGGTAACAAGACAAGCTGCGTTTTTGTTTCGTTATCTTCTATCTTTTTTGAGAAAAAGAGAGACAGGTGAAGGCATGACCGTTTATACTCGCCATAACAAAGGGGAAACTAACATTTTCTGCAGACGTTCCACAGCAATAAATGTAACTATAAACAGAAAAAGGCTCAGCCGGTCATTCATTAATAAAGTAAAGTAATCACTGGGGAAAAAAAATGCAAAATTGGGGGAATAAAACACTTTGGAACGTGCAAGTATAGGAACCTAATCCACACCAGGATGGTACGGGGCCTCCACTTCGTCACGCCATTATGGATTATTTTCCTATAAAAGAATGCTCCATAGCGTCTTACTCTTTATTTGGGAATACCTTAGCCATTTTTTATGTCCCGTATATTACAGCAGCCTAGCTGACATGTTTCCATTCATGTTATGGAGGCTTAATGGTCCCCAGCCTCATTTTCCATTTACTAAGACATATAACTACCATCGGTCCTGCCCTTCTGGATGCCCACCAAGTCATCTGCAGGTTAATCTTCTTTAGGTGGGATGACTGCAGGAGCCAGTGTTTAAATGCCTCTTAGAACCAAGCCCTCGTGTCAGTGTTTATGGTCCAGAAGGCCTCTGAAACAACTCTCCATTACAGAACTCTGTGTTCTGTATTTTGCTTATTCGCTGCTGGAGTCATTCAGCACCAACCGCTTTCACCATCGTGAGGCACCGAGCTGCCATCTGTTCTCCATGCTGTGGGACGCATTTCTTCCTCCGGCACTGGCTCTGATGCTTTTTTTGTATTGCAGAGAAAAAGCATAAATCGAGTACAATGGTAACTCACAGTGAGCACATGAATGGATGTTGCTCAAAGTACTCGAAAGGTGGCTTTTAAACAGGAGAGGGCACGTTTTGTGAACAGCCAGGAGGACGTTCCATTAAGCTGATCTTAAACAGAGGACGAACTCATGCGTTTTACAGCATGTCATTATCCTATTAGCAGCAGTGGAGGGTTGTGGGGTACTTCATCATACTGTGTTTAAAATTCTGCACTTTGGGATTGATGTTTCTGCTCACTTTACATTTTACTCTGTTTTACTGTGTTAATGATCCTCTGATATGAGTGCACTCGCTACAGTTGCTAATAGTGACTAACACGTGAAATTGCAGTGAGGTTCAGGCAACAGGGTTTAAAGGGTACAAGTTTACAATCACTGGGCACTTTTTTAAACCCAGAACCAATTAAAAGCACTAAAAATGTAATTCTATTAATACTATGACCGAAATAAAATGACGCAGTATTTTCTTAACAGGCCATTAATACAAAACAGTTGTTTTTGAAACGCTTGAATGAGTCCATACAAACAAAGATCAATTAGCACTTTGGTCATTCGGAAACTGAAATGAAATTGAAGTGAAAATCGTTGTGACATGAATTTTATTACCATCACTGTTAACAATTCCGTTACGAATTTAAGGAAAGTTCAGGCCATTGTTCCAGCGCAGACGTGTATGGAAAATATAAGAACATAATTTTTTAGGACCAGTCATCTGTTTCAAATAAAATCATCACATGCCTTAGAGACGGGCACAAAGGATTTCAGTGCACATTTGTTTCAAGAAATCTCAATTAGCACATGTTGAATGCGCTGCCACATTTTACGACAGATTTATGAAAGTTTATTCTGTAAAGCCATCTGACACGGACACTGGAGTACACTTAGTAACTGAACGAGAATGTGACTTCACACTCACACTTTTCACTGTTGAAACCTCTGTCTAGATGCACTGAGAGGGAGCTCAAGACAAACTACTTTCTTCCTAGTTTTTTCTGAGTTCGTTCTACTCACGCAATTATACAGTAAAATGAGACAATCTAACATGAAGGGACAGTATTTATAACAAAATAAATGAGTACTGGGTGCAATCAGATTGACATTTGTGCTGAATTAATTCTTAGTCACTATATCTGACTCACACAAAAGGCAAGGTACACAGAATGCAAATTAGACATTGACTTTTTGACCATGATGCAGTAATTAAACACACATGAAGAAACTGAGGATATCAATCCTTCTTGATTAGACTCCTGGACCCTGTTACAAGGGAAATGTGGCTGATGTGCTTCACACTTGCTCTTCTGAACTGGGCCATCAGCATCAAGTCAGGGAGTCCAGCTGGCCTTGAATTATCTCTAACTGCAAAAGGGGAAAAAAAAAGAAAAAAAAAAAAGGTTTGACAGTTTCAAGAGAGGTACCATGCCTGATTTTTTTTGGCTAGGCAGTCAAGTGGAAAACTTAATGAATTTAGTCTGACCTTGTTGTAGAACTCCAACAGTTCCTGATGGCTGAATTCCACATGAACCTTCTGTAGATGCTGGAAGCAATTGCAGTTGAGGGGAAGAGCAGGAAAAAAACAAACCAAGTCAGAAATGCAGCCCCAATCAGCTACAACATATAAAAGCCTCTCATGAATTATTAGCACACATCTGTCCAGATAAAGTCAGTTCCATCAAAAGACAAATACCCCGACCTAGTTTTGACTGTAAAATCGGTATATTAAACAAAAAACAATCAAACTTGTTCTCAGGCAGATACAAATAATTATGACAAAATGATTATATATATATATATTTTTAAATATTGTTTTATTTGCAAAATAATATCTGCAAAAAATGTCACCCAGACATCTTTATGAGTTTATTAGTGACAGTAACAAGGTATCAAAGCGCTCCAGATACCCGAACAACAACAAGTATTTTAATGTTCTATAATAATATTCCTCTTGCTTGTAATGTGGGATGTTGCTGTCTCTGAAGCAGGAGAGTTGTTCTGTACGTGTGATTCTCTTTGAACACCGTGAATGAAAGCAAATGTGCGTCAGAAAGGAAGAGTTAAACCCACTCTGGAGTTGAAGCACAAAAGAGCCAGGCTTCATTTGACAGATCTAGGTTAACAATAATGCTCCCCCAAATCACAGAGGTGGTCCTCAGAACTCAGATGATAAGCACTAAAACTAAAAAGCAGTGCCCTCTTATACTTATATACCCATTTTGACAACACTGTGCTGAAATCTACAAAAACGCTGATGGCTTTGGGAAACCATCACAGAGGTTTAATCCTAATTTCTGAATGAAATTTTAATGACTAATGTTGATTCATGAGCTGTTAGAGTATGACATTTCTCATGGCTGAGCAAGTGAGGAATGGCTGACACAAAAAGGCACTTCTCATGAATCATTTGGTTATGTGAAACGCTTTTTTGCTTCCTGTCAGTGAAATTCGGCATTTTTTCGAAAAGATAAAAAAAAGCATTCTGAGGTGAACTCTTCTTATTAAAAAGTTTTCTACTTTCCACAACCCCTAGTTCACAAACTGTCAGAGGTGTAGACAGCTTACTAGAAGTAGTAGGTCTTTTTCTAATTTATTCTAAACTATGTTATTGACTACAAAACATTTACAAAGGTTTCTTGGGTACACAGAACAAAATAAAACTGACCTGTAAAAAAGAAACTAAATAGAAAGAGATATACAGTATATATTAGTCATACATGTAGCAAGATGCCGTTGTACAAGTACAAGTGCTGTTCTATTACCTTTCAGGTAGTTAGGAAGTTACAGTAGCGTTCTTACTTTGCTTGAGTGCATTCAGGAATAATGGAAAAGAAGGCTGGAGAGATTGCGAATTACTAAATCTGCATTTTACAATTATACTTAGCGCTTAGAAAAATGAGAATCAAATCAGGGGTGTCAAACTCAATTTCTGCCCGGGCCAGAGCGGCATTTATGTGAGCCCATGAAAGGCCCTAAACAACTGCTATTATGTTTTTTAAATGCAATGAAAAATGCATCTATTTTCTAATCTGATCATGGCAGTGAGTTTCATAATGTTGATCAAATTGGATAAGACAGCTTGTGTAGCTCGATTAGCAGTAAAGAAAAATAAAATCATACAGGCTTATATTTTGCTAAGAACATAAATATCCTCAGTCTCTACGCATGTAACGATTCACCCAATTCATGATGCGGTTCGATTCACAATATTGGGTTCACGGTTCGATTTTCCCCCTCGATAGTTAAAGTTTAGTTAAAGATAGATAAAGTTTCTTACCAAAAAATGCCACATTTTCCTATTCTTTATCAAGTTAAATATTCCTTTTGTTTATTAAAAATACTTTTGTTTCATTTTCATAATATCCAATAATTTAAGTAAAATATAATACTCTATTAACTAAAATATTCCTTTTATTAAAAATTAAAAAGGTTAAAAACAAAATTTATGAACATCGGTGAAGGCTTAAATATAAAATAACTACCTCCATTTCATTCTCTTTTATTTTGCTTTCAGCAGTCTGTAAAAAGACAGCTTAGATTTCTTGCTGAATCTATTTGCACAATCAATCGCACAACAGCTCTTTCCCAGTTTTGAGCTGTTTATTCTGTGTTTTCTGAATGTTTTCGCAGCATTCGCCCTGTGTTACTTCTGTCTACGTTGACGTCACCTGCATTCCATCTGCTGTATGCTGTTTCACCCTCTGTTGTCTAAACAACACAACGGCAGCTAGGAAAAACTAAGATTATGCAACAGTTCGTTGAATCACGGTTCATTTTTTACTTCCTCGTCTGAAATTGTCATAAATTTGTACCACGATTTATCATCTCACGATATTGTTACATGCCTATCAGAAGCTGATGTGCATTCATATACTAGACCCTAAAGATTTGGGGGAATCTTCCAGCTCCTGCTTGCTGCTAAACGTTAACGTTGAATCGTATGCTAGCACATTAGCTCATGGTATGCCTCCCGTAGCCTCATTTGATTTGAGATAGTAGAGGAACTTACGTTTTCAGATGTAGGATTGTGGCTTTGATTAAGTTTAAATGTTTATTATGCCTCAAGTAATAGTAAGTGATATTCTATGACAAATAGAGTACTCTGTTATGCAGTCTATTGAATGTATTCTTTCAAAATGATGACATATCAAATCAAGAGCCATGCATCAATTTAAACACCATGTCGTTTCTCTCCTACAAAGTCCATTTAACACCAGATGAGTTTGTGAAGTATTTTTAGATGCACAGATGTAGTTTATTTGTTTCCCTTTAACCAGCTATTCAATCCACAAAATATGTGGTGTATTCACTGTGTCCTGGTCCTTGGTCAAGGTTTTAAGTCAACTGTACAGCTGAACCAACGCCAACTGCACCCATGCTTTTCTGTTTAATGGACACTGTTCTACATTTGACTGTTTGTTTTCTTTATTATGCTTATGTGTGAGCCCTGAGATAGATCATCCGCATACCCAGGGTGTACCCTGCCTCTCGCCCGAAGTCAGCTGGGATTGGCTCCAGCTGTCACGTGACCCTGACAGATAAGCTTTATTAGATAATGGATGGATGAATGTCTGTCAATACTGCTCCAGGTAGAAAATGTTGGATATTCGGGTACTATAGGGTGTTTCAAAAGTCTGTGTTTTGGCAAGCTCCAGTAGAACATTATTGCCCAATGGGTCATGACTTTGCCACCTGTGTATTATTGTATTATATAGTATACACTAACATTTTTAATAACTGTAATCATGAAACCCAAATAATCAAAAAAAAAAAAAAAGAAAAGAAAAGAAAAATCAGCACAAACAAATGGTACCAAAATAGGGAAGATATAGCTGCGGTAACAGAAAAGAAAATGACCAGCTGTTTCAGGGAAACCACCACAAAATATAATTTTGTACTTCTCTCTTTTTTTTAACTTTGAACAGAGCATTCAGCTTGAAAAGAATAAAAACCTCTGGAAAAGATCATGAATCAGTGGGTAAATCTGAAAAATAATCCAAACACTCAGTTGTAGTGAGACAAAATAAATGTGTCCCGAACAACTGTTTAATATTAGGTACGGAATTAAATTCCAGGCAGCACAGTGCTATAAGCGAGTAGCATCACCGCCACACAGCTGCAGGGTCCCTGCTTAGATCCTGCGTAGAGTTGAGTCTGTATAGAGTTTCTGGACATTTCTTCATTTGTCTGTTCTGTGCTTTCCTCCCACCTCCCAAAAACATGCTGGTAGGTAGAATGGATACTCGAAATTGTCCCAATGTCATAATATTACATATAATACTATAAATTATTATTAAATTACCAATAACTATGCAAATGATGATTAGGTGTATGAAATGAAACGAATGAATGGAGCAAGTGAGTCATAGCAATATGCATTAGAATGCCTTCACCAAGACAAGATTTTCACACACAAATAGCTTATTAGTTGTTCTTGGCAAAATAACTGAAATAACAACAAATTATTTAATATCGCTGATTTCCATTTAACTCAGGGAGGACCCAGTGTTCTTGGCACCCTAAAATGATTCATGCTTTATAATAAATAGCACTATTATTTGGAATACAAAAGTGCCAGTAAATGATTGATTCAAATTCAGACAAGAATTTAATAAATAAACATACAGTTTCTTACAAAATTGATCAAAGAAAAAGTCAGAATCACAGTAAATCAAATCAAAGAATCCCTGTAAATCTATTCTAGTATCCCAAACTAGGGGTCAGGATGTACAAATGGGGTTGCGAGAATCCCAACCTTTTATTTCATTCATTTATTCTACAAATTATTTTACATTAATTTTAGAAAGATCAAAGATGCAATGAATATCAAACAGATTTCATGTGATAATGTTTTGAAATGTTACTGGGAGTCGCACTCACCCAAGCCACAGTTAAATGAATAGGGTACATTATTTACATAATTTCTGTCTTTTTCACCATCTTGACACACTTTTAGCAATAAAAATTTCCCCATCCATCTGCCTCTGCATATAAAAAAAAAAAATACAAATTGAGTACCAACACTAAATGGTTTTCTTATTACAGTTAGTGCTTGAATTTTAAAAACCTCTCATGTAGCCTTCAAACCCACTGAAAGGTTGTTTTGCATACCAGTTTTCTGGATTTTCTAGACTAATAAATACTTTTACATGTAAGATCAGAGTTTTCGATTTGAGACACAGCCCAAGGCAATAATCACAACAACAGAGAAAAGTTTTCAATTGAGACGGAGTTGTTGTGTTTAACGTCGCTGTGCATACAATTACTAGACAGTTCGACTGAAAACCTTGACGTGGTTGTTTTGGCTCGGACGTGTCATCTAGTGAACTTTTCCGGATGTACATAAGACACTCGGCGAAAGTGTAAACAATGCGGCTTGCACTGCCACGGCCCCTGCACGAGCTCGCAAAATCATGCATTAAAAATAAACCAAGTTCCTCAGCTTTGCGTCCCACCACCCCATCATGGATTATTTTCCTACAACACCACACCACTTCTGACGAAACTGGTAAGTCAGTGCAAGGAATATTCCTTTGGTTTTAGTCATTTACATTACCCATACCAGAAGCTACTTACATAACAAAATGGTGAGATGTTTTTTGTAAATTGTAAATCTGAAATGAAATGAAAAGAACTGTAGGATGGTCCAGGCTTGGAGCTGCAAATGATCTGCTACATTATTACCAATGGCAATTTGGCAACTCACTCATGCGATACTCGATAATATCTCAAAATAAATGAAGAAAAAGGAATAGAGAGCAAATTCACCATGTCCCAGAGAGTATGAATAAAACCTAAGGCATAAGTAACTAATTTTACATCCCTATACTGAAAGCTCTTTATCAACAATTTATACAACATATGGCAAGACGGGTTGCCAGATGCAGCAACAGCTTCAGACTTAAATCTATCCATAATTAGGAGTTTGGCTTCGCTGTGTTGTTAGGGCATGCTAAAACTGGAAAACTGACTAATCAATAATAGCAGGAGAAATAGCAGACAGTAAAATCTCACGCGTGGTGTGTGCGCGCGCGTGTGTGATATTTTTAAATACACTAGAAAAGGATTAATTTACAGTTTAATAATTTACAGTTTAAAATAGGCAAAAGAAAAATCTAATTGGGCTCTTTATTTAATCATAAACCAGTATTAATGCCTACGCATGCAGAAGCAGACTGATGTGCACCCTCACCGAAGTCGGGGGGATAGAAATCAATGGAAAGAAGCCTACATGTTCAGGGTTATATTTTAAATGGACATACATTGACCATGTGAATCTTCAACTCAAGTGTTGACCAGAACAGAGCTCTCCCCCAAACATCCTTAATTATGGATAATCCCCCTCCCCAATTCCGAGGTTAACTGGTTGCCATGGCCACCGAGCTCTTGGAAAGGCTTTTCCGCTGTACCGTGCTGTCTGTCTCCACACAAAATGCCAGTCTTCCTTTGTGCACTCATAGCACTGCTCCGAGGAATACATTGTAAAGTTTTGCGGCTGTGTCACTCATTTCAAGATGGAGGGAGTTTCTCGGGGATAACGGTGAAAACTGGGACACCATACTGGCCGAAGCAACGTGTAAACAACTCCGCTTAAATGCTATTTTCCATTACGTGTGGTCTGATATTTCACATTCGTCCCATCTGTGATAAGATAAAATATAAGGGGAAGAAAAACATGAATTACTTAATTGAAGAGCGCTGCTATGAAATGCTAAAGAAACATGCTGAACAAATTAATCGAGCATACTGCATTGGTTTAGAGACATGCTGCTATCTACATGTGTTCTACATCTAAATATGTTCTGCATCCTGTCTAGGAGGAATTGGTTTCAAATATTTGGCATCGCAGCCTGATGTTAACAAGGAACAAACAGTATTCAAATGCGAGTTCAAACAATAACTTCAATCCAAGAGATATAAACAAAACGTTCAACAAGCATTCATTGTGTGCTGTGAGCCGACGCCGCTGGTGGAGTCGTGTCTAACCCAGACACTGGTCGAAGGGAACAATATTAAATCTTCCCTTTGTCTCGTCTCAAACCGTAAACATACTGAAGAACCTGAGCCAAGAGACGGTGGCTGAAAGAATTGGGATCAGACGCTCAGCAGCCAGCAGGATGCACCGAGTGACGTCATAGCAACCCTGCATGCACGCAGTGTGAAAGAACTAGGAGCATAAACAGGAATGGGATGGGTGGTTTATCTTTCTTTCCTGTTGATTTTATACAGACCTACCCTTCCAAATTCAACCCCATTCTGTGGACTGAAAAGTCATTTATTTGAAAAAGAAAGTGCATGCTGCTGAAAATCAAGCTCAGTTGTTGCTCGCGCAGCAGGAGCACTTTAAAGTAAACAGAGCCCAGATGTGATATCAAAAATATCCATCGGATGATGCAGCAGCAGTGACTACGATCCCCTCGGTTTTTCACACGTCGTCCTCTGCTACTGAAGCACCCTAGAGGCAGCAAGTGTGGTTTCGTGTGTTTTCAGCACTCAAACAAAGAGAAACCTAAGTAGAGACGAGCTATCAGAAAGGCATCCATCCACAGTGGCACACAGATTGGCATTTATGGAAAGCAAGATGGAGTCAGGCCCCAGGTGACTAGCACGATCCAATTAAGGTGAAGAGCAGCGCATGTCGACATGCCCGGCCAGAGGCTCAGGTCGCCAAAGACAGCGAACGAAATGGCAACCGTAATTGGAGAAAGCATGGAAAAATATGGATGACTGCACAACACATGGGCTTGATTCATAGCGGAGCATTTTCATTTCAATAATGCATTCTCTTACGGCCCTCTCTAGGATTTGTTATCGCATAAATCAGCTCTCCTCATGTTTAGACGCATTGATGATTTCGCAGTTATAATTAAATTTCCTCATTTCCTTTTAGGTTTATATCCCATACGAGTCTAATGAACACTGAATGAAAAGTGCAAGTTTATATAAAGGCACACAGAGCAAACGCCACTCACTGACATTTACACAAATGAGAAAGCAACGAGTAAACGAAGCCAAAGCTGTAACTTATGATTTGTTTAATAAAGATGAGGTCACCTGGGACATTCTTCTCGTCCATCATTACAATAAACCGCATCCTCTGTTGTGGCTTCGGGTGGGCGGAGCTGGAAGCAGAGCTCTGCCCCAACAAAAACAAGCAGTGCACATCCGACTCATGACCCACACAGCGTGCATCACCCACAACACAAAACAACAACCCCGTCGTCGTATTAGTCTGAGCTCGAAGCCTTTGGGGCATTAGTCGGGGCATTTTCTTTTTGTTTGGGAGCAACAAGAATAGGAAAAATGCCTCTTTGTTCCAGTGAGGGCCTGGTTCCCCCAAAGCCGGCTGAATTCGTGCAGGCCCGGGGGGGTTTTCACATGGTTTTCACACTGCCATTCAGTACAGTACACAGCCAGAGTGCAATAACACCGCCAAACAAAGGCTAGGATTGTCCCCCAGCGGCCCGATGCTCAAAGGCGCATAATGACGGAGCTGGATGTACAGAGCACTCTTTCAGCACTCGTCACATCGCTAATCGTGGGTAGGCCTCACCTTCCCTATTGCTTAGCCTGGAAAAATGAGGAATGGTAACCGTTCTCCACTCAGTCGAATAAGTCTGAATAATGTAGAGAGAGGCTCCCTCACTTTAACTGGCATGAATGGTATGAAGCAAGAATGGCGTGCTAAGCTCTGGTTTAGCGTAACATAATGACAAAGAGTAGAATCCGCATCGCTGTCTGTGTTCCATTGCGTGCATCATGAAGATTATAGTTTTTTGAGAAAAGGGCATTTGCATTTATAATACTATTTCTGTACTCTACACTTGTTCATGTAAACATACCTGTACTATTTATACTGTTTGCTTTCTGGGGCTTGGGCTCCTACAAAAAATGAGTGAAATTAGAGTGTTGAAGCTACACATAGCAGGGCACTGTAATATAACTGAACTGAGCTGAATTAGTAGCTAAGTGTTTTGCAGTTGCTGGAACAAAAAAGATTTCATAAACTGTCAAGGAGTGATGGGATTTTGTTCTGTACCTCCCGCTTTAATAGAGACCATAAACTTAAACCATATGCTTTCAAGCGTAGGTTTTTGCATTCCTATAGCGCAGAACTTTTGCTAAACCCTTTCCCCGCTCTTCCATAAGCCTGTGTGGTCAGCACTCATTCTCAAGTGTTTGCTCATCCAGGCAATTACTGTTCCACCACATCAAAACCAGGCCAAGCAGACACGTAACGGTCTCGGGCTGCTTTTCATTTGCAGCGTACCCGGCTGCACTTACCCAGAGTTGTGGCATTTTAAACAGGGCCTTAAGGAGGTTCAGAGCCATGTCACGTTCAGGAGGACAGAGCAGATCTCAAACCGGAAAACTGGCTAAGGGCTTTCTCACAATTTAAACATTAAAGATTTATATAGACATACAGCCTTATAACATCCGCCTAGCTTAATTTGTGAACGGAGATTCAATCTGATGTACGCCTATGGCAAAGAAAGGTGGGCATAAATGTGGTACAAATTAAAGCATTTGTTAATGAAGTTTTTAAATAATCTTATCAATTATCAGAAGAATCCTGTGTTCAGTACATGATCCACATATGGTTTTGTTTGCGGTAATATTAACTGTTTAATTCTGTTTACTGCTGCATCGAACACTTAAAGTCCCCATGAAATAGCTCGAGAGCTGTGATTTGATTCCATATATTGAAGTTTTTCCTTCTGAAACAGGAAGTCTGAGGGATGGCGTATTGAAACTGCTTAACTGATTTACAGCCAACAGTGTATGAGATTCTCCATATCCCACCAATAGGTTTGGCAGTAGCTTAGCAAACTGGCTAAAGACGGCGAACGGCAAATTCCATTCTCTTTAAAATAAATTCATTCCAGCCGTTTTCCGTCTTGTTTAAGCTTCTCGTTGCAGTCAGGTCCATTAATAAAGGTATTTCCTATTTTAGCTATCACAGTATATTGGAGTCGAAATTAAATAATGATTATGAGCTCGAATACAGATTGAGGTTATTTATAACCAAACTGGTTTAACAGCCAAATACAGCACGGTACTATTTATATGTGGTTCCCATTTTTTAAGGGACCAAGATTAACTGGCCAATTGGCTGTTCAGCTGCTCCATGGTCAGGCGCGTGCTATGCCTCGTTATTTCACTTACATGTAAGCATATAAAAGGTCTAGAGTTGATTTCATGTGTATCATTTGCATTTGAAATCTGTTGCTGTTAATTCTCAAAATGAACTCCAGATAGCCGTCATTGCCAATGAAGCTAGCCATCATTAGGCTGAAAAGTCAAATATTAGGTACGGCCAAATCAATTACGTTGTACATTCTTAAAATGTAATGGCCAAGTCAATCACTTGGCCTGAATCACTTAAGCATAAGTTTCATTTCCTGGAGGCAACACTAGAAGCAAAATGCCCCAAGAACAAGCAGGAACTGAAGACAGATGCAGTATAGGGCGGACATAGCATAATCAGAGAGGAAACCTAGTATCTGCCGATGTCTTTTGGTTCCAGACTTGGGCCGTCAGTGAGTGTAAAGGATTTGCAACCATGGAAACCCTTTATGACAATTGAATATATGATTATCCTTGTCCAATTAGTTTTGGGCCATTAAAAGTGGGTAACACATACACAAAGTGTCGTAATTCCTACACTGTTCGCCTGTTTTAGGTATGAATACCTTTAAATTAAAGCCGAAGGTCTATTCATTACTTAATTTCAACTCCAAAACTTTTTCAAGACGTACTATCGGATTGGAATTTTGACTAGAAAAACCAGGGTCCTCCAAACCCTGTAAAATATCTAGACATGTTCACGGGTGAACCCCGATACTAAGAAAAGTCAGATGTGTGCATCTTCTGCACGTATAGAAATGAACACGCATACGAATTCCACCCATCTTTGCCCATTGAGACACTTTATTTACTCCCATACCCAAAGATATCTTGCAGTGCCCTACTTCCCCGAACCTTCATGAGCGAAGCTTCTTTCCTGTAACTCATTAGTGTTTGTTTACAATCCAAGGGTGGCCTCGGAGGACAACGAGCCTCGTATGAGACGCTTCAAAATATGTAAAGTCGTTCTGTTCTCCCATCTTGTGATGTGACTTATTTCCATATTGCAGCTCTCGCTAAGGATAATCCGCCTTCATTAAGCCTTGCACTCAGGAGGAGATTAACAAATCATTAGCATATAGGAGGGCCCAAGCCTAATTATTTGTGAAGCCAATTCAAAAGGAAGCACTGCTGAAATGCAAGGTCTGCTGTGGTGACGAGAGAGCTGGGTATATGCATTTTGAAGTGTGTAGATGTCCTGATTTCATGGTTAATTAAACTAAAGACTTTCAGTCGGCTTGCTTTTTTTGGTCAGTATAAAAACAAGGCAAAGGGGCGAGATATGAGTGAATACATCAGAGCTGAAATTCCTTTGTTGGGGAAAATGCATGATCTGACAAACTCTTCTGGAGAACGGCTCTTCGCAGCCAGTACCCTCCTCCATCTTATAATCCCAGAGTCATACTTAATATGAATCAGTGCTGCGAGGTTTCAACGTTTTGAACACTGCACGCATGAATTTTAAACATGTGAACCAGTCCATTACTTTAATCCAATCAGTGCACTGCTATGTGATTCACATTTACAGAAATTCCAGGAAGTATGCATACTGCCCGGTCACTGACTGAATCCAGATTTGTTTATTTTATAAGTAGGTCAGTGCGTGTCTTATAGGATGCGGACAGAAACCTACTGTAAATAATTCAGTGCTGCTTGTCGCGTGGCAGAGTTTAAACATGTCTGCAGTGTGCATTAAATCCAGCTGCTGACTGACTGAACACATCAGTCTGACATGAATAATAGACTCCAATGATGCAGTGCTGCACTACCAATCAAACCGAGAACCTCTGTCAGCTTGCCAACTGCGAGTGCTATTTTTTGTCGCTAGCTTATTTATTTAATGCGTGACGAGCTTTAGGCTCAAAATGGAGGAACAACATCAAACCAAAACTTGAAGAAACGTATAGACTCATGATGCGAGTAGAAGAAGCAGACACCCAAAATAAGGCGATTTTCCCCAAACAAAACTGTGACTAAATGGATTGCAAACGTTTTCTTGTAACGCTTTGAAGACTTCTGGACTAGGTAATTACTAGGCGTATGGATTTCTTAAATCCGGTACATCTTACATTCTGCCCTACATCAGAAAGGTTTTTAGGGGTTGAGGGCTTGGCATCTTATCAAGTATTCACCAGTTCTCTGCTATTCAGAGTTGACAAGCCCTGTCAAATTACTGCCCAGCTCGTGTCAACTCCGTTGTGATGGTGTGCAGGAATAAGTATATTTCCTCCATAAATAGGATGTCCGTCAAAGACACAACTCCAGAGTGTGAAATATACTTGAAATAGCTTGAGGGAAGCCACTGTAGGCAAATGACAGACTGCCACTCAATCACTCGATCTAGGTCTCATTTTCCACTGACCATTATGAGCAGAATAAAAAAACAAAACAAAAAAAAAAATTAGCCTTCATAGTGTCTTTCTCAGAAAGTTCTAGGAAAAGTTAAATGAAGGTTTAACCAATAATTTCTCTCACAAAACGTCCTACAGACAAAAAACGAACGGTCGGACGGGAATACAGACATTTCAGTTCATTTTAGCATTTGTACTAAATGAAAACAAGTCATAAAATGATCAATTATTCAACAATTTGAGTTCCATAGTGTAGCCTACATTTCCTATAACCTCGCTGGGATGGTTCACTGTGTACATGACTCTGCTCATTTGGTGTTTGCCACGAGAAATTCCACTTCCTAGTTCACAACGGCTTGTACAGTAGTGTTCGTGACATCACCAGGGTAAAACTGTACTTTTCAGGAACATAACTTTAGACCTCAAATACGAAAGCTTGTCAGATGATGACAAAAAGGAAGACGCCGATTTTACCAGAAACACCGAGACAACGTGCTTGCTAGCCGGCATGCTATGCAGGAAGTGTGGCTTCTTCGGGATCGATTTTCATAAGAGGAGCAAAAATAGACAGAACATTTGGCTATATAGTTTCCAACCTGTCACTTATTCAACATTAATTTCTTGTTTACAGAACTGTTGTATAAAAGCAACACTGCACACGCAATCATGCAGTTACGCTGAATACACAGCCAAATATAACCACACTCGTGCTTGTGCAATATTGCTTAAACAACGAACAGTAGCTGAATAACAATGACTCTATATTCTGGTGTTAGGAATACAGTGTGATGAGAGTTTTTAGACTATTGTGCAAGGTGTTGTGTTTTCAGCACTCCATGGTACCTATACAGTTTGATATATATTTATATACTTAGAATATAGCACAATACAATTATGCAAATATAAACCTGCACTGATCAATTAATTTGTTGACTCATACCAACAGGAGGTACTTCATTCAAAATGGAAATGAATCACCTTTGAAGCGATTTGCATTTACAAAACCAAAGTCAAATTGGAATCTGGTAGGGGCTAGAAGAGGACGCTGAACTCCGGCTGCTGTGTCCACACTCAGAAGACGGACTACTGTAGCATGCTGTTTAAGCTTACAGCAATGATCTAAAGCCTTCAAAACAATAATAAAAAGAATGACTCTTGTTTCTATAGCACTTTTTCCAAAACAGAACAATGTTTTAAATGCAAGACATTGAAATCATTACATATATAAAAGTAATACAGTCAGACTAAGCGGGACACTTAAATATAGCAAGAGAAAAATACTTTTGATAGAGTTCACTGGGATAACAGCATAAAGAAGAATCCACCCTGAACATCTTTATAAATAACTTGTCATCTATACTGGAGGCCAAGATTTCCTTAGTAATGAAATTCGGAGTTGTTTTTAGTTTAAATTTCTTTTATCGACATGATGATCTATTCGGGAATCAGTTAACAGTGTCCTACGTTAATAATGCCTTTCCACTACTTGCCAGTGGTCATCATCAATTGCTTCATCTCTACCTAAAGAGAGTGATGCGGCAGCACTTTAATGCATCTGTACACTCTACCCAAGAGACTAGGCTCCAAACTTCAACTTTAATACTAATACCACCATCAATACAGCTGTGCTGGACACCTGGCAGCTCGCTAACTAGCTAAGCCCAGTCTCTGCTGTAACGTGCAGCTGCGCCATATAGGTGCACCGCATTATGGAACATTTGCCGTCTCGACTGATTCTACATTGGATGTCATCAATATAATATTGAATGTCGATGGAAAACGGTTAGTGAGAAAAGAAGCTGTTGTGATTATTACCCAACCTCTTCGTGTGAGATAGTCTTTCAGGGTGGAGTTTTCCTGTAAATATGAGATCTGCCTATGAAGGTGTGAACAGAGGGACCTCTGCACCCACAATCAGGTAAACAGCTTGAATGCAACTTTAGACTTCCGACTCAATTACTGAAGAAAGCTCAGCAGGCCATGTTGGGGGTAAGAAAATGGTGCATTTATCCGGAGAAGTAATAAGAAAGAAAAGCAGTAAGCCATGCTACATCCACAACACTGTTATCCACTAACACAGCTCCTGCTGCTGCTCTCGATGACATGACAGCTTGACAAATTCATACGCTCTCAACAAGATTTTCACTCTAGACGTTTCATTAGACTAGCTTCTATCTCCGGGATCTGACATGTTCCACAGCATGCGAGTCAGTACCACCTTGTCTCGGTGTTACAATAAGCTAGACGTTAAAACAGACCGGAATTCTCAGGCAGTTTAGAAACGATCTGAAGTGTAAAAACAACACACGTTTTCTCCAGACCTGAGGTCGTGTGCACCAAGAGTATATTTTGGTCAAGCATAAAAGTTGTCAAAGTCTGGTATGATCCAGGAACTTGAGCTCTGGTACACCTGAAAACAGTGGTCTAGGGTTCACTTCTGGGTCAGTGCATATCACGCATGAAAGGTACCTGCACCTGGAGCTGGGTGTCCAATAACGTGATTGGTTCAACTGAGATTCATGGTAGGAGTCCTGGCAATGACAGGATTGAAGAAAATGCACTTCTCATCACAGCCTGCATGACTAAAATCATCCGGGAAGAAAGGCATGAAGATGGTTTCAAGATTATTTCAATGTTGGTAAAGGCACTACTAACGTACAGTTCATTTGAACAAAATTTCTAAAATTATTATTCCTCCAAAAAAAAAAAAAAAAAAAAAAAAAGGCATGCACAATGGAAAAGACAATAATAGCATAATTAATTAATTTTTTTTTTTTGCTGTGTGAAAACAAACCTGTAATGATGTCATCCTGCCCAAACAGTTAAAAACCAGTGTGAAAACCCACTTAGTTTCTGTTTACACCTGGGAATCTGGATTGCTTCCGGATAGGACTTTAACCGTGTGCGTTTACGCATGTAGGCAAATGAAAAAGACTGAAAAGCTGTATAGTGAGATAATACACACAGTGCTCAGCATAAATGAGTACACCCCAACAGACTTGTCAGGAAACCTTTAGTTACCTTTCAGAATCAACATTTTCTACGGGATACTATACTACAAAATACTCCCACAAATGTAGGCCATTCCTGGCAAACGAGATTTGTTCATTTGCACACACAAAAAAGTGATTTTCCTAACCAAATTCATTCAAGCCCATGTTGCAAAAATGAGTACACCCCAATTAAAGTCTTAGGAGAAAAGTCAAACTGAAGACT
>JAQQZR010000039.1:13756804-13785615 GCA_030068235.1 Notoglanidium macrostoma | reverse complement strand
ACCGGAGCACCCGGAGGAAACCCACGCATGCACGGGGAGAACATGCAAACTCCACACAGAAAGGCACCCTGGGTAACTCGGGGATCGAACCCAGGACCTTCTAGCTGTGAGGCAACAGTGCTAACCACCGCACCGCTAGCTGCCAGGTGGCTGGAGATGTTGAGAGAGCAAAAGAGACAAAAGCGAGAGAACGTAGGTTGCGTTTAGCTAGCACAGAACAGATTTTTGTTTGCCCAGATTACCATTTTCTCTTCAAAATGTAATGTACGTGCTTGCAAAAGTCCCAGGAATGAGGCACAAAATGATGGCATAACATTATTCACGCGTGTTAATTGGTTTGGAATGCCAGAGGAAGACGATATCCGAACATATCGATTGCCAAGGCGCGTTACTCCGTACCTGTCTGCGACCCTACGCGGGTTTGCGCTGCTCTTGCTTAGTAAATCTGACTCTTAGACTGTTATTTTAAATCCAACTTTAACACTGACGAAAATCTAAGTATAACCCAACTGTATAGGTTCAACAAAACATTCTACAGTGGTCAAACAAGTGTCTTTAACCAGTGCAATCTAAATACAGGATTAAAAATCAGCCCAAACAGGAGGTGTACTTTTCACAGTTCCTGCCTTTGTTTTGAAGCCTGCAGATACGCCAGGCCTTCTATCAGTGAGAAGGGAAATAGGAGGATCCCTAAGAAGTTCAAAGTAATATCAAAGAGCCTGATTCCTTTAAGCAGAAGCCAGCTGTCAACCGGTCACGATAAGAGAAAGTCCAGGACTTTAGAGGACGGACAAGTATTCAGGGACCCGAAGCTGTTTGAGTTCGCGAACAACAATCTTCATCCATCCACAGCCACCTCCCCTACTTCCGTTTCATTTCATATAAACTCCACTTCTGTGCCGCCGGTTTCAATTCGATACGTAATGCTTATTGCGGCTGCAAAATCGCTGAGGCGTGGAATACGTGAGCGGCTTTTTTTTTTTGGGAGTCTGAGAACGAAAGACAATCAATTTAAGTCTTGTAATGGAATCCAAAGCTGCTCGACAAAAGGGGTAAAGCAGCGTCTCAAAATCTTGACATCAAGCATAACTTGATAAATCGCAAGCATACATGTTATCATTTTGAGTGAAAAAGCAGGTCAGATAGAACCATACCATATTAATGTCAATAATATAGGAGCTATAACATGCTTACTATAAAAAATCACCACAATGATGGTGGTATGGTTTAGCTCCAGACGTGTGCACGAACACAACCGGCTTCGTTTAATATGTACAGGTTTTGCTTCGCATTAACACTAACAGATTACTAATCTCAACATAACTGCTAACAGTCATCCATCATCTGAGCAGCTGTTACTGGAGCACTTCTTTCCGAAAATAAATCATAAAGTCTTATCAAATGATGTTCAAAGCTCTGGAGTTTATGGGCTTTTTTTCTCCTTTTCAATAGAATGGAAATCTGTTTTTATAGTTCATCCTCAATTCAACAGCTCTCCGGCAGAACGCAATGCCAAGCATGCAAAATATGTTCTTATTACCGTCCTAGCGTCACGAGAGTCTACAAGGGAGCGTCATTTATAATCATTTTCACAAGGAAAAACAGAACTAGCTTTACTTGCCTACATTAACCATAGAAACAGGATTTTTAAACTCGGACAGACAGAGAACTACGGTAAAGAGAAAATGTCAGCTCTACTTTTTACACATACACCAAGAATTAAGCACGAACAGGCCTTTTATTCATTATGAAGTCTAACATCTAGTCTAAACCCAAGAACTCCATTTAAAGTAAAAGAAGTTGCCAGTGAATGTGACATATTCCTGCTTCTCACTTCGAGAAGAGACAGCCTCACTTTAGCGTGTGGTAACAGCGCCCCCAATTGAGCAGCTGAGAAAAGAGCACGCGGTGCATCCTTCCTTTCATTATGTCGACTTGCTCCAGGCTAAAAGGTATCAGTTGCTAACGCAGGCATCCTAAATGGATTTATTTTAAGGGGAATATGCTCTGTTTATACTCCATTAGAACCAAAAAAAGAAACCTTACATTATAAATTCCCTCAACCACAAGGACGCTGTGGCTAAATATTCTTTATTGCCACTAATAACGCCAAGAAAAAAAGGGGGTTATGGACTGAAAGCCAGGGGGGAAAAAAAAAAACAAAACATCAAATCTACTGAAACTTTAGAAGGTCTGTTGCTGCTTTAGGCAAAACAGAGGTTTGTGTGTTTATCCAGATGTTTTGTTACTCCGCGGGCTAGGATTACGCCTGGTTCTTGGCAATTCGGATAGCTGTGGATTTAAAAAAAACAGCTCTTGCAGGGTAAAATAATATCTACAGAAGCAATGGCTAGCAGCCAGTTCTTTTAATGAGCTGTTTTGATTTTTGTTTTGTTTCGTACAGACAGACTGAGCCCGAATTTGCATCCATTTCAAAGCCAGGCGCTACCCCAAGAGACCGTCGAGACGCAAACATCGTCTCCGTGCGTGGATCGGCTGCGTGAAGTCTTTACCTCGGACTCGTCCTCCTCTCTGACTCCCAGGTCCAGCACGGCGTGTGGCTCTTTCTGCTTCGCCTGTGATGACTGACCCATCTGAAGGTTGAGCTGCCAGCCTATATGCTCCAGCTAGCGAGAGAAAAAGTACGCACGTCATTACCTTTCATTCAAAGCTTTTTACAAAGAACACACAACCCAATCCAAAAGGGTTTGGAGCCTCTGAGACAGTCCTAGAAAACTCACTACCTTCGAGTCAGCTATAATGAGCAACCCTGGCCTCATGGTCAACGCATCTGGCTCTAAAATTCTGGGTTCTGCATTGATATTTCATGCAAAAGCCTGCATATTTCATGCCTCTGTATTAATATTCAATCAGAAAGTCAGTTATTATGATTAATCCATACAGCCTAGAATAAATGTCTGCAAAAAATACTAGACTAAAGACTCAGACGGGTGTGTGCTGAAAGCAGGAGAATACAGATTACGTGTCTGGAGAAGATAATGAAATAAGTTAACTTTCTTTTGCTTATATTATATTGCAGTATTGTTTGTCTGCAGGAAATAATGACACAACATAAATACACGCATTTACATTCTCCAGTCTGTTTAAAAGCTATACAGACTTAATCATAAGGCACTTCACCTCCCTCATATCTTTCTAGGAATGATTTCAATTACATCTATTAGGAACTTTCTCTGCTACGCTCAATGCTGTAACCAGGCATAAATCCAAACTAGACTAAACCTTTTAAAACAGCGATGAGGTTGGAAATGATCACAAGTTGTAAGGAAATAGAAAATCGTTTGTGCATTTCCTGGGCGGGATATAAAAGCCATGCACGGCACACAGCGTACAAGTCCTAGACAAGTAAATCGTGTCACGGATGTTAACAGGACAAAACGCAGGACTAGTCAGGTGACAGAAACAAGAAGGTAAAACAGATTGGTGTAACGCAAATGCAAAGGTCCAATAATGATGAACTGATTTTTTATTTTATTAATAATGGGCCCTGAAATGACTTCTTAACCTTGTATTATTCCGTATTTTTAACAGAATGAGCTTCTCTCAGCTATAAAAAAAAGTGTGCAAAACACGTTAGTTCTTGCCGTCACTTACATTATAGCAACTATAAACAGTCATTCCCTCTCCAGGCTCGGTTTTCCTTCTCTTGGAGGCAATACTACAAAAATTCACAGTCCGTCATGTTACTGAGAAACAAAAGACACCTATTCTCAGTCATGAAAACTTACTGAAATCCAACAGCTCTTGCAAATAGGTTACATTAATGTGTCCTTACAGAAGGTTTCAGATATCAACAGTTAAGATATCTACGTTATTTTTAACTCATTCACTATAAAGCCAAAAGTTTGTGGACCCTGACAATCACACCCGCGTTTGCCGTTACAATAACCTCTACTCTTCTGGAAAAACTTTCCACTAGATTTTGCCGCATTAGTGCTTCAGAGCATCAGTGAGTTCAGGCACTAATGCTGGTGAGGAGGTCTGGAGCACAGCTGGTGTTCCAGTTCGTCCCAAAGGTGCTCAGTGGGGTCGAGTTCAGGACTCTGTGCAGGTCACTCATGTTCTTTCACTCCAATGTTGGCAAGCTTGGACAGGCACATGAATATAAACCTGTGATTTGCCTTACAGCTGACAAATCTGTACTTCTGACCAATCAGGACTGAGAATTCAGCAATGCTGAGCTGTAATAAGTAACAGCTTGTTTTTCAGCTAAAACCATAAGGCTGTGTAGAACCTGTAGAAACAGAAGTAAATGAAGTTGCAGAAGATGTGCAAGCCAGAATTATGCGGGAACCTTTTCTGACCACATTTCGGTGGTGACGGAAATAAATACTACCCGTTTTCACATGCTGCTCATAACTGTTTTCATATGCATGGTGGAACATCAAATCATTCATACGCCGGTCCTCACACAGATGAGGAAGCTTTCTGAATGTGTCATTTTAGACCATTCTTTACTTCTATATATTACTTCGCCAGACGTCCACTGTTAAGTGTGCCAGGTCATCTTTTAAATGAATATAAAAAAAAAAAAAAATCGAAATTTAAATGTAAATGTAAAATGTCCACTATTACAGTTCTGGTTTTATGGTTATTCCTCCTACGATAATCATCTATACATTTTTCACTCAAAACAACATTTTCAGCTAAACTAATCTACAAAATATAAAGAACTCACCTTCTTAGGGGCAAATATCGTCTGTCTAATCTTCTCTACCACATCTGGGCCAGCTGCAGCCCAGGCCTGGCTAAACGCCTCGGCTTTGTCCGGGGCAATATGGATGCTTTCAAGCTGCTGCTTCAGAGATGCAGGTTTAATATTGTGATGCACAGCCTACACACAAAAGACACAAGGGACACTTTCACTTCCTGGTTATACACAACATAAGCAGGGTTAACAGTAGAATGCAGCGACTGCTACCAAGTAATATTCAAACATACAGAAAAATGACCGGAAGTAGGAAATTTAAATCGTCCAGACTAATGAATAGAACAGATGAGTCAGGAATGTTTAAGAAAGCTGTATATCAACAAGAATCACGTCGGTAAAAATTAATATGCAGAATATGAAGAAATCTAGTGAGGTAGATACTTCCAAATGAAATTGCTTCATTGCTTTATATTTATTGCTCTAAAGTATTAGAAATATATTTTAGCAAAAGTTTTTGGTGGTTGGTTAAAATACATGTTTTTTTAAACAAAATAATGAACCATTTCTTTGTAAAAGGAGACTCCAAATTGAACTGTAGCATAAAGTTATGATTGCAGCTGCAAATCTAGATATTGAACCATATATATGTTTACAAAAGTCAGCTATGCACTGATCATTAAAGCAATATCGGAGCTTTAAGTAAAGCCCAAAACTCGTACCTATTCCATACTGACTTCCTCGTAGTAAGCAAGCCGACTCTCTATGGCCCTGTTTATGCTTGGTTTTAAAATGCATCTTAGGCAATCAGGTCACAAGTGGACAGCTGAAACACGTCGCCATTTACACTTGGAGTCTCCAAGGTGTCCTGCTGACCGCTTGGGTTGAGATTTTGTTACTGCCTACGTCACTTCCGCTACAAGGTCAAAATGGCCTGTACATAGTTAAAAATTTACATTCATTATTTTCTAGCACTACAACCACATACATCAGAGCTCAGCTCCATTTTTTTCCAAAACGTTGGTGTGCTGACACCAAACCAACCACCATGCCCTACATTAATGACATATTTCCCTGTTACATTCTTTTCGGGGACGCATCGGGATGTATTAGAGTTTTCACATTACAAAATATATGCGGTCAAATGCATCCCAGACCACAGCAAGTGGTTTGAGTGAATGCGCCTTGAGCACGTCTGGGAGGTTGTTTACACTTGTATTTAGCACAGTCCGCCTGTGATCTGATCGGCCAGGATGCGTTTTAAAGCCAAGTGTGAACGGAGTCTGTGAGCTTCTGTTGTTATCATCATCCATGGCATGGAAATACATTGGTGGAACGTATAGGTCAAATCCGATCCAGAGTTTCAATGCTGGTCTCAGAACCTTATCAAATTGATGTGTCTCTAGATGTAGTTTCATCTCACACCACCAACCTGTTCTAATAAAAATGAAGATGTCTCCAGCACCAGGTGAAGGGCTTGTTTCTCTAAAGCCAAAGCAGTCTGTAATTTCTGCTCTTCATCTTCACTGAAGGTGCGCTCGCCCTGAGATGGAAAGCAGACATTCAGTCAGTAAACACTGGAGCTCAGCACTAATCCAAGAATCTTTTGTACACCTATAGGAAAATTAAAGGAGCTATCCACTCTGAACAACTTTTATATTAACTCTTTATGATTACATGATTTTCAGCAGTGTCCAAAATTTCTTAATTGACTTTTTGCTTTAATCTCCTTTCATTGACATGTTGGTTTGTTTTCAATTCGGTTAATGGTTTCCGATGTTACCTGCTATGCCATCTGATCAACCTTTTAACAGATACATTTCCAAAGCTTAAGCTTTCATGTTAATACATCCATCAGTGGCACAATGCATGTCAGCTCATAGATCGCTATCTAGTCAAACCGAGACTCTGCTGTAACTCAGCACAATTCCTTAATTCCCATCAACATTAACATGATGTTGACCATCACTGGAGAATGAGGAGTGAGAAAAGAAGCTCTTGCTTTTTGTGTTTAGGGCCGAACAGTGAACCGTGACTGTTATCCCTTAGGTTTGAGATTGATGAAAATAGTTCTTATACTACAGCATGGCTGAATTCTCAAATCTGATTGGTCAGGAGATGTGCATTTTTTTAACAGCAGCACATCTTGGAAAGTAGTTCCGACTGTAGCATGAGTAATAGGTTAATATTAATGTGCTTGCTCTAATACATTACTGTTTCTATAGCAACAGCTCATACACAGGAACAGCTGATACCCTGCATAGTCTAAGACTAATACTGATTTTAAAACAAACAAACACACAAACAAACCCAATAACAGTGAAGCAAAAGTGTCAATCCATGTGATCTCACACGCCTCCCATCTGACCATCTTCATACTTTCTGGAATTAACGACCGTCACTATTTCCAATAAAAAGTGTACACAATTTCAGGCTTGTATCTGCATTAGTTTCCGAGATACAAGTCCCATAAGTCATGACTTTTGAACTATTTGACATTTTCATGGACTGCTGTCTACGGTATGTCTACAGATGTTTATAAGGTCCACAGATATGATGCATGTAAATAAAAATAAAACATTCTGGGCTACATTTACACACTTTGTGTAGGGTTCCTGCATAACCCTGTTAGGGTTTATTTAGCAAAACTGTACATTATCCCTTACATATTAAACGCCATTGTAACCGTGTCAGAAATGTCCCCCTGTGACGTCAACGCGGCAGACAACCACTAGCTTCTCACAGCAATAACGAAAATACAGCACTCACCAGCAAATTAGCACCTTAGTCACTAAACACATCACAAATATTTCAATATAAACACAGCTGATGTGTCTCAGTGCAGAGTTTTGGTTTATTATATAACAGAGCTGTATTTACAGGAAACTGTAAGTTTGGGGTTCATACCTTAAGATGAAGTTTCTGAAGGATGCGAGAGAGAAGTCTGGACAGTTTACTGACCTCTACAGAGTTGATGTACGTTACTGCCTCTTTGATGCTGTGGAGAGAAATGAGATAAGAAACAGACCCAAAACAAACTGCACGATATTCCAGTGGGTTTTTAGTTTAGTTTTTTTTTTTTTTTTTTTGCATTCTGCCACATAGCTAAAGAAAGGTACATATTATAATTGCACTTTTCATAGATTCTTGTACTGCAAAAGAGAACCGTTTTCATTGTTATTAACACCTACTTCTGCGCTATTATTACCATCAGGCTCGTTTAATAGCTAGCGTTTTATCTCATGGTTGTATTTAGAGCTCGATTAGTCTCAAGAGCAATTTTCATCCGTTTCAGCGCTGTCAGCTAGATCCCTACGGCTAACTAACACAAGCTAGCTATTAGCTAACAACAGGACAACTACACAATAACAGCATCTCTCATATTTAATAAATCTAATCTCACTTACCTCTGCGTTTCTTTGACAATTAAAGCCATGCTAATGTCTCCTTAATGTTTACATTAACGATTAGTATTTCATCTGGCTAATTTAGAACCATAGGTCAGATCCTAAATACCTCTCTTTTGGATATAGCTAGTACATTACGTAAAGAGCCGTTATTTCATACCCTATGTAGTGCACTTTTATAGGAACAAAGGAGGCATTTGGAATTCGACCTTGTAGTGGATGTAGTTACTTCCTGTTTAGCGGTCACGTGACGTTGAGTCACATGACGTCAGTGCTGGCTTCACGAGAGAAGCGTGAAACATGTTTGTGTAACTCAGACTGTATATTAAAGACATTAATATTTGCCTGTTTACACTCAGTAAGCTAATGCTTCCCACTTATTTTATCCTCTACCCCATTTAGACACTATGCACTTTACACAACTTCAGTGCAACTTAATTATATGTGCTGTATCTTGCAATATTTCCAATATTTCTTTGGTGTCAGATGTTCAGCAAAAATATGTAGGATTAAGAAGAAAGCAAGTCATAACATTACAGAACATTAAACCTACTGACAGATGACATGAATTACATTGATTATCTTGTAACAGTGGCACTTGGACAAGTGAGTAAGGATCTGAGTGACTTTGACGAGGGCCAAATTGTCATGGCAAGATGACTGGGTCAATGAATCTCCAAAAACAGCAGGTCTTGTAGGTTGTTCGCAGTATGCCTACCAGTTAGTACATACCAAAATTGGTCCAAGGAAGGCCAACTGGTGAACCAGCGACAGGGTCATGGGTGCCCAAGGCTCACTGATGCTTGTGGGGAGTGAAGGCTAGCCCGTCTGGGCCGATCCCACAGAAGAGCCACTGTAGCACAAGTTGCTGAAAAAGTTAATCCTCACCCTTGTCCATCGCCAAAAGCACCTGCAATGCATAATATGGCTGATCGGTGTATAGTGTAGCTCATTCAGAAACCCAGCTGTCATTGCAGTAAAAAATAAATAACCTGAATGAATTAAATTTCTATTTCCCAATAATATGGTCAAGATGCGCTTTGATAATGTGGTGTCAGGTTCATTGTAAATTGAACTTACTGCTAAAAGTTTGCTGCATTGAAATTTTGCCACTGTCCATAAATACTGGGGATATTCCTGAATTATTTGAACAGCATAAATGTCTACAATGTCGCTGCATGCTGTAGCATAAGGAGCCCAAATATGTTCCAGCATTACAATGCCCCAGTGCACAAAGCAAGGCCCATAAAGACATGGTTTACCAAGGTTAGTTCAGAAGAACTCACCAGAAGCATGGAGACTTTTATAGCAGTAAAAGCAGCACCAAACCCATATTAATGCCCATGGGTTTGGAATGGGTTTCTCAACAAGCACATGAGTATGATGATCAGGTGTCCACATACTTTAGCCATATAGTGTACTTAACCCTTACAGTGATTTATCAAAAGTGACTTTAGTGGATTTTAGGTGACTTTAGTGGTTAATACATTTGCACAGACCGCATCTTGAACTGGTCCATGCTTTTTTATTATTTAGATAAGTGTGAGCCAAAGGAAATCTGTCTTATCATGGTTTTGAGGAAATGGATTAAATAAATAAAACCACTGATGGTAACACGAGGCAGAACACAGAGATGCATTGCATTTTCTTTCCCTTGCTGACCCTCCCTTCATGTATCTCACATTAGGACGAGAGGAAGAGCTCGGTGACGCACAACAAAATAAGCAGGGGAAAATAAGTAAGAGCAAGGAGACAAGCAGAGACACTGAAAATTTGTTTCCCAAACTGTGCAGTACTTCAGCTGTCTTTGAGCTTGCGATAATTACTGTCAAAGACATACAGCTTGCCAGACAACTTGCAAGCTAGAGCCAAAAAACTGCACAAGTAGCATGGTGAAAGATCATAACAGAAAACACGTCATCCTTTAGAAAGTGCATTAGAGTGCACACTAGCATTACCCGGCTAGTTTCTTACTAAGAGCGTTGCGCCAAATTCCAGCTCCGTGTTAGAATCTGCCTCCCCTTCATGCACACCAGGGCTAGAGAGTAGGCTTACAAATGTTATATATTTACTTGAGATTTCTGTTATTCTTTCAATAGAATACAGTACAGTAGAATTTTTTCCCCCTTATACAGTAAACACCAGAACAAGGCCCATTAAATAGCAGTACTAGTCCCTAGTCCGTAGTATTAATCCAAGCACTGTCTGTGAATTCTGGCTCTGACAGTTCATCATGCCAGTCATAATTGGTCTCTACTAGAGATGTGCCTGGGTCTGTTTTTGTTTGCTTTTACATGCTAATAATATCTCCCATATTTTTGTTATTCACAACTTTAGTTTCAATCAGGTGCTCTGTGAACCTGTCTAGCCTATGAGTAGTGTGCGTCCTGGTCGTATCCGTATTTCTATCAGTTTGCAACACATCTGTTCATTCTAAATAATGTCTTCTTATTCAGTTATATCCCTTGTATGGTGTATGCTTAGTTATGCATGCGAAATTTCAATTTCATTAAAATAATCTTTTGGAATAAGCATTTTTGATTATGACTTGGATTATAAATTACCATTACACTACAGTGTAACATTAAAGCACCATAGCATGAGATCGATGCAGTTTTTTTATTTATTATTATTTTGTTGTGAAAAAAAAAAGAAAAAAAGAAGAAACACTCACATGCACTGATTAAGATAAAAAGCATTGCTTGAGTAAGAAAAGATAAATTATATATAAAATACTCTGATTACATACAGTATAATACCAGTAATACAATTAAAGCATATACAGCATCACTTGGATGTTTCCATAATGGAGTATATTTTTAAGTCTGATGTACAAAGCATTATAAAGACATGATCTTCAAATACTGTAGCAGCCAAACTGTAGGAGCAAACCTTCTGAGAGGCCGATGGAATGTAATAAATAAATACTTCATTTCCATAGAGTAAAAAAAAAACAAAAACAAAAAAAAAAACAAGACACATGAATGGCATTCCAAGACCAGAAGCAACACAACAGGAAATCACATAGTACCTTCTTAACAAGATATTCACTTTGTGTTTGGTAAACATTTAGCGTGTATGTCTGCCCATCCTGTCGACTGCTGCTATTTAAAAGATGGCAAATTTGGCACTTTTATGCTGATGTCTCCAATGTTGATGTTCTTGGGCATTTCTGGCAGGTTCATGTTCTTGACTGCTGAAACAGCTCGTGCAGGAGCCCCTGCAATGCCAGCCTGTGAACACACACGCACCAACACACAGTAACAGTGGTGTTTGAACCGTGGCATGAAAATCTGATTCACACAAGAACAGGCAACACGGACGCTCAAATCACAGGTCACAGATACAGTCGACGTCACACGAAATGCAAAGCACATTACAGATGGGTGCAAACTGGCATTCTTCTTCTCACAGCTCAATATGCACATGCACGTCTCGGGTCAGTTTTGAGTGTGACTAAGAGTAGGGCAGGGTAGGCCGTAACTATGGAAACGCAACATATGTTCAAAGGATCTGCGTGTTTGTCAAGTAAAGGCATGGCTTATAGTGAGGACTTTCCAAAACTAAACCTTTGAGAAACACGCACGAGAGAAATGGGAAAAGCAGAAAAAGGAACATTTGGAAAGTAGAAGGAAAACACCATGTCTAATCTCAAAAGTCCACATTCCACAAAAGATGAAAGAGTTCACTTGCTCTAAACTACGTCTTAAAAACAGACCCGTGTGCCAAGCTGGCGAATTATCAACCACTGCAGAAATAAGGCATTTCCTCATGATTAGATTTAACTACCCCATAATCATGCTCCTTAATAAACTCTTATCATTTGAAATAAATTCAATGTTCTTGACCCAGGGTTCAATAATATTAACAACAAGCCAAACTGTTGGGTGTTCAGAGCTCCTGCTTCATTGCCAGCTTTGATCAATCCGTCTGCTGTATTTACAGCTCAACTTAATTTAAGAGATGACCAGTACATTGGTATATGTAGAGCACTAATCATTAATTTAGTTTTAATATGCATGACAATTCCTAGACTATTTAATTGATAACGATAATTGATTTGCAATGCCAACCAGAGGATTAGGGTTCTCTCTGGAGATGCTCTCAATGTTTAAACACATTACAAATACATTACTAATTACTTATGGCCCCATCAGAGAATGCCATGAACCTGTTGTTTCTATGATTTAGGTTTTTTTACCCTCATTTTGTTATGTTTTAATAGGAGTATATAGAAGCAAAAAAAAAATAAAAATCTATTTCTGGCAAAAAAAACAAAACTTTTTTTTAATTAGTTTTTTTTGTCCTGCTTTTTTGTTTTCCTCCTGCCTGGATTTTGAAACAATAATCAAAAATTTATCATGCTAATTTTTTAGTTTAGTTAGACATGAAAATAGAATGGTCAAAAAGTACATAGACCATAAACTATATAATTTGTACTTTAAATTCATTCTTTTTTTTTTGTTTTGACTACACTACATCCATAGCAGTTATAAAGTCAGTGCAATATTTTGAATGTTTGTCCTAAGAGTGGGTTATAAACTGTTGTCCAAAAAAAAAAAAAAACAAACAAAAAAAAAAATACATACAGAGAGATGCACAGACAACTAGAACAAAATTTCTCAGTAAAATGGAACTGGACATACAGACACAAAAGTCCGGTAACAACTGACTGACTACAATATATGTTAAATAATCATGCACTTTTCTTTAAGCTTACTGGAGATTAGTACATAGCCTGAAAAAGGAAGCAACTCAGGCTGCAACTAAACTAGTGATGGGCATTGCAACATGTATTACCATCATGATTCTTTTAAATGAGCCATTTAATTGGATTGTACTAGAAGTTTCACATCTTCTGACCTTTTGCATGCTTTACGGACTCTGTCACTGCTTAACCTCTGAGAATACGGTTTGTCTGGTATTTTGACCCCTGCTCATTTTTGACTCCGATTCTGCTCAGTGATTTGGACTCTCTTTGACTGTTTTTTTTAAATAAATATTCTCCTGCTTTTACACCTCACTCACCACCTTAGCACAGGCTAGATTATCAAACACCAACAGTAACCCATCCATAAATTCATTTTATTACTTATATAAAAGTAATTCTATAACAAGCAATTCTAAATAATTTAATAATGTCAAACAAGGACCACATGTACAAAATGGTACGCAATAAATCGCATTTACTGAAGTATCACTATGGGGTGACCAGAGGAACAGACTACCCTGGGCCCCTAGGTGGAAAGTAGGTACTTTTAAGAGATGGTAAAAGAGTTCACACAAGCTGCATTTGAACGCTCCCTTAATTAATAAAATTGTGCCCATGTTTTGTTTCTCTTTTTCTTGACTAAAGAAAAAAAGTAGTACAGACTCCATTTTAAATAGACCCATATGACCGTAAACAAACTTACAATAATGGTGGGGGTGACAATGTCTAAGATGTTCATTATAAATATTTATAAGGACAGCCATCGAGAGACTCTGAAAGCAGGACGTAACATACATCAATTATTTAAGATGTGGATGTCGTAATCTACACATGATGCAGAAATGCAGTGGTGAAGAATATTACCTGAATACCTACTTGTGTTTATGCACACACATGCCGAGACCTTCAACAAAGACATGATGTATGACAAAAGATGCAGTATTAGCAATAAATGCTTGTGCCATGCCTCTAGTTATCTTCCCACTGGAACCTTCTCTCCCGCTCAGTGCAAGTCCCCAAATGACAAAGAACCATGGTGGTTATCCAGGGTTCACAGAAAATCAGCTACCTGAATAACTACTGTTCGATTTCCCCTTCCTAACCAGCAGAGGCCTGGGTAATGTTTGCCACATCATCACAGGGAATTGGACACGCACAAACCTATCCGCTTGGCTACCCCTCCCAAACAGACCCTTTTTCATTTGAAAAGCCTCCAGCAAGTTTGTGTCTCTTCAGCAAGCTAGAGCCTGTGCTCCACTCTCTGAGACAAGGGCACCTCTTTTTGTGGCATATGGGGTCCTGAGCTAAAGAGCTCTTTTCTGAGTTCACCATGAGGACAAGGAACATGCAGTGCGACAGAGTATGATATACAGTCCTGAATGAACTGGTCCTTGATGGGACAGATGGCGAGAAGCCATAGTGTGGAAATTTGAATAGGAATGCCTATCCTTGAAAGACAAAAGGACAAGCATCTTTGTTCTGGGGAAATGCAGACATGAAAATGGGCATCACAGAAGGCCTCTGATGTGCAATAGTTGTGTTCTTTCACAGCCTGGGTAACACTCGACAAAGTTACTGAAAGGGAGCGTTATTAGAAACCAGCTCGGCCCTCTCAAATTTACATTGGGACAGAACAACGACGTATATTCATAGAACCCTTGTTTTAGACTGTGGGGACTGCCTTTTCCATCACCTACCTGTCCAAGAGAGAACAGACATTCTGGGTCACAGCAACAACTTTGTTGGGGTCTAATATCAACAAAGCGCTGATTTACCCACTACCCAATGAGTGAGATTTTCAGCTGTAAAGCATCCCATCACAAGCCGTTCCCTTCATTTTTGTGCTCTATGAGACTTAATAGCGGTGGTGGTGGTGGAAGTGGCGCCAATTAGGGCTTGGCCCTCAAGACGGATTCCCGCTAGGGGCCTTGGCGTTACCGTCTCTGCCTAAAACTAGTGAAAATCCGGCAGAACATTTCTGGGTTGTATTGACCTAAATCATGGTTTTGTGATTCTGAAACCTATCATTTTGAAGCTGAGGTTACCTGTAGCTGCAAACTCCACAGGGCGCACGTGTTCAGTCGTGTACGTGGCACAATGAGGAAAGGGAAACAGTGCTATAGGGCAGCAGTGTTTATTGCAACATGGTATAAGATCTCAGCATGCATGCACATGCACACAAGAACAGAACAGGTTGAACTGATTTAGATTGTGCATGTTTTAGTGTATAGATGATTCTTGTTTGCCTACAAACTGATTTGCCCGATTTAGTTAAATGAGTTTTTCTAACAGAAGAAAAATGTTCACATTCAAAAACTGCCCATCACTAGACTGAGTTAATGCAAGATTGATGTGCAATAATCCCATGTTGGTCATCAACCTTCTAATATATGTGCTACTTCTAATATATGTCCTGTCAAGATTAGGAATCTTGTAAATATAGTATATGATAATGAGTATTATATGTAAACGGATACATTGGAGTCAGTCAGTCACTACCAGTTATTAATTTGCATTGACCTGGCAAGGACTTAGTGTAACAAAGTATACAGTACTTACCAACTACATAAAAATCAAATAAAAATGGATTTTGTGTCCAAAATATTTTTGCTTGTTATCTACATATTATGCCATATCTACTCTTAGATCTGAGGTAAACACAATATTAGTGAGATCCACATAAAAGGAAAAACAGATCTGCTGCATTCTACCATGTGATCCTGAGAACGAACTTTGGTTTAAAATGAAAGCCAAGCAACAATTGTTTCAATCTTTAGCCACCATTAAAACTGAAGATTTGCTGTGACTGAACAAAAATCACCAGTTACAGCAAGTGTTCAAGTACACAAAAGTGTAATTCGTTAAATTAGATATTGTAGCTGTCTTTTGCTGGAGGATCTTCAATAGTTTGATTTTTTACTAGACAGTTTAGGCATTTAAAACAAAACCAATCCAAGTCTACACAAAGCTACACTATGTACCTCTTAAAAGGCTAATATTCGTCCTCAGGATGTGTAAAATTGTATGAAATTACTGGGTTGGGAATTCAGAGCAGTACCTGGGTCTACCTGTCCTGCCTGGGGGACTGAAAGATAAACGTCTGCAAGAAGAGAATGGAAAGAACTAGAGAAAGTCAGGAAAGAGGAATGAGGAATGGTAGTTAAAAAAAGCAGATAAGTTATTACAGTTTGTAGAGCTGAAAGAGTGAGTGTATAACCCATCTTAGACCGCAGACTATAAAAATGAACCAACAAACTATTTAATCCGTTATTAGGCATGTGCCGATAATACCACCATATTCAAAATGCATAATATTGCTATTATGAACATTTCAAAATACTGTCAACTGGTGTTTTATGCAGGAGGCAGCAGTATTTTAACACTGTTTGCACACTCCTGAGATACAAGTTGACGTTCATTCTGAAGTAATCATGACCTACTTACTCCACACCCTACAAGAACTCGGAAGTGACAACCATTCAGACGGCATTTAAACGTAATTTTTTGAATCTGAGCACAAAGTTTTCTCCTGTTAATCATTATCGCCTGTGTAAACAGGTATCGCAATTACTAATGAACAGACGGACAAAGAAGGATAAACCTCCCCATCCTGCCACTTGTTTCATTTATTAGTTGCAGTTGACTTAGTCTGACTTTACAAATGCAAAGTACAAATGGAGAGCTACAGGAGGTAGCAGTAAATACATGTTTCCCATGACCATTTTATCTATTTAGTAATAACAGTGGAAAAATGTCGACTTTGTGTTCCCTTTAATAACCAATTAGAAGTGCCCTTTCTAAGGTATACACTACATGGCCAAAGGTTTGTGGACACCTGACTAACACCCCTATATGTGCATGTTGAACATCCCATTCCAGATTTTGTCTCCCCTTTGCTGATATAATAACCTCCACTCTTCTGGAATTTGTGGGGATTTGCCATTCAGCCACCAGAGCATTAGTGAAGTCATGCACTGAGCGCAGTAGGGTGTTCAGGTCAGTGGCGATTGCTTTAAGACTACATGGGCAGCCTGGCTTTCCGTAACATTTCATTAGAATGCTCCAATGAAACATTTACTAAAGTGTCTATTTTAGTCTTGGTGTAATTCACTATTTTATCAACTCAAATTGTCAAACATCTCATTGTAATATTGCACTGTTCGTTCATTAAACTCGAACCTGAGTAACAGTCCCCGACACGGAGTTAACAGAAACCTGTGTGTCTATTCGTTGTTTGTGTACTCTCCGTTTTGATAGGAAGAAAGATGAATGGACATGCTTTTAATGTGTCATTTTGAGTCGCACTGCTTCACTGAGAATGAATGGGAGTGAGGGAAAGTGCACTTTGCATAGGAAAAAAAAACCCATCTCAGCATTTACTGGACAATGTGCTTTTCATTAATCCAACCTGGGAATACAGCTTCTCCTTTATGATGATTGGTAGACCTCTCAAAGTGATGGAACCTTGTAAGCAATTGCTTACAAAAAAAAAAAAAAGTAAATCAAGAATGAACATGACTGACATGTCCAATACGTCTTAAACATCCTGGATTCAGCACCACTCAGAATTGCTTGGAGCCTGCAGTGGTGGTAGAAATTGTAAATATGGCAAATAAATTGTAAGCATAAAGTTCTGTTTGAGTATTTGCATTCATTTCTGAAATTTGTAGCCATTACTTCCTTTTTCAGCTAGCAGCTTAGCTGCTTTCTGGCACAAAATGGCAGACAATGCTAATGTTGATCTGATTTTAGAAATTATACTCATATTTAGAGGAGAAGGCAGAATAACACCCAAGATTTTAATTTCAAACATCAGGGTGCAAAACAGCTCCTTTTTAACTGGATTGGTACAGTAAAATTGTCTGTGCTTATTGTTAGCCTCAGATTAGAATGCACACAGTTCATAAAGATGTGCAGCCACCACTGGTTCCATGTTCAACCCAAAGGAATTCAGTAAAGTTGAGGTCAGGGCTCAGTGAAGCCCATTCGAGTTCTTTAACACCAACCTTGGTAATCTACATGGATCTCACTTTGTGCACACTGTCATGCTGGAACATATTTGGGCCTAGTAGTTACAGTGAAGAGAAACTTTAATGTTACAACATGCAAAGATATTCTAGACAATTGTGTGCTTTCAACATCATGGCGAGTTTTGGCAAGTCTGTGTATGGGTGTGATGTCGGGTGTCCACAAAATTTTTTGCCTTATAGTGAAATCTAGACTGTCCCAAATTGCTGCCATGGGCACTTCACATTTCTCCACTGGTTAAACATGTCTACTATTTTTCCAGTGAGACAGGCACAGATGAATGTAATTTTCCCTTACGAAGATAATTAAAATAATTAATGTTATATCAAAAAATTTTAGGTCGGCACATGCCTTAGATACAGAAACTGCAGAGGTTAATAATTAAATCATCCAAAATTTTAAATACTCATACAGGGCAGCTTACTTTTAGCCACTAATGCTATATATATATATATATATATATATATGGCATTTGAAAACTTGACAAGATCTAATTTTCATTATTTTTTGAAACATTAAGAAAAGAATATACCAAATATATACACGGAAAATTCATTTTTAAATCATATTGAAAGATTTTTAGTAACACATATTTCAATTCAAGCGGTCTAGGGTAGGTTGTCAAAAGAGAGAACAAGCAAGAAGATTTGAAGTTTATGACACAGGGGTGCTGTGAACGATTCAGACATTTACTCACTTATTCACAGAGGTAAGATTTTTTTTTTTTTTTTTTAATTTTTTAAATGGTTAATCAAATACATATTTGCACCCATGCATTTACCAAACTGACATCCAGTTCATTCTTTTATTGTGAGTAATTTGTTGTGTTATCTCTTTGAATCCACTCACAGAAAACAGAATTCAAAAGGTCTACTTTGGAAGCCACAAACTCAGGACCTCTCAACCACACACTCCATTAACATGCACACTAACAACACCATCATTATCTGATCTTGTGAGTAACCACATATACATGTACCATGAATCTGCGATCTTTGATTTTTCTACACATGTGCAGGAACAAAAATCTAAATACAAAATGGGGGGGATCATTATCAAACAACCCTTATAAACACAATTACTTGCCTCTTGCAACACCTGCAATATTGACATGTTCATAACTACTGCATAATCCATACTTAACTAGTTAAACCCCCTACTGAATCACCTTAGAAGTGGAAATAAAGTCCTCAAGATTTTATCTGCATTGAAGTGAATATTTGGATGCTTCGTTACCTGTGCAGTTAGTGGAAGGGCTAAACTACTAACGGTTGCTAGAAGCACCAAGGTTTTCATTAGTTTATAAATCAGTGGCCAGCAGCAAGGATTAGTTGATCGAAGCAGAAATTTGCATAATTTGCGCAATGCATGGTGGGTATTGTAGAGCCAGTGTAATGTTGGTTGAAAAGTCTGATAGGGGAAATCTAACTGGCTGGTGGGAACTGGGTCACAGAAGCTCTGGACCTGTATCCGCACATCTGTATCTGTATCTTATGCATTGCCTTTCTCACACATGACTTGTTGAGTGAATATCAACATGAATATGCAGGTGTATAGGTGTTCCTATAAAGCAGCCATTGAGTGTATATACAAAAACACAGTGCTAAAATCTGATTTTTGCTATTTTAGACTTCTGACTTTCCCTTAGATATTGAGGTATAACTAAACATTCCAAAACTTCCACTAAAACTTACCATTTCAATATTTAAATAAATAATGAAAAAATGTAGAGAAAAAGTCGATCTTTGCAACTAATGAGCGACTCATTACGCCACATCTAATCCATCAGAAGAATGTTATTTGAAAGAAAACGTGCCAATTACAGTATTTGGTACCAGTATACCAAAACGTAACGAAATCAGGCTGATACGTATAATACGATGAAAATAGTGCTGCCACAGAAATGGAAATGAAGACTGCATCATTCTAGCAACCAAAAAAAGAAATGTCTTTGACTCACCATCAAATCTTGTCATCATCCCCCACAACCTCCTAAACATTCTCTCAGTGGAAATAGAAAATGTAATTTACAGGAATGTTATGGTAATTGTGGAGTTGTGTTCCATCTAGCTGAAACACTCAGTAAGGGAAGCAGCAGTAATCACATGGGTGTTTGTGTGAAATAAGAATTTGATTCCCACCATGGATATTGTGAACAACTCTGTTTTAGGGCAGGGACTGCAATTTGCAGGATGAGCTTTTGTGTGGAGCACAGCATAGCAGGCCATAGAGCCACAGACAGGCATCACGAAAGGGCATTCTGGGACATGCAGTCCACATACAGTCATGCCTGCACATTCCTCGAGTTGAATTGAACAGCTGCATATTTCTTACCTCAGACTTCTCAATTTTGTTTTGGGAATCCACTTGTGTTATGATCTCGTTCATGTTGGTCTCTAAGACCATGCCACCCATCACCATCTCAGACAGGATATTGTGTACCTAGGAAATATTAAGCCGAAGTCAAATGTTGAAAATCTGTAGCTATGTAGATTGTGAAGCAGCACACAAAAGCAATTTAAAATCGTGACATAATAGAGCCAAAAGTTTGTGGACACCTCACCATCACTCCTATATGTGGGCCTTCCTCACACTGTTGGCACAAAGTTGGAAGCACTCAATTGCAGCGTTTCCCCACGCTCAGGTATATTAACAGCTGCCAAAGTATCTTTATATAATGATTTTATATTGATTTCTTACTGTTAAAAATAGGTGAAATCTAAGAGGCCCAAACATGTTGACAAGAGCATGACCCTGTGCACAAACAAGCTCCACAAAGACTGGTGTCTAAGAACTCAAGTGTTATGCACAGAGCCCTGACCTCAACCCCACTGTATACCTTTGGGGTGACCTGGAACACTGACTGCACCTCAGGCCTCCTTGCCTGACCTCACTAATGCCCATGTGGCTGAACGGGCAAATCCCCACAGCCACGCTCCGAAATCTAGCAGAAAGCCTTCCCAGAAGAGCGGAGGTTATTATAACAGCAACAGATGTAGGGACACTACATCTGGAATGGGCTGTTCATTTGGACATGTGGCCAGGTGTTCACATACTTTTGGCCATGGTCTATCTAGAGAAATGCTTTTACATCACCATACATTACCTTGTCGACATGGAAAATGAGGTCAAGCTCACAAACATTCTCAAAACATTTGTCCAGCGTTTCCACAAACACCTGTGTGGATATAGATGGCATCATTCACTTCACAACTGAACCATAACATTGAAATCAATAGCAGAAAGGCTAACAGGACTCTGCTGTCAATAAAGTACCTGGATTAAGTCCAGAATGCCGAGTTCACTCTCTGAGGAGTCGACACAGAAGACAAAGTACAGCGTAGCATAGTGTCTGTAGATCAGCTTGTTGTCTGATCCACCTATCAACCTGGGTGTACAAAAAATAAAAATAAAAATAAAAATAAAAAAGGCACTCATTCTGAGCATCCAAGAATTAAAAGCCTATTGAGAGTAACAATTATTGCATAATGTATATAAAACCATACACATTAAAAATTGCTAATCATTCTTACATTCCACCCTCAAGAAAATTGCAGACGTTCTCATCGCGCTTCGACACCAGGTGAAATGTTTCCCTGATGATCTGCTGCTCTGTGTCTTCACTCTGGATGAGAAAAGGCAAATAATTGGATTACACTGGTACACCATTTACAGTTTTCAGAATAAAACAGCAGAAATGCTTGATTACTTTTTAGCACTAACGGCCCCCAAGAAATTGTAGCAAAACCTTGTATTTGTTTCCTAACGCAATTTGATTCAGTAACAGCATCAATTCTGCAGCATTTACACTCCAGCACAATGTATATATACACCAGAGTGCCGCTATTCCCACTTATGACCGTCGACTTTGCACCACACGGCCTCACGCATGCACCTGAAACGTCAAATCTACAGAAGACAAAAGGGAGAAGCATCAGAAAGCTGAGTCAATTTTAAAATGACCTGCTGTCAAACAATTTGCCCCAAACAAATCTTTAATATTACATACTGAATATTAAATTCCCAATAAATAAACAAAAGGTGGGGGGGGGGGGGGGCTGGGCTATGTGCCTCATGTAGCATCATGTCTTACAGAATGAACTCATTCAGGTCCATTAAAAAGAAAAATCATTTCAATCCAGTGTCCACTTTGGAGCAGTGGTACAGACATGTCAAATTCCACAGCACATTCAATGCTGCCCTTGTTTCAGATTTCCTCTTTTTTTCCTACTCATGCTCAAAAGTGAAGCATAAACACCATAGAAATCCACTGAAATCCCACTTTCTAGGTGTTTAAAAATCATAATCTACAAAGATCTCATGACTGTGCAATCTGTAGCAGCAAAACAACATGATTGTACAATATGACACAATAACAAAAAAACCCAACACACCGGTAATTCACTGTTGTGTAATTACAGCTGGCAGATCAGTGCTCACGATGGACAAAATTAGCTAAGATGAAGATGAATAAAGTGAGCTCAAGAGCAAATGCGAGTCAGCAATGTGAGCCGTTCTTCCTTGGGCACTTGAATTTTAAACACTTCACGATGGACAAAAACAATTAGCTCGGCACCTACTATAGTGGAGTGTGGAGCAGATTTCCTTGCCATGCTCTTATTGCCTACAATGTGATCCTGCACAGGAACGTGTTACAATATGGTGAGTTGGCTCGCCGTGGCTGACAGGCGGCGTGGTTATCAGCTGAGGTTCCTGGTAGCTGTTCAACTACACTTATCCCAGTAATTCAAACATTACACAGTCGCTCTAAAAACAAACAAAAAGCCAGAAAGGTAAATTCACCAACTGATAATTGAATTGATATAGGGCACTGCATGGGCACCACTGGGGCACGGGATATTGTTTCCTTGCACACAGGAACACCGTCACATGTCCTCCACTGTACAGGCTCCTCAGAGAACACCTTCACATTGTACATTTCCTTTTTTTTTTTTTTTTTTTACTTTGGGGGTACAGTTGGGAGAAGCGGTGCTTTAGCGTTGCTTGCCGTGACATGACGCTTATATTACGCATCTGGTGTTACTCCAGGAGAAGAGTATGAAATGAATGAATGAGGCGAGTGAGTGAGTTGCTCGCGGCTGAACAAAAACATTTCCATTACCAAGACCTTACATCAGCTGGATTATTTTGAACTCTGGGAGCACACACACTGCACTCTTGGCACCATGATATAACTCAAGTTGTACAGAAAATAGCACTTTTCAGGATTTAGCTCCCTGCAGCATACGTGCCTCACGTTAAAACCCGTAATTCATAACAGAGACAAGATGTCATTCACTAGAAAGACGGAAACTACCACCATCTGCTCCAATAATCTGAGACTTCAATAAACATACATAATTAACATATATATTAAATATACATATGATGTACAAAAGAATCCTAAGCGAGAGCCATGAAAGTTTAATTCATTGATGTCACTTCTAGACAGACAAACGGTAATTTGATCTGACCTTGGCTCAAACAACAGAAGCACATGTAGGCTTTTGTGCTTTTATTCAGCCAGCTGGTGGAGGAGTTTATATCCGAGTGGAAACCTGCTGGCCCCCTTAATAAAAACACAAGTACCTAAACATAAGGATAAGTAATAAAAGAGGAACGTGGGGGTTGAGATGAAGTATAGCAGCGTTAATGATATGGTGTGATGTACATGTATAATCTAATGATACGGGCTAATGCAACCTAATGTACGGTCACAAAAATCACCTGTTCCAAAGTACAACAATGACCGCTCGTAGCCATTTACTGTATTTAAAAAATTTTAAAAAAAAAGGAAAAGCAGGATTAAGAATGTGAAACTACGAGACGGATTATTTCCCTCAACAGTTTTTCTAAAGCCTTTAAACTGTGGAAAAGAAATGTGCAATAGATGTAAATTGATCCAAGGCAGTGAAATTTTCATGGAAAATGTTTGAGAGAGGTCACAAAAGTTCGAGGTTACAGCACACGGTTTTATGTACACAGCGTGGCAGATAAAACTTAAATGCTTTTGCCCAGAACTTGTGCAAGAGAGAGGGAGAGTCTACAGGAAAAACCCGAACGGTACTAACTCTATTTATTATATCTTGCTTAATTTTAAAGGTCCACTATGTAGGATTTTGAGGGGGTCGATTAGCAGAAAAGGAGTAAATATGCCATAATGTACTTACAGAATTCACAAGTATGTTTTCATTAGTGTATAATAACCTGCAACTATGAATCACTGTGCTTCCGTAAGCTTAGAATGAGCCCATCTACACGAGGAGCGGTTCCTCAGCCACGGAGCCGCCATGCTGCGCCGCTACAGTAGCCCAGAATGGTCAAACCTCTAGAGTGACTTCTGCTCGCCAGTTTTTACAAGCGGCAGCGCGAATCCGGAAGGAAGGCAAAGAAGAAGAAGAAGAGGATTCAGTGTGTGCTGCTGCTGACTAACAAGTTTGAGAACCGAATTTTTGAAAAATGGAGGATGATATTATTTAGTATGTAAAAAAAGGAGTGTGAATGTAAGTACTTGGAAGTACACGACAGGCACCGTACACTCTAATACACGCTTGGAAAAGGAGGGGAAAGAGAGGGGCATTTAGTAGTTAGTGCAAATCAACATGCTGAAATCCCACCTATGACAAATGCCACAGTTCGTCACCAAGCCGTCAGCAGAGTATTCAAGTTTTAATGATGCACAATTACAGGTCGAGTCAGTTAACTTGCAGTAACTGATCTAACTAATACACAACAACCAGGAGCAATAAGGGTCTTCCATCACAGGCCAGGTAACACTACAGCTCTTATTGCTAACCGTATTCACATGCTGTTGTCTTGCCATCCAAACCTCCGCCTTCACTTCAGGGTCTGGTATACTTTGTAAGTAAACAGCCGAAAGCTGCCTGCTTTCACATCTAACCACACATCTTTTCCTATAGTCACCTGCAAACGTGCGACGTTCTTGCATGCTCACTGCTTCGAACAAAACTTTTTCCAGATGACTTTTTGCAGTCCAGTAACTAGCCTATTTCTTGACCCCTCTGGAATCCAGTGCACAAAGAAGTGTGTGTACACTGAAGTACAGCGAACCAATCAGATTACAATCTGAAGCAAGATCCCGAAGGTTGTGGTGAGAAAAGCGTATAAAAGATATCCGATGCTCTGTATCCTGTGAGCGCTACGTCTGAGGCTGAGATCACATGCTTCAGGCTGCGCATGCCAAGTGACTGGCTTTTTCCAAGAGTTTGAATCAGAATGCGTACTAGGTAAAAAACAAAGATCAAACCATTAAGCAGCATTAATAACAGAGTGTCCATATTCACTTTTCTTTCTAAATTTCTAGGCATAAAACTGCGCAAACGGTGTACTGGCTGCCTGGCGACACCTTCAGATTAAAGTAGTGGTCAGACGGGATGCTATAACAATCCGGCTGAAAACAGCCATCGAGTTAGAATGTCTTTAGACGTTCGTTTTGGAATCGCTCCCTGTAGCGAATTACTTCTAATCCACCTCCGGGTTTCACCGTGAGCCGAGTTCATCTGTATGAACTTGAACTATGCAAATCTGTCAGTCTTGGGCCAAAAGGACACAAGAAAGTGTCAGACATACAAAATAATTTAATTTCACGTGAATATATTTGTTTTTGTGTATAAGCATACACACACACACATGGGACAGCAGTGCGTCCAACAGCAAAGCGTCCAAGATCAAAACAGTTGTGGAAGAATTGCATGCGTTACTCTTCACCGTGTGTAAACCTGCCCCAAGATCAAGGGATACCAGGCTGATTTTGCCCTTGTGCATCATTTGAATCTGTCAGTGTGACCTTGCCATTACTTTTACGGTGAAGCGACTGCCAAAATGATCATGAAATTCATTCGTTGCTGAACAGAAAATGAAAGTTCTTCACTTGGCATTACATTGCAACCTATTTTTTTTTTATAACTGTTTAACCACTCGTGCGAAACAATCTGTGATGCAGACACCCTCGAGCCCTTGATCACTCGGGCAGGTCCTCACCTCGACGAGGTAGGACTGTAGAAACCAAGGCTCCCAGTGTGTGCGCCTGCGTTGTGAAGCACGGTACAGTGTTAGCACATTTGTGATGAGAGCGGTCTAGTCGTGCAGCGAGAGCAGCAGTCGGGCGGGAAGTTTTCTCGCGTCCTACAATGTAAGCTCGGTTTAATGCTGCCCTTTACAATGTTCAGTGCCAAAAATAATACAGCTTTGGGTTATGAAAAAAAAGATGCGTTAACTCAGCATTTCAGATCACCTCGCCCACAAGTAGCAACTCCTATAATTAGCTCCACTTTTTATTTTTTTGCAAACCAACACTTGATTTCATTCTACCTGCAACGAAACGGATCAGCATAACGCCAGGATCAGACTACACAAATTCGGCCCCATTTCGTCATGGCTGTGTACTTTCCGGCATCAGGCCCGAAAGTGAACATCAGGAACAGGCCTTGTAGTGTGACATAATCGAAGTACAACAACGGGGCTTCTGAGACACCCCATGACACCCAGATGAAAATTCTAGCATGCAAGGATTTTTTTTGTATTTTCCTCCTAGTTTGACCACTCCTGCAACGTGTTCCTTAACGTTAGTTCTTCAGCCTTGATTGAGAATTTCCTCCCAGCAAGGACGTGAACGATGATCGGTCGTGGTCAAACTTGTAGCGTTGCCAGTCTTCTGACCAAGACAGAGCGAGAATTTATAGCACCGGGATTGCCTAATCTGACATCGTCATGAACGAAAAAAAATATTGTGTAGTCTGATCCCAGCATTAGATGACAAATAAAAAAAAGCCCAACATGAGCACAGAAAAAGTGAAGCCTAAAACAGTGATCTATGTGGAACATTAAGCAAGTCTAATTAAAAATGTTGGGCAAAAAGTATTCTGTTTATTATAGATATTGAATATCACATATTACACAGCCATGAAATAGGCAAGAGAGTCACATCCAGTGTGTTTTATTTATTTATTTCTCTCCAGTTAATTCCATTTAAATAAGGGTTAAATATAATTAACTAGAGAGAAATATACTGACTAAATAAATATACTGCCTGATTTTTATTTTTTTGGTAAACATAGCATTTATGATGCAGTTTAGCGCGAGAGGACCCACTGCATCACGAGTCAAGCCTAAGGCCGGGTCACGTGGTAACCCGAGCTCTCCGTGTGTGTGTGTAAGTGTATATGCTGGCAGCATCACACATGATCACATTACACACATGTAACATGATACTCTCTTCTCTATTTCATTAGTCTGATTCAGTATGCGTATTGTCAATTACAATTAACACTCATATGGCACATTCTCTGGCCAAAATTCACTAAAGGTCAGTTTGACGGCTGTTACTAACGCTGACATTTAGCTGATATAGCAAAAGCAAAAAAAAATGCAAACAGTAGTGATTATATTGTCAAAACAAGTTAGTCAAACAAATACTAGGCAAATAGTGTGCCAGCACACCCACTGATTTGACTAGCCAGTTAGCTCCAGAGAGCACTAATGGCACTAATACACACCAAGCACTCTTTAGTCTGGAAATAAGTGACATGCATCAAAATAGCTAATATATATACATATAACGAGCTACTGTTCTCTGAGAAATGAGTAGAGACTTCTCTTTCTCTCTCTCTCTCTCAATCTCTCTCTTTAACAAACACACACATACACACACACACAGTTCATTAGACTGGCTGCTCAACTTAGCCGGGAGTTTGCTAGCTAGCGTGAATGAAACTCGTACTTACGTAATGTTCATAAAATTTCGAAAGCCTGGGTTTTCCATGGTTGTTGAATATGAGTATGGCTTTTATCATGTTACTGTTTATCAAGTAGTGAATTAAACTGTCAACTCGGCGTCGTCAGGAAGGGTCCACTCCGGCGTTATGTTACCTGAGTGAAAGTGTAGCACAGAGCCGCTCGACAGTACAGCCCCGCGGCGGAGGAGCACAGCACAGGAGGCGTGAGTGAAGTGAGCGACCGCCGCGCATTTCCTAATATCCTTCCGCAGGGTCTCAAAAATAAAAGTCTCTCGCTATATCAGGCAGAGCAAAAAGCTATTATTAGCATTCTGTTAAAATGGTGACGTGTGCAGAGTGAGATTTTAAATCAAATACAATTTCATTGTTTCTCCATTGACCCATATGCATTCTACGTTTAGTCATTCATTCATTTTCAGTAAACATTTTATCATGGTCAGGGTGACTGTGGATGCTGGTGCAATACATACCTGATAGGGTGCCACTCCACCTCGGTGGAACACACACACACACACACACACACAGTACTTGCAAATAGAGCTGCAACAATTAGTCAACATGACCAATTACATTTAATATGAAAAACGTCAATATTCAATGCATCATTTAGAAACCCAACAACAGAAATGTGTTATAACTGTTGAGACCTAAAGTTTACAAATTCCTAGGCTCAAGAGATTCAAACTCAATTTTTCACAACTTCACACATTTCATGTTACCATACATTTCCTGTGTTAAGTCAATAGAGGGTATGCACTGGCATCATTTTCCCATCGGAGCACACCCCCGTCAGGTGGACTGAGTGGCAAAACATACGGCAAATGGCTGTTTTTAGTAGGGGTAACTGTGAAACCTGGAGTAAAACAAATGGTTATTTGCTTAAATTTAAGGCAGTCAGACTCAACAGTGATCCCTACAATCTTCCAAAGACCAGGGGTGCATGGACATTGACATGTGGCCATGGATCAGGTTTCCTGACATTTACACTACCAGTCAAAAATTTGAACACACCTTCTCTTTCATAGGTTTTTCTTTATGTTTATGTTTTCTACATTGTAAAACAATACTGAATACCTCAAACTATGAAGCAACACATATACGGAATTATGTAGTAAACAAAAAAGTGTCAAAAAATAATAAAACCCCAAACAAAATATGTTTAACATTTTAGATTCTTCAAAGTAGCCCCCATTTAGCTTGATGATATTGTGGGCATTATCTTACCCAGCTGCATGAAGTCG
>JAQQZR010000039.1:13743353-13753847 GCA_030068235.1 Notoglanidium macrostoma | reverse complement strand
ATTCCAATAAAATAGATTCATGTTTGTGGCTGTAATGTGACAAAATGTGGAAAAGTCCAAGGGGGCCGAATACTTTTTCAACCACTCTGTATTTAAGCTTAATAGCAGTTGCAATTGTAAGTGATGTTTTTGTAATACAATATTTATTGCCTATTTCTGAGTGTGTCTGTGCTCTGTGCCACTTGCAGTAGTATCCATGACCACACAGACTCGCACTGCTTCCTGAAGCTTCTGCAGGGCCAGCTGAAAGAGACTCTGTTCGAGTGGCCTGACAATAAAACGCATGGTGCCATGGTCCAAAAATCTCAGAGCATCTTGCAGGAAAACCAGTGTGCTTACATTAATGGTAAGATTGTGGGGTCAAAATGATCAAAGGATCATTTTTAAAGCATCATATATTTTCTTAATTATCTATTAACCTCTGGTTAATAATCTATCAACACTGATTACAGAAGAGTTGAGATAAAACACTTTTGGAAGAAAGGTTAGAGGGTGTATCCTTTTTTTTTTGCTAAGAGGGCAAATTGTTCTGCTTAATTCCTTTGCTGCTACACATGTCTGTACTTGTAAATGTGCCAGAAGGACATGGGAGGGATCTTAGTTACATATTGCAAGACTGAGGATATAAATAGCATGCTTTCTAATAAAGGTTTACAGTAATGAAACATGACAGTAATGAAACATGTGAATATTTTGGCTTGAAGTGTTCCACTGGAATTTCTGTGTTGCAGATTCCATCGGCCTGCACCGAGTAGAAAACGTCAGTCACACGGAATGTGCATCCAGCTTGCACTTGTACAGCCCTCCTTTCCAGTGTTGCCAGACATTTGACCAGCGAACAGGACACAAGAACACAGTCAAAATGACATTCTGGAGTAAATTTGGCAAGAGGACACCAATTGTAAGTCTAAATGTTGCAAAGGATATTGAAAAAAAAAAAAAAAAAAACTCCCCAAAGTCCAGCCCAGGATAGTCAAAACTCTGATTCCCCAGTAAAGATTGAAGTAATTAGCCATGAGAGGGTTTGTGTTACTGTGATTTTAGCATGGGTAAGAGTGTTCTCAGACAAGAACAGGGTGTTTTTAATAATAATATACAAAATAAACTATACTTCCACTGCACAATGTCGTTTGTTAACAGTAATCTTTGGTTGCTAAGCAGCATAATGAGCAAAGACTGTATGCATAACAATGGCTTATGTGTAACAGTTTTTTGGTTCAAAACCCGTTGCATTAACACAGAACGTAATCATTTTGATGCATTAACGTGTGCGTACATCAAGGATTTGACAGTGTCCTCAAACAAGGCTCAGAACCAAAACTATCCCGATCTAAAATACACAATATTACACAGGTTTCTGTTTTCTCTCTTCGAACAAACCAAAACATATGATTAAAGCCTTACTAATTACAATGAGTTAAACGAGATAGGATGCTAGACTCTGCAGTGCCGTGACTACATGAGAGGCGTGGCCTGCGTTCCTATTTCGAAAGGTTTCAAGAAAGCGATAGCACTTTGTACAGCATGTAGGACACGTTCAGAATCCATTCGAATGTGTAATTAAACAATAAACTCAAGAGCCATGGTGCTATCTGTGCCAGGAATTCTGACAAAATTGACATTTTACAGTAGATAAAGATAACGCAATTCATCCCTTGTTACAGTGTGTGGAAGTGTTATTGTTTGTTTATACGGCTAATAAATCTGGATTGTTTTATTACTTTATCAAACATATCTAGTTATACATCATTACATGTTGTTTTATTTATACCTTTCTAGAGCTTTATAATCCACATCAGTATATTTCTTGAGGCACAAGTGGAGAAGGTTTAATTAACCAAAGATTTGAGGTGAAAGAGTTCAAATAAATGTTTTGAGTCCTTTTTTTCTTTCAGATATCGGATATGCGTTCTCGTTTACTGCAGACTCGTTTTTATAACCGAGGTTTAAGCAGGATTGAAGTCACTTCCGGTCAGTTGCTGGTATGAAAGGCTGTAGTTCAGAGTAATTTAATTTTAGACACCGTGAATCCATGGTTTCTGTTTCCCCAGTCCTGTTTTTGCTTTCACAGAGACTTGAGTACAACTATGTAGTCCCTCAGGTATAAATATTCTGTATGTCCAAGTCTCATTAACTTTGATTTGTTAGTATTTAGGGAATGTTAATCACGCTCAATAGCAGTTTTAGCAAATCCCTCTATTCACACCAAATAATCAAAATACCGAATAGTTTATTTTAGAGCTCAAGTCTTACAGCCCTCCAATATAACCTTTCATAGCACAGCAGATTTAGCCTGGTATTTTCCAGTCTGCCTTCACAAGTGTCCTAGTATTCAGTGAACTACTTGAAGACAGCATTTTTTTTTTTTTAATATTCAGATGATAGAATTGTGAACGTGATGGTGATCAGGAAGCTCTATGTTCTTCAATAAAAACCATCATTTTTTTTTTTTTTTTTAACATGCACAAGTTTACTGTCAAAGTTCTAGCAACAGCAAGTGAAAAAAAAAAACTATGCGGGATCAGTTTCAGCCTTGGCAAATACAATGGACTTATCTACTACTCAGAGATTACATAAGCTCACCTTGACAAAACTGCAGTCTGGCCAAGCACATTGCAACACCACTCCTGTGATAAGATAAGATAGTGATGAGAGGGGATGAAAACACCGATTACGTCACCAATCAGAGGTTTTAACAGAAAGTGACCTTATGTTGTTGACTTAGTACTTATCCTTTCTTCTTTTCTTTTGCAGGAAACTACAATCTCACAAGAAAATAACTGAGAACGGAGACAAAACTGTACATTCACAAATTCAGACATGATTAAAACAGCAAGGGTGACATCATTTTTATTTTTTTTTTTGGTAATACAGAAATAATGATTTGATACTTTTCAGTAAATTTGAAAAGAAAGTTTAGAATAGAGACTCGGTAATTCAAGAGGTTTTGTCACGACCCAGTGTAAGCTTGGCAAATGCTGCTGAACACATTCTAAGGGGCCTGAATAGCAGAATGTGGCTGGACTGCATCAGCAATCTGTTCTTTGTTCACTGGGTTTGAGAAAAGTCCTTCCAAACAGCATTCCTAAGCGTCTTTGACCTGTATAATCATACTTTTGTACTGTTACCAGGCCTGAAATTGTTCTCCTTAAACGTAATTTATGAAAAGAAGGTATTTAAATTTTTTGCAATGTGGTCACAAAAAAGTAATTACCTTAAAAGGCTGTTCATAAATTTAATACATTTATGAAAAATGGAGCACTTTCTTTTATTGATGTGTTAATTTTGATGCAAACTGGCATGGTTTATGTCCTCCACATTGTAACATAACACCACGTGTAGTCTAACAACTTTTTTTTTATGTATGTATTTCATGGTCAGTAAATTACATATGGAGCATTTTGATGTTTGGCGGAACAAAAAAGGTAGTAATTGTGCTTAGTATTTTAAGCCTAGATGTCTTATTTAAAATTGAAATTAAGTCTTACATTACAATGATTTTAGGTACAAGTAGAGCAGTAATTTAGTTGCACAGTGAATGATACTTGCTTTTTAAGTTGTAACTATAGAGGTATTTATAGATTTGAATGGTTTGAACAGCTTTTACTAGCAACACTGCTTATTCCAAAAGCCAAACATTAGGATAATAAAAATGCTGTGCTCTAACTGTACAACATAATATTACTGCAAAATATTTAGTCATTTCTGTCTGTCCTGTATAATAAATTCTTTGCTAATATCCTGATTTGGAGTCAGTATCACTATGACTTTTTACCTCCATGTAGTTGTCTCTCTATATGTCAAGAACATGAATAAAAGTGTTTCGATTTATTTGTGCATCATTTGTGCAGGCAAAATTTACAAAATTTACTCTCAAACAGTTTTAGTGAAATTAACTGTTATATGATGAACCCTACCCCCAACTTAAGAAATAATGAAGTACATAGACTTATTATATAATTATTATGAGTGCACAAATGGTGCACAAATGATTCTCAAATGAATCAAAATAATTTTATTCTCATTATTATCATGTGGCGTGCTTGACTTAATAATGCTTGATATTTTATTTTGTCGAAAACAATTATTTTGCATTTTAGTTATATTATGAGTGTTGTAGTTACTATTGTTTTAACACAAACACTCAAGAATAGTTTTATAAATATATTTTGAGGCTTCACTATAAATCATTTTTCAGAGTCAATCTTTATGTATTCTTTTAGGGATCACCAATGAGTTAAAAATGGTGTATATATGAAATATATGAGTATGTATGAAATTGAGTATAAATACAAATGAGTATGAGTCTTTACTGAAAAAACAATTCACCAGAAAACAAAAAAGAATATTACACAGTTTCTAGAAAAGGAAAAAATGAACGTATCAGAATTAAGGATTTCAAGTCGAAGTTCAAGTATGCATTATTGTCATTCCTCTCATCACAGACAGCTATAATGTTGGGAAAGAAGTATAGCTCCCCCAGAATCTCAGTGCTAAACTTAACATGATGAAACAATGCAAAGATAAGAGGATCAGTACAGTGACAGACAATCTAAAGTTAATAAATGCAATAATTACAGACAAACTGAGCAGTACAGAAAGTCATTCAGAATAAAGTAAACTCTGTTTATAATGGAAATGCAATGCGATAGTGGGAAGAGTATATATAAACAGCAGTAGACATAACAAGAACCCAGGACGTAAATGCAGTGTACACATTAATACATGTAATACATAATACATATATAATACGTATATCTACGTATAATACATGTAAAACTTGTAAAACCCAAAGAGTTGAGAGAGCACAGAAAAGGAGAAATCCTTCATTCTGGTGAAGCCAACCTTCTCTTGGTGTCCTCAATATACATCTGATTGTTTTTAAGATATAATAAGCAACTCCTGTGGTGATGAATGAGATGTAATGGCAAAATGACAAAAACTGATCCTTTACGGTATGTGGCTGTGGTAATAAATTGAACATTTAGACAGGTTGCATGCTTGTCTTTGCATGTCCTGACTGCTGTGCACTCCACTGTAATAACCTAGCAGGAATTTAGAAGCCCAGTGAATTAATTTAATCTGTAAACATTTAAACATCTGTACATTTTGAATATCAATTGGTTGAGAAACACAGCTCCAGAACACTTGGCTTGCAGTTTGTTCCAAAATGTCTTGTTTCTCTGCAAACCATATATACTTTGTGTTAAATTATGTATAGTCAATGGTAATTGTCCATGGGCAGCATAGTGGTGCAGTGGGTAGCCCTGTCGCCTCATAGTAAGAAGGGTCTGGGTTTGAACCTGGTGGCTGACTGGGGCCTTTCTGTGCTGAGTTTGCATGTTCTCCCTGTGCCTGCATGGGTTTCTTCTGGGTGCTCCAGGTTCCTCCCACAGCCCAAAGACCTGAAGATCACACCACTTGACTACATACAATACATCAATGAATAAGCAGCAAGGTGCCTTGTAGGTATGTTAGATGACTAGCTATGTTAGAACCATCTGGGAAGCTTGTCTTGTCTTGTCAGCAAATATTGCTAACATATACAGTATTTGTCGATTAAATTAACTTTCTGGTCATTAATCTAGAATTCACAAACAGCAATCCTTAAGTATAAAGTGAAAATGAAGTTTTAAGATGTTTTTCTTTCTTTTTTTGCTAATTTATTAAAAGTGAAAAACTGTGAAATGTCATTTAGCTAAATCTTCAGAACCTTGGCTAAGTCACTCCAAATTGAGCTCAGGTGCATCAGGTATACTTTGTTTATCTTGAGATGTTTCTAGAACTTGAATGGAGTCCACCTGTGGCAAATTCAATTTATTAGACATGATTTAGAAAGACACACGCCTGAATATATAAGGTCCCACAATCCACAGTGCATGTCAGACCAGAAACCAAGCCATGAAGTCAAAGGAACTGCGCACAGATTTCCACAATCAAGTTGTGTCAAAACAGCTTTGGGCAAGGGTAGACAATCATTATTAAAGCTTTGAATGTTTACAGGAGCACAGTGGGCACGCTTATCGTAAAAATGGAAGACATTGGACCCACAAGACTCTTCCTAGACCTGGCTGTCTGGTAAAACTTAGTAATCCAGCTAGAAGGGCATTGTTTAGGGAGGTGACAAAAAGCCCAACGGCAACTTGGCAAAGAGAGCTTCAGAAGCCCTCAGCTGAGATGGAAGAACCTGCCATAAGGACAACCAACTCAATACAATACAATTTGTGTAGCGCTTTTAACAATAGACATTGTCACAAAGCAGCTTTACAGAAATATATAAATTCCAGATTTAAATTTGAAATTTATAAATGTATCCCTAATGAGCAAGCTAGAGGAACCCACCAGAACTGCGTCGGTACTGTGGTACTGTTTGCGCGAGACCATTCAGTGCTTTATAGGTCAATAGTAGTATTTTATAATCAATTGAAAGATTGGTGGGGAGCCAACGGAGTGTGGTAAGAACAGGAGTGGTGTGGTCACGTCTTCTGGTTCTACTAAGGAATGTAGCAGTAAGCTGCTACATTCTGTACTAACTGGAGCTTGTTTATGCACCTACTGGAACATCCAGTCAGTAAATCATTACAATAATCCATCCTAGAGGTGACAAAAGCCTGAAAACCCTATTTTTCTGCCTTTTGTAGTGACATTATATTTATTATCATAGCAATATTTCTGAGATGAAAGAACGCTATCCTAGTAATATTATTTACATGAGCTCAAGATAAAAGACTGGAGACAACAAGGTCTTTTACTGCTGCACATGATGGAATAAAAAGACCATCCACTTTTATGTAATCAAAAAGAATACTTCTAACTGCTTGTGGTCCTAGTACAAGCAGTATTCTGTCTTCAGTATTCTGTCAAGAAAACCTGTTCCAGAGTGCACACAACCTCAAACTGGGCCAAAAGTTCACCTTTCAGCACAACATTAGCCTGAAGCATACAGCCAAGACATGACTAAAGTGGCTTTGGGGCAAGTCTCTGAATGTCCTGGAGTGGCTCAGCCAAAGCCCAGACTTGAACCCTCTGAACGCTTGTAAAGGAGACCTAAAGATGTCAGTTCACAGACACTACCAATCTTATCTAATTTAGCTTGAGAGGATCTGCCAGGAAATATGAGAGAAACCTCCCAAAGCCAGGTCTGCAAAGTTTGTTGAGACTTACCCAAGAAGATTGCTATTGCCGTCAAATGTGCTTCTGAAAAATGAAAAATGTGACGGAACAATTTTAATTAATTTGCAGAAATTTCAAAAAGTTTGTGTTCATTTTGTCATTATGGGTTATGTGTATGTGGCAGTAAATTCAGTACATTTTAAATAAAATGTATAACACATTAAAGTGTTCAAAAACAGAAAGAGTCTGAAAACTTTTTTTCAAAGCCACCATATAGAGGACAGAAAGCTGAAGTTATAGGTTCATCAAAACATCACCTAGTCTTTTTCCAATCTTTAAAGGTCCACTATGTTAGATTTAATTGATTGCAACCACCTGATTGCCTGATTTTTGTGCTAAATAATAAGTATGATCTGCCATTTTTCAAAATTTGGGTTCTCAAATTTGATTGCCAGCACCAGCAAACATGGATTTCTCTTTCTTGTCTTCACCTTCCTTTCATTGGATTCCATTGGATGAAATTCATTGGATTCATGATGCCACTTGTAAAGACGAGAAATGCGGACGGTGCTCTCTAGAGGTTCGTCCATCCTGGGCTACTGTCGTGGCGCGACATGGTCGGCTCCCGGAAGAGGACCCACTCCTTATGTAGATTTAAAGGGCTTATAGAATCACAATGATTCATAGTTACAGATAATTATACACTAATGAAAACATGCTTAAATACTATATTCCATTTCTGCTAATTGATCCGCGCTAAACCTTTAACTGTCCAGTTTTGGTGAACCTGTACGCATCGTATCTTCAGACTCCTGTTCTTGACTGACAGGACTGGAACCTGATGTGGTCCGCTGCTGTTGTAGCCAATCCACCTCAGGTTTCTACATTGCATTCTGCATGGATTTCTGTTCAACACAGTCGTAACACGTGTTTATTTGAGTTACAGTAGACATTCTCCTATGAACTCTTTCAACAGTAAGACATTTCTGGCCGCAGAACTGCTACTCCCTGGATGATTTTTGTTTTTCATGCCATAATGTGTAAATTCTAATGTTAGAACTACCATGTATTTTCTTCCAAACTTGGGTGAGTAATAGCTACCTTTCACCTCTAGTTATGACTGCAACAGGAAGTTCACATAAAAAAGGATTGTAAAAGTATGAAAGGAGGCTTGCATAGAGGCAACTGCATCTGCTGTGCAAGTGTGGCAAGCCTGAAGACTAAATGACTTTCCTTAACAGGGACTGAGAACAATCTAGCTGTGATATTGTGACTTGTAGATGTCATGTGCATACTTAGTTGTGAATGGGAAAGCTGTGAAACAGAGGTCACTGGCAGCTTCAACTGCTGAATCATAAAATGAAATTTAATCAAGTAATCTGCTCTCTAGCTCCTATGCTGCCATGAACTTCTGCAGTAATGTGTGACTGCTCTTTGGTCTCTGATTCATCCAAATTGAAGGCAAGCTCTTCATGGCAAGTGATTGTGTTATAGCCAGACAGCTAATAATGTGTAGATATTACTGTAAGTAAGTTAGTGTACAATCGTTTTTATATACTTCCAAGAATAACTTAGTCCAAAATAGGTTATTCATCATTTTGTGATATTTAGAAAAACAGGTTAAGTTGAAGAAAAATGCAGAAAACATAAGAAACATTTCAGTGTAGAAAAAAAGTCCTGCTCTATCACTGTTGTTTTTTTTAAACTCCACATGTGTTTGGCAGCTTTCCTGCTCACAGCTGTGTTTGTGTTCCCTTGGTACAAAAGAGACATTCTTTTAATATTTTTTAAATAATGTGACATCATTGATTACTCAGTCAACCCCTCATTTACACCTCAGAACAAATATGCTTTGAAAAATTTTTAAGACAAATGTTTCTATCTCCCTGAGGCTCCTGGTATGGAGATTTCAGCTTTGGGTTTAAAAAAAAGGTTAAAAAACCTTTTAAAAATACACAATCTCTTAGATGCTACAGTGGCTGTGGCTGATTAACAGAGATCTTCGAATAGATAAAGTTCAAATTAGTTTGGAAAATATATGGTTTAATTAAATTTTCATCATTAGCTCTTGATTCTGGGCAAAATAACTAGTGACCAACCGAAACAGGATAATTGGGAGATGTTTGCTATCACAATAAAACATTACTTTCTATCACAGCATTGGATAAAATCCAAAGTTGTGTAAGAGTCTGGAACGGACAGCTAGGAACGTGCTGGTCTGAAATTAGTATAAATATTTTACTAGCCAGGTCAATATTCCCAAGAACCTTGATCCAAGTTGGAGGGAAAGTTCAGTCACATATCAAACCACGTTGTCACTTTATCAGACGTTACTTATTCGCCAAATGTGCAGGGAATTGTGGGAGCATTTCAAGATAAATGCATACCATACATACACATGACTTGTTATTTAAACACAATAAAGAGCACAGTCTAATACATTCCAACAACCAGAGCCCTTTCTTTTGAGATCTTACAGGAAATTTGTTCATATGATTTAAATATTTGTTACAATTTTTATTTAGCCCACACATAATGCAACTTAAACTCTCTGCTCCTTATACAGCAATTCATCTTACATATTATTCATATTATTAAGTGACTATAATTAACTATTCATTAACTATATATATATATATAGTATATATATTTTGGACACGAGGAATACAAGTCTGCTCCACTGATCCTAAGCAGATAAGGGCTTCCATTACTTTCTAAATTATATAAAATTTTCCATTAAATTTTAGTCAGTAATTCATGTTGATGTTGATAGTGTAGCTTCGTAGCTTATAGGTTAGAACTATATATCTCTTCTAAAAATGTTGTTTACCTGCTGCTGTGATACACAGACTACTTTCTACTGTGTTTTATCACAGTTAAACACCAGTTGTAAAAAATACCCATAAAACATAATTGCTATATTTATCTGACAAGCCTTTTCATTTAGAGTTCTGAAAGAAGCAACTTGGGCTTGGTGAATAGCTTTTTTCCCCTCTAGGTTAAAACAGTGTTCATATTTCCATCATTACAGAATAACAGACATAATCCAAAAATAAGGTATTCTGACTGTGTATTGTAACATGCTTGTTATTTGCAGGCACCAAATGTGCCATGCTAACTAACAGAACAAACATTCTCTATCTCTCTATTTTGATATAGGTCTTATAGTTAGAAATGTGCAGAAAATAACCGATCAAGTATCTTATTTTATAATGATCACTTCATAGCACAAAAGTATTATCTTGACCAGTTTATTTCAGGGGCGGCATGGTCCTGAAGGTCCTGCAAGAAGGTCCTGGGATCGATCCCCGGTTCACCCAGGGTGCCTTTCTGTGTGGAGTTTGCATGTTCTCCCCGTGCATGCGTGGGTTTCCTCCGGGT
>JAQQZR010000039.1:13705795-13737258 GCA_030068235.1 Notoglanidium macrostoma | reverse complement strand
TTCAAATGACAGATTGGAGTCAATAATGACACCAAGGTCTTTTACTTTGGCACATGGTGAAACAGAAAGGCCATCCAGAGTTACTATGTAGATGATATAATGATGAAATGAAATCTTTATTATTATTATTGACGATGTCATCGTTGTAGTTATTGTTAATGGTGATCCGCATTGTCCAAACAAAGTAATAAATAAGTAAAACCATGATATCACAGACCCCAATTAACTGTGTGATCCAATGTGGAAGTGAGGGTCTGCTCTGTCAGACATGCTGAACATTGTAAAGCCAGCGCCGCAGGGTTTTTCCTGTGACCGGTGTGTTAACATTCCTACGGCAACCGTACCGTGAAAAAGTCAATAGCATGCACTTTGGTGCGTTCCTTTATCCTGAAAGTGCTTTGTGGTGTCTATCAAAAAACACGATTTTATGGTAGTATTAATAGACCAGTGTCTAAGAGCAACATTAAGCTAAAAGTGAGCAAGGTTTTGTTTCCCAAGTGTCCAAAATGTCATTGGAATTTCATAACCCATTTCCGCATGTTTGTTGATTTGTGTCGCGTATAGGTCGTCACCGGGGGCCACTACGACGTTGACTGTCGTCTGGAAGATCCGGACGGCACGGTTCTGTACAAAGAAATGAAGAAGCAGTATGACAGTTTCACATTTACTGCAGCGAGAAACGGGACGTACAAATTCTGCTTCAGCAACGAGTTCTCCACCTTCACACACAAGACGGTCTACTTCGACTTTCAAGTCGGCGATGATCCTCCACTCTTCCCCAACGAAAACCGAGTGACTGCACTGACTCAAGTACGTATTTCACAAGTCTGATAAAGAGCGGGTTTATTAAGCGTAAGCGTTCTAATCAAGGAGAAGAGTAATAACATGGTTAAATGGCTAGTCAACAGTTACCTTGTGGAATTCACTGATACCAGTTGCTGTAGATCGCTGAACGTTTCTGACTCGTATTCATATCTTTTCTGTCAGATGGAATCTGCGTGCGTCTCCATCCACGAAGCCCTGAAGTCTGTGATCGATTACCAGACCCATTTCCGGCTGAGGGAGGCGCAGGGACGCAGCAGAGCGGAGGACCTGAACACCAGGGTGGCCTTCTGGTCGGTCGGGGAGGCGTTCATCCTCCTGGTGGTCAGCATCAGCCAGGTCGTCCTGCTCAGGAGCTTCTTTTCAGACAAGAAAACCACAACAACCCGTGTTGGATCCTAACATCTCCAAGCCATTGTTCTTTTTGATCTCTCTTTCTCACACACACACGCACACAAGGGACTAAAGTCTGCTGCCATGGTTCATTCTCCAATTTTAGCTCTAATGTTTATTTAAAGATGTATCTGTTTGGCTTTACATCTTTTAGGCTTGCGTATGGATTAATGTTCATATCCAACAAACGATATTTTCAGTTGTAAGAAGCAAAGCTCTTAATTTATTGCGTGGGTGTGTGTTTAATCTTTACACTGCTTTCTTTAGCTTGAGAAGGGGTGGGAGCAGCTACTTAACACACACTTAGGTCTGCAGATCTGTTAATTAATTGACCTCATGACTCTTGTGGTGCTTAGAGATCAGCGGTAGGATTTCAGTATTAGAGTATCATAAAACACTTTCAGAAACACGTTAGGAGCACATAGACATAGCATATTTCTTAAAAATATGAGTGTTTTTTACAAAAAAAAATTTCTTCAGTTTAATACTTTGCATTTGGTTGTATGTTTTAAGTTTTGGGGGTGTTTTTTTTTTTTTCTTCTCTCTCCCTTTTTAATTACCTGAAAAAATGAGTTTTGTTCTGTCGTCCGCTTGCTGGTTCTCTGCTGTTACATTCTTAATAGAGGCTTAGTTTGAACAGCTGTATTTTTGTCATGTAATTAGCAGGTCTTAAAATTTCACGAACATCAACATTAATAAGCACTGACTTTAACTATAGAGTCTGAAAGCACGCTTTAGAAAGCAGGGATTAAAAGATTAATCATTCACCGATTTAGGTTTTACAAAAAAACAAAACATATAATGGTGGTCACCGATTGTATTTGCTCACAGTTGAACTTCACCGAGTTTACACTCCAGACAAGCCAGAAGGTTTGGTATTGAGTTTGAGCAGAACATTATACATGTTTTGACTGTGTAAATACACAGTTTGTGAGTATCCACTGCCCTGCAGTTTCATACAAACCTGTGATCAGCTGTAAGGTAGTCAAGTGTGTTGGGAGCACTGAAAGCTTGGGACTGCAGGGAAGTTGGTCACAATGACCGTAAACGAGAACAGAAATTCCAACCCTGTGGCTGGAGAGTGTGATTTGTAAAACATTTATTAATTCAATAAAAACGGAGCTGCATACATCAAATAATTTTGTCAATTCCATTCATCCGTCGGGTCAAACGAAATAAAAGCAGCAGTCGGTATAAGAAATGGTGGCTGTGTTTAGCGTGCATGGAAACCTGTACATTGATGTACATAACACTTGGGTATTTTGTGGTGAAAAACATTGCTTGCAATGATTATGATGTAGGCTAATAAATATGATTTCCACCAGTTGGATTAAGTGTGGGTTAAGTAGCAGATTTCAGTATGTCGATATGATTGTGTAAAGCTTCATGTTCACAGTTTCTATTTTATTAATCACAGGAATCATATTCTTTGCGTGCTAGCCTTGCCATGCGTTTTCTTTTTCTTTTATTTTCACTGTATGTTTGTTTCTCTTCAGTAATCAAGTTATTTACAGATTTGCCCTTGTATGTTTTATCACATGTAGAGGAAAACAATAGTGAGATCTATACAATCAATAAATCTGTGAAACATATCATTATGTCTTCTCAATGTCTTATTCTGTGTGAATAGTGTCACTGTACTGCTTTATTTTACCACCAGGGTGCAGTGTGTGCAAATGTAGGTAAAACATAGGAGGTGCTTGTTGCTAGCCAACAAACTCCACACACCGTCCACTTTATTTGGAACACCTGCACATTCATGCACTAATCTAATCAGCCAATCGTGTGGCAGCAGCACAATGCAAAACTCATGCAGATACAGGACAAGAGCTTGAGAAAACGTTTACATCAGAATGGTTGACCAAGTGTGATCGCTGACTTTAACTGTAGTATGATCGTTGGTGCCAGCTGGGCTGGTTTGAGTATTTCAGAAATTGATGAGCTGGGATTTTCACATACAACAGTCTGTGAAGTTTACACACGATAGTGCGAAAAACAAAAAAATGTGTGTGAAGGGTCTGCAGGCTGAAATATCTTGTTAATGAGAGAAATCAGAAGAGAATGACCAGACTGGCCTGAGCTGACAGGAAGTCTGCTGTAAATCAATCACTCTTTACAGCTGAGGAAAAAAGCCTGTCAGGATGCAAAACACTTCAAAGCTTGAGGCTACAACATCAGGTTCCACTTCTGTCAGCCCAGAACAGGAATCTGAGGCACAGGATCTCCCAAACTGGACAGCTGAAGACTCAAAATAAGACCAGGTGTTTCTTTTTGTTGTTTTTTACCTTTTACCTTTAAACCTGTCCAGTTTGGGTGACAGGAGTGGAACTCGGTGTGGTTTTCTGCTGGTAGCTCACCAACCTCAAGATTCGATGTTCTGTGCACGCTGAGATGCTTTTCTGCTCACCACAGCTGTAAAGAGTGACTGTATGAATTACCATATCCTTCCTGGCAGCTCAAACCAGTCTAGCCATTTTCCTCTGACCTTTCTTATCAACAAGGCGTTTCCACCCACAGAAATGTCGCTTTGTTTTACTTTGCTTTTCTCTGTGTAAACTCTAAGAGGCTGTTGTGTAAGACAGTCCCAGATCAGCAGTTTCTGAAATACTCAAACCAACAATCAAACTCACAGGGATCAGATTTCACCTTGTTTCTGATGTTTGATGTGAACAGTAACATGACTCTTCACCTGTATCTGTAGGATTCTATGCACTGTGATGCTACTATTATATCATCTTTATAAACATTTATAATAACGGTATGGTGCTGTGTTAGATTGTTTAATCACCATGACTACTGAAAACCTCGTCGTCGTGAGTAGCTTCACAAGTGCCTAATTGTCGTGACTGCAGAAATTTGTTGTTTACGTTTGCTTAGACGTCGCGCCGAGAACCGACGCTTCTGATTGGCTAGAATTAACGCCATTAAAGGGGCGGGCGCGCTTGACTTTAACGGGAAGCTGCCTGTGCGCGAGATTAGACTCTCATACACTTCCTTATTCGACGTGAGGAATAGAAAGTATCGTGTGAAGACAACATATAAAACAAATGAGAGTCGTGGGAGTGTGTTTGTTTCCTGAACGAAGATTTCATTAACGAAAAAACGCCTCCATTCTACGGTATCGTCTATTATTAGCCAGCTGCAGCCGTAAGCTAGCTAAGCTAGGTGAGCTGGGAGCTAAGCGGGGGTGGCGAGCTGCGGCGGAATTCCAACACAACGGGTCTGATTTACACTAAAATAAGTTCTATATATTCGGTAAAGCCAGAAGTTATGATGGGAAATCCACTAACGCCAGTGGATTTGAGCGTCTCTTGTGCTGTCATGGATCTGCTAGTTAACTGAGGTGACGCCAAGCAGTGGATTTAGCTTCGACCGACGTCGAGCGACAACAAGGTAGAAATCGGCCACTTTTTTCCTTTGCTAAGCTCAAGCTGGTTAGCTACGTAGCTTATGTTTACTAGCTAGAGAAAGAGGGTAGTTACACGTATAAATTTATGGGAGTTGACGTTACTGTCATCAGATTATAAAACAAAAAAATTACGTTTTGGGAATTGTAACTAATGTAGAAAGCATTTCTGGAATTTGGCCCTATGGAGATTGACACAACTAGCTACCTCGGTTGATGAAACAATCCAGTTAATATTAGCGAATCAGATTAGCCAAGCTGTGGTCTAAGAGACTGTCCGTGTTTGATCGAGACGTAATATCACCCTAGATAAATTTTTAACAAGGTTTATAGGATGATAGTTGTTCGTTATCTAAGTAAATATAACGTTAGCTAGCTAGTATAGCACTGAGCTATCGGTAGTGATAACCCCAGCTGGATCTTTTGGATTTTAAATGATTAAAGGTCTTGATGACCCATGACAAATGTACGTTAAATCTACACCACGTGTGTAGTCTGATCTATCCAAGAACTGCAGATGATGTTGATTTGCTTTGTTTGGTTGACTATAATCTAATGCTTCAGATCATCTGACCAGAAGTACCTGATCTCAGTGTTTTCTTTTGTTCACGTAGGAAGAAGGCAAGCAACCAGATGCGATGGATTTAAAAACCGCTGTATTCAACGCAGCCCGAGATGGCAAGCTCAAGCTGCTTCAGAAGCTTTTGGAGAACAAAACCGACCATGAGGTGACACATCTGATGTCTGAGAAAACGAACGGAGCAACGCCGCTGCTAATGGCGGCACGCTACGGGCACCTCGACTTGGTCGAGTACCTTCTGGAGTGCTGCTGTGCCCCCGTCGAAATCGGAGGATCCGTCAATTTCGACGGCGAGACCATCGAAGGAGCTCCTCCGCTGTGGGCCGCATCGGCAGCCGGACACCTGAAGGTAGTGCAGTCACTCTTGGGCCACGGTGCTTCTGTAAACAACACCACGCTCACCAACTCGACACCTCTGAGAGCCGCTTGCTTCGACGGCCACCTTGACATCGTCAAGTATCTGGTGGAACACAAAGCTGACCTGGAAGTAGCCAATCGGCACGGCCACACGTGCCTCATGATTTCTTGTTATAAGGGCCACAAAGAGATTGCGCAGTATCTGCTGGAGAGAGGCGCCGATGTAAATAGGAAAAGTGTCAAAGGTAAACTGCAACTACATACCAAGTAATGCGTTACTACCGATGTTAAGTTTAAGGAGTGTTGTTTCTCTAGTCTGTTATGCATTCTCCGGTTTCACTTTGTGCTGAATCAGTTGTACCACTTATAACTTTCAGTAGTGAGGTTTGTGATGTCTCGTTTCCCCGCTAACGTCTCTCTGCATTCTGTAGGTAACACCGCCTTACATGACTGTGCTGAGTCAGGAAGTTTGGAGATCATGAAAATGCTTCTGAAGTATGGCGCCACAATGGAAAAAGATGGCTATGGAATGACTCCTTTGCTCTCAGCCAGTGTCACTGGGCACACAAACATAGTAGACTTCCTCGCACAACACCCTCAAACGAACAAAATGGAACGAATTAATGCATTAGAATTGCTGGGTGCTACTTTTGTGGACAAAAAGAGGGATCTTCTGGGAGCGCTGAAATACTGGAAGAGAGCCATGGAGATGAGGTACAGCGACCGCAACGACGTCCTCTTCAAAGGCGAACCTAAAGAACTCATAATGGCGTACGACTATGCTAAGGAGGCCGGGAGCATGGAAGAGCTGGACAGTTTGATCTCGGACCCGGATGAGATGCGAATGCAGGCTCTCCTTATTCGAGAACGCATCCTGGGCCCGTCGCATCCGGACACGTCGTACTACATCCGCTACCGAGGAGCGGTCTATGCCGATTCAGGGAACTTTGAGCGGTGCATCAACCTGTGGAAGTATGCCTTGGACATGCAACAGAACAACCTAGACCCACTTAGCCCTATGACCGCCAGCAGCTTGCTCTCATTCGCTGAGCTTTTTTCCTTCATGCTGCAAGACCGCGCCAAAGGCCTCCTGGGGACCTCCGTGTCGTTTGACGACCTCATGGGCATCCTTAGCAAAAGCGTGCTGGAGATCGAGCGCGCCATGAAGCAGCGACAGCCTGGACCCGACCCGGCTCAGCTCAGCAAGGCGCTCGCCATCATCCTGCACCTCATCTGCCTGCTGGAGAAAGTCCCGTGCACGGTCGAGCAGGACCACTTCAAGAAGGAAACCATTTACAAGTTCCTCAAGCTGCAGCCGTGCGGGAAAAACGGCTACAGCCCCCTTCACCTGGCCGTGGACAGAAACACGACGTGCGTCGGCCGCTACCCCGTCTGCAAGTTCCCCTCGTTCCAGGTGACCTCCATTCTTCTGGAGTGCGGCGCTGACGTGAACTGTCGGGATGAAGATAACAACAGTCCTCTGCACGTAGCCGCCTCCAACAACCACCCCGACATCATGAAGCTGCTCATCGCAGGCGGCACGCACTTTGACAGCACCAACTCCTTCCGGCAGACTGCGTGCGACCTTTTAGACGAGAAGGAGATGGCCAAGAACCTGATTCAGCCCATAAACCACACCACTCTGCAGTGCCTGGCTGCTCGCACCATCATCAAGTATGATCTCATGTACAGAGGAAATATTCCAGAGAAGCTTGAGGCTTTTGTGTTACTGCACAGATAATGACTAAGACAAAGTTGGGTTTAAAAAGTGTCTCGAAGCACGGAACTCATTTTGAACTCCCGTTCTCCACACGTACGGTTTGTACAGAATAAGGACAGACTTTGAGAATAGCTCATTACTGTTCTGTGGGCATGCCTGATACTTTCTCCCACACTTCTCGCTTCCCCGCCCCCTTTTCTTTTGCGCAGTTCTGCCTGATCCCTCTCCTCCGCTTTGTATTTGTCACTATGCAAAGGTGGCGGGATGTGTCTAATTTAATTTCCCTTTTATCCTGCCGGCATCCGCACAATATTAATGCATTGCTACTCTTTTCTGAACCCATGGTCATGCCCGTCATTTCATATTTTTGTCAATGTTTCGGGAATGGAATGCACTCGTTACTCCCTTCGAGCATACAGAAGCTTTATGACGTGGTTGACGTTACGTGAAAACCATAAGTGCTTTATTTCTCCTATGCACAGCGTATGATATTGCGACTGTTCCATGTTCCTGGACTGTGCCACTGTTTTCTAACTGCCTGACTACTGTCCTCATTTTCTCCAAATTTCCTTTACATGACTGCAAACCTGCAGCAAAAAGAGTTAACTTAGGGTTTTTTTTTTTTTGTTGTTTTTTTTTTTCCTTTTCTTTTCTTTTTTTTTTAAATAATATATCCAGAGGTCAAGTCTGGAGCTTATTTTAGCAGTTCTCTGAAGCCAATTGTTTTGAGTCGAGCTATAATTTAAAACAACCCGGGTCGATTTTTCTTAATTTACAGAATGTAACATGCTCAAATCAACACTGATCTCAGAGCGCCGGCTCACCGAGTCCGATTATTATTTTTGCTTTCTTATACCTGACGATGTTTGTAAAATACAGTATAATCCATGGACAAATTCTTACTCCAGATCCAGTTTTGCTGAAAACAAGGGCTTTTCGTACTTGGGCGCACACTTCGCAAGCAGAAGAAACAAATGTACAGTCCTAGCTATCCGAAAACTTGCACTTTATTGCAGTGGAGTTTCGAAATTCCTTTTCCAAATGGCTTGTCAATGTTCTCAGAGCATATTTAACAATAAATCTCGGTTGCACTTCTTTTATTCTTTTTCACTTTGGTCGTCTTTGTTTGGTTGTCTGTTTTTTACAGCCTGTAAACCGACAGGCGTGGGATTTTCTGGGTGACTGTTTCATTCTCGTCAGGTGAATCCCAAACCCGAGCTACTTCCTCGTGTCGCAAACTTGCACAGTCATGCAGCGTCCGAGTGATTCATGCTGGACCGGCTACGTAACATGCGTCACTTAACGTCATCTCCGCCTATGCACTTTGAACACAATGCAGTTAGTTATTTCCTTGTGGCTGTAAAAGCTTCTCTCGTCCCTCTATAATGCCGTTCTTCAAGTTTAGTTCCCAGCTATTTTAGAAATTTAGCCTGTAACCATAGCAACCAATCAGTATCGACATCAACACATTTGTTTTAAATGGATTTGAGTTAGTAAAGCTCATTTGCTCTTTGGGCACACCCTCAAGTGTCATGCATAGTGTAGCCTCTGGGTTGTCCTTGCTTCTTTTGTTTCTTTCTGTTTGTCTCCTTTTTTTTTTTTTTTTTTTCCCCCCAGTGTTTGACATGTGACGCTCAACCTACTTCACTGTGTCTTTAAATAACCGTGAATAATGCCCTACTGAGAACGTGGCCTACATTACAGGTTTGACACAAGTGCTTTCTCAGGTGATCGGCTGCACTGCAGAGTCTAGACAGATTATGGATTGTGATGCACATATAGCACAGTTATAAAATTCAAAAGCTGCATCACATCTAGCTTTGCTTATGAACCACGTGTATTCGGGTCGACTAAAACGAACCCGAAATGCCCCCACTATCACAAACGGCCTGCTACAGAGAGCTGCTCTGTATAAGCCACTTAAAACCGCGATCCTTGTTCTTCTTGTTGTTGTTTGTTTTTTAATTGGATCATGTTTGCCAAATTGGTCTTGCATTTCAAATGTCTGTAGCGTAAAGGGCACTGTGCAGTAAACTCTTAAAAGCAGAGGGCAACAGGATGAGGGTGGTGAGCTCGACTCTCCCACACATGAGACAGACATGTAGAAAATCATAAAGGAGTAACAACTTGGCCACAGAGGGTTAACCATAGAGAATAACAGCTTCAGTAGTGTTAAGCCAAAAGCATTGGGCTTGAGCAATTTTAAAGTCCAGTTGACTTGATTTACTTCTGCGCTATATTTACTGTATAATGGTGCTTAGGATTGGAAACCTTCGTATTAGCTGTAAGATTAATAAGTCCTCAATTTTAGTAAGCGACAGATCTGAAAGAGTCGTCTCTTTAAAACCAGCATTACACACAGTATAATGAATTGTTTACTGAACTTGCTGCCGTGTCGAGCTGTCCGAGCCGTCGAGATCTCTAGCGTACATGTGACGCACACGGGCAGCTGTTGGGGATGTGAGAGAGGTTTACTTTCTATAGCGAGGTCTCGCCCTTAAGCCTGCCAAGGCCACTCATCCCCTGGGATTTATTCAGCGGTGTACATTTACTCCTCATTGCCTACATCGCCAAGCTAGATGGGGTTAGACAAAATAACACCAAGCTGTCATTATGGGCAAAAGAAATGATCTTCAGCTGTCTTTTCTTCGTCACATTTAGAAGAATGCTAGAATGCTTTTACTCCAAGACATTTTTGAAGCAACAAAAGTACCAGGTTCTAGAGTGCACGTGTTCCCGGGTCAGGAAAAAAAAAAAGGAAGAGATACAGTTGCTGTAGGTTTGTTACCTGAAGTCACGTTTGACATCCAGACTAAATTAAGTTGGTGCTGTTGATTTATGGAGAGGTTGAACTGGATGCCAAAAAAAACTACTCGATCAAAATGTTTCCATGTTTTGTAAAAAGCTGGCTATGCGAAGGCCTTTTCGTAGAAGCTATATTTGTCACCAAAGCTTTCAAAATCTAATAAGAATTAAACCTAATAAACCATTCGTTTTTAAATGCAGGACTAAGCCCGCAATGCTATTACTTTGGAATACGATATCGTATTCGGCTCGAAGTTATAATCGTAATGCAACATTCGAAGACTAGTTCACTCTCGATATAAATGGCAGACTGATTATTGCTGATGGGTCCAGTAGTAAGCGTTGTAAGATTTGAAATTACGGGCATTGTGTAACCCAGTGGTCCTCAAACCTTTCGTAGCCAGGAACTCCGTTAACTGACAAATAAGTTCCACAGACCCCCGTCAGTATAGATCTATTTAATGACAATGATTGCAAAGATCTGAAATAATATTTCTTGGAGCTTTAAATCTTTGTCAGTGGAAATTTCAGGAATATAAAGAGCATATTAGGTCTGAAGTGTAATAAATTTGATAACGGGACATTGTGACTTCAACCACTGTAACAAAAGAATCTTTGATAATGTAAATGATTCAAACTCCATTTTAAGTGCGCATAAATAATAATGAATTTCATGCGGTTAGTACTTGGCTGCTAAGCCTTTGCTGTCACTGAGTGCCTGACCTCTGGGAACCCTAGACATCGCTGCTGTTCGGCAAATCCTGTAATGCAGCTATTTTCAAATGAAACACAACAGCTGAACCGCTTTGAAGGCATAACAGAAGACACTGAGGGACAGTGTGTGTACAAGGCAGATTAGACTAGCCGTGACACTGCTATCTTTAGCAGGTGTTGCGATCAGAGCTATTTTCTGTGGGAATACTCCGAGCACAGTCCTGCCTACCCTGTGAGCAGTGCAATGAATTATTATTGACCTATTGAATCTCTGTGAAAGAACATTACAAACTGGAGGTCTTTCTTTGCGGAATGTCTGTAATTTTGAATGCACATATAAATACTGTGAAAAGCATTCACAGGCAAAACTAGTCAAACATATATATATATTTTTTTAATGTACCTACTCTTTACAGAAATTGTTTCCTTTATAAGGACTGTGTTAATAACTGAATCCAACAGGACCTCTTGGGACACATCCAGGTTCTTCCTGGAACGTCACTGAGCTATGTTGCTGCAAGGTAAGATATGCATGTGTGCAGTGAGACTAGAATTTCCCTGACGCAAGTCCTCACCAACCTCTTCAACATGAGGCGTGCACATTGTACTGACAAGTTTCTATGCTGTAAGGTTGTCGAACATTTTGCGTAAATGTTGTTTAAATCATCTACGAATGCAGAGTCAGTGATGATGAATCCGCTGCGTAGATAATCCAGGATAATGGTGGGTCTGAAAATTGAGAATGATCCCAGAACAGTGTGTTTCCAAGCAATTTATAATGGTTAGTCTCATCACGTTTGCCCACACAGAAAAATCACTTAACATGAAACTGGTTTAACAGTCTTCTGCGAAGTCCAAGCTGTGTGACTTGTGTACATGGATCACTCCTGCTGTACACACACTAAACTAAACTTCATGTAGACAGCAAACTGTGGACAGGAATAATATAGAGACAATAATATTCAAATGCGTTTGAAGCTATGGTGTTATATATTTCCGGTTTAGTCGTCACTGTTGTTGTTTTGAACTAGTGTCCAACACTGAATTCATTTGGAATGACCTCAGTTCAATTCTGACCTCTAGGCCAAGTTTCACCAACCTGCCATTAATCTCGGGTTCTAGATAGGGTTGGTCGTATTAGCAGTGGTAATTTCATGTTCGTAACCCATCCAATGGAAAATCTGTAAATAATTTAAGCTTGAAAATGTATAATGTCAAAGTTAATCAAAGGCACACTTCACTTTGTCCCTTTGCGGGTATCCTTAAACGTTCGACGTAGAACCCTAGAGAATGAGCTAGTGTTTCACTTTCAGTCAGGGGAGGAAGAAGGATTCAGATCCTTAAATAAAAGTACCAACAACACACTATGAAAACTCTCTCCACTACAAGTACTGAAAAGCAAGGATTTTCAGCTAAATCTACTTATAGTATAAAAAGTAAAAGCACTGATTGTGCAATAAAATGATCCCGGTCAGTGTTTTACTATTCTATATGATGTTTTGGGATTAATATTACTGCCGCATTACTGTATGTTGCATTTTACTGCTGTTAATGTTTAAGGTTGAGTTTTTCATGTGCTCAGAATAACAGCCCTGTTTTCATCTTTATGACTGAATTTTCCAGCTAATCCAAGATTCAATAAGTTTATCTTAAAAAGTAGGACAAACGCATACAAACACTTAATCCTTTAGTTTATTACAAACATTCAAAATCACCACAATTGATACACAGCTGTCACTGGACAGGAAGGTTGTGAAAAGAATTGTAATCTAAAAAGTAACTACTAGCTAAAGCGGTCCGACAAACGTAGTGGAGTGAAAAGTACAGTATTTGCCTCTGTGATGTAGTAGAGTAGAAGTATAACATGGAAATACTCAAGTATTGGTACCTTGAATTGAAGAACCGCCTTTTTTTTTTCCCATCAAAGATGATATGGACATGATGGCATAAGGAACACCACTGCTGCCTTACAGATCCAGGGTTCCTCACATGTGGGTTTCGTCCTATCTCCTACAAACATGCTGGTAGATGGATTGTTGTTGATTAACTGCTCCCTCTTTGAATGAGTATATGCGTGGTGCCCTGTGGTGTCATCCTGGGTGTGTTCCCTTGCTCCAGGTGTTGTCCAAGTGTTCCCAGGATAGGCTCCAGATGCCCAGATGGATGAATGATTGCAGTAACTGACTGGACAGATAACAGAAGTTCTTAAAATATACAAATTTGTGAATAGATTCTTTTGACAGAATGATTTAGTTTTAGTAATTTCCTTGAGGATTAGATTTGTATTGTCTATTTATTTTCAACTTTCAGAGACAAACATGGTTGCTACTTAGCCAAAGTGCTAAGTGGGTGGCTTCATAGCCAGATAGCAGAATAGGTCGTTTCAATGACCACAGTCTCTGCGTTAAGATGCATGTTGCCTTGAATCAGTGCCATGGATCATTCAGTGAACACCTAGATACAAAGGTAATGTCACGAAAGAGGAATAAATGTCAAATTTGATGTCTTTTGATCCCTAGAGTGGTATTTCAAAGCAACGCTGCTTATTACCTGGTGCACAGCTGGGTTTCTCTTCACAGCTCCGCTTATGAACAAAAAGGTGATGGAAAATATTACAAACTGAATTCTCAGAACATTATGAAACGCTTACCGCACTCGGACTTATTTCCATCTGGACATATTTTATATACATATCCAAGCCTCTGGAGCCACCAAAACCCTGACCAGGATAAAGCTGTTACTGAAGATGAATGAATGAATCAGTGCATTTCATCACCTGCTAAAAAAATATATCTATACACATAAAGTAGGCAGCACTTGTAGGTTCTCATGCTTCATCTTCGGCTTTCCTTGTTTACTCCAAGTACATTTAACCAAAAGATATATCAACATATCCTTAATGATGGAGGATGTTTGCTGACTTCCAGGTCACAGGAATGAGGACACAAGGTTGTGTTAATGAGGAAATCCTGCTGATAATGTCTACAGTCATGTTGACTGGGACACTTGGGAGTTGGTCCTTTAAAGTAAGTCTATTTAGAAAATGTCATACTTTTTTGCTTTCTCCATATGTAGGCAATCAGTTACACCATGTTTGGTGTCTGTTTTGCACATGTGCTAATGTTCCTAACAGTTAATATTTCACCCAAAATCTTCTGTAAATATGTGCCTCAAACCTGGTCCAGTTCAGCAGTCTTGTAGTTCCACTGCAAAACTAAAGAAGCAGCTGTTAGGCAGCTATACTATATGGCCAAAAGTATGTGACCATGAACCATGTTATCTCATGAGTATGTTCAGCATAACATTCCAGAACCACTGGCAATTCAATAGAGTTGTTCCTCCTTTACTCCTATAGGAGCTTCCAACATTATGGGAAGACTTTCTACTACATTTTGGATGGTGGTTGTGGGGATTTCAGCAACCAGAGCATTAGTAAGGTCAGGCTTGAAGGCTTGGTACATAATCACCGTTCCAATTCCTTCACAAAGGTGTTGAAGTCAGAGCTTTGTGCAGGCCGCTCGGGGTTTTCTACCCCAACCCTGCAAACTATGTCTTTATGGGTCTCATTTTGTGCACATCATGCTTTAACAGGTTTGGGTTGCTTAGGTTTAGACATTTGTATGATTACAACTTTGTGGCAAAAGTTTCGAGAAGACTGGTATTATGGTTGGGTGTTCACAAACTTTTGCTATATAGTGTAACATGCTTTGGCTAAATGATTGCGTTTGAGTGGTGACCAACTTAAGGATTGGAACACAGCCCAGGATTCACACTTTTACCTTGAGGTCATTAAGGACAGTCTCTGGCCAGTTACCACCTTTGTCACATGGCACGATGGACCTTGGTCAGATTTCACTTAGGAGTTTGGGCATCAGTAACATGTACTCTAACTCTCTGGGTGTTCCAGCATGTAAATAAATACAATTAGGATTAATTCTAAACATGCAGAAATTCAGGGGGAATTATAAAGACCAAAACAACTAACCATGTAAAAAAAAAAAAAAAAAAAAAAAAAAAATTGAAGTCGGCTATTATCTACAAATAAGCTTGATGTAATAAAAATAGCCTATTAAAGTATGTAATGCCACTAATTCTGTAGACGCTAGTGAAACTGGCTTATAAAACTCTTATTTCATGTGTGGTTTCTTTAATAGTAGCACCTGCTGTTTCCACAGCTCACACTTTCTCTGAGCCCTGCTCTATGTCCACAGGAACTGTTGCTATTTTGGTTTCAGGGATAATTATGTCTTCATATCAAGGGGATAGACGATCCCAAATATCTTCTCCCAGTGGCTCTTTCTATTCTCAGATACCTGATGAATTTGTTACAGTCATCATGCGGTCTTGCAATTCTCAAGGATTAGACAGAATGATAATAAATTTGTAGATATTCCACTTAGAAGATAAGTAGATTATATTTATAAGAAGATTTCACACACACACACATGACAATCAGCCATAACATTAAAATCACTGAGAAGTGAAGTGAATAACACTGGTTATCTCATTACAATGGCATCTGTCAAGGGGTGGGATATATTAGACATGTGAACAATCAGTTCTCGAAGATGAAATGTTGGAAGCAGGAAAAACTGGCAAGTGTAAGGAACTGAGTGACTTTGACAAGGGACGAATTGTGATGGTTAGGCGGCTGTCAGAGTGTCTCCAAAACGGCAGGTCTAGTGGGGGGTTCCCAGTATGCAGTGGTTAGTATCTACCAATAGTGTTTGAAGAAAAGACAACCGGCGAATTGGGGACAGGGTCATGGGCACCCAAGGTGCATTGATGTGCATGGTCCGATCCCACAGAAGAGCTACTGTAGCACAAATTTCGGAAAAAGTTAATGCTGGCTGCGATAGAAGGGTGCCAGGACACACTGTGCATCTCAGCTTGCTGTGTATGTGGCTGTGTGGCTGCAGACCGGTCAGAGTGCCCATGCTGACCCCTGTCCACCACCGAAAGCTCCTACAATGGGCATGTGAGCATCAGGACTGGACCATGGAGCTACACAATAAGGTGGCCTGGTCTGATCTATAAGGTTTTCTTTTACATTGTGTGGATGGCCAGTTTTCCAGAGGCAAAGTTGGCACCAGGATTCACAACGAGGTGAAGGCGACCTGAGGCAGTGTGATGCTCTGGACAATATTCTTTTGGGAAACTTGGCGTTCATGCGTACCACTTGCATAAACTTTGTTTCAGACCAAGTACAGCCCTTCATGGCAATGGTGTTACGTAATGGCAGTGGCTTCTTTCAGCAGGATAATGTGCCCTGCCACACTATAAAATTGTTCAGAAATGGTTTGAGGAACATGATAGAGTTCAAAGTGTTGATTTGGGCTCCAAATTCCCCAGCTCTCAGTCCGACTGAGCATCTGTGGGATGTGCTGGACAAACAAGATCCGACCCATGGAGGCCCCACCTTACAACTTACAGGACTTAAAGGATCTGTTACTAACATCTTGGTACCAGATACCACAGCACACCTTCAGAGGCCTTGTGGAGTGCATGGCTCAAGGGGTCTGAGCTGTTTTGTTAGCACAAAGGGACCTACACAACATTAGGCAGATACACACAAAATAAATATATAACAATTAGGCAGTTTTAAGGTTTTCTAGAGAAACGGCTAAAAAAAAAAATCTGACGACGCTGCCTTGAGAACAGCTCATCTGGCAGCAGTGGGCGCGTATTTCCCGCATTGCATAAAGTTTGATATTCAAAATCCAAGATGGCCGCCTTGACAACAAGCTTTCCAAACAAACACAGCGGAGTACTGTATTCCCTCTCATACGTACGAGTCCTGTTTAATACAGATAAGTCGATTACAAAAATACGTAAAGGATATACCTATCCATGTTAGGTTTTCCATTTTACATCTCAGACGGTTAGGCGTTTTACGATGAAACGCCTGATGCCCTGATGAAATCGCAAATCGTTTCTATTGATAATATAGTGCACTATCTAGGGTGCATAGGCCAGTATAGCATACTCTACCTAGTGCGCCTATGTAGGAAGTAAGGAGCTATTTGAGAACACGCAGCAGCTTTTGCTATCACTAACCTTGCGTGTTGTGATATTAAGCGCCCCGGTGTTGGATTTCTGTCAAAAGAAAATTAATACGAAAGAAAAAGAAAAGAAAAAGAAAATACTCCTTAAGAGAGTGTAATAGAACGTTGTAAGATGCAGCGCTCCGAGGAAAGCGTGGCTGCGGCGAGCACAACAGACTTCCTGCGAAAAGCTGAACACCTGAGAAAGCTGTGAGTAAACAGTGTCGCTGTTTAAAACCATGCCCAAATGAATCAAGAAGATCTCCGTTGATCTATAAATGTCTCCATGTAGGGTTGATAAACATGAAAAAGAAAGAGGAACGTACAAGAACAGAGGGAGGAATGACCTCAGAGATTGTTCCTGTGAATTAGAGGAGTTTGAGAACAAGCTGAACATGGAACTTAAGGCTGAAGGTAAGTTGGTGGGAAGTAAACTATGTTTTCCCTTTTACTATAAGGGTAGACAAGTGGACTAATAAAAAAAACAGTGAAATGTCTCAGTGCTGTTATACTGAATACCAGTACTCCCGGAACCCTGCTTGTCCAATCAAATTAGTGGGACTAACTGTTATATAATAACTTTGATAATGATTGCTTGTGATTTCCAAGACTGCAACTAAAAAAACTAGAAACCCCACTTGTTTAGAAAACTAGAGTTGCAGATCTACGGCCACTTTTTTCCCAATAATTTGATCGAGTCACTTGTACAAGTACATGGTTTAGTCCGCTGAAGTATTTTGCTGGCTCCTCATCCGGACTGCAGTCTGCTTGTTGACAACGCCTGCTTTTAATATGATGTTCCTGAGCTGCTGTGAGTCTCCCTGACAAAGCCGTCATAGCAATTCACGCTGAGCGCTCAGCCAGGGGTGTCGGGTCAAAATTGGCAGGAAATTTATACACATACCTCATGTGCCAGCTCCGATACATCGATCATCATCATGTCACAACTTCAGGCATGAAGTCAGTCAGGGGAGAGGAAGTCAGAGAGTGCAAACAAAGAAAAAATAGAGCAAGACAGTGTTAGAGTTGAGGCCAGAAGTTTACGTGCAGTCATCATTGACATGACTGTTATGGCAGTGTTATGGCTTTCAGTGATTTCTTGAAATATGAACTGTTCTTCTGCAAGAAGTATTTTTCATCCAGAGAAGGTGAAATTCCAAGCTCTTACATGCTGTAGCTTTAGGCCGTCTCTTCATATTTGTTTGATCCCATTTTTATTTGATTTTATTGTAGTTCGGAGAGTGCAGCAACAGCTACAAAAAATCAGAAATGGCGTGTACCGATTCCAGGGGCAGCTGATGGATGCGAAGCCATCTCCCAATTGTAAGTAACATTATAATAGTGCTTGTATTTTCAGTATGAATTGTTACAAATATAAGCTTCTTTTTTTTTTTTATCTCAATACGCATGTAGACTTCATAAACTATCCACTGAATGAACATTCTCTCTCTCTCTCCTTAAATGTCAGTGATAGAGAAACTGAAAGACATGATGAGTGAGATTGAAAACTCCATCAACGCTTTAAAAGAACAACAACATAGAAGGTATATAAAAAAAAAAAACATTTTGTGAAAAATAAATTGTGAGTGGTCAACTTGTGCCTAAAGTGTAAAACCACATTGTTTACTCACTTTTAAAGTTTTGAGGAGCTCTTGCAGGAGGAAAGGACCTGTTGGCAAGAGATATGTGCCTTTGAAAGGAAGGTTGACTCTTGGACACTGACTGTGAAGAAAGACATTGAGTTTCCCATAGTTCAGAAAACCAGGCTTGGCATGGGCACTAAAAGGAGACAGGAGTTTCCCGTAGAGGTGCTGGCTCTGGAAACATTCCTGCAGCAGACAGGAGGGAAACTGGGCGGTTGGGACCAATATGACCATCAGGGCTTCCTTAAAGTGTGGACCAAGCACCGTGGAAAACCCTCCTACAGGTCCGAGGTTAAACTTTACTTACCAGGCAAGACTGAGGAGGATATAAGATCGCACGAGGACTGGTATCTAGAAATGTGCCGTCTCCAGGAAAAGAAGAAAGAGGTACGAGTTCACTCTGGACTTTTCAGAGCCGATTGCTAAACTAATGAACTCTTGGGTGGCGTTAAAAAGGAAGTAATATTGAGTTCTGTGTCAAAATTTCCTGTCATGATGACGATGTGTGTCCACGTTAGTCTTTTTTTGTATTGTAAGCTACTATATGTTAAGAAAACCTGAATGGCCAACCAGATAATTGGTAAGCTGCTTGAATTTTGCTAGTACGTTGTAATGGTTGGCTAGAGTGGAAAAAAAAAATCATGGCCGCTATAGTTTAAATTACTAATTTGTTTTAAATTTGGGAAAGAGTACCAACTAAGTGCATTTGAAAATATTGCTGAAAACCTGCAGAAATAACTGTAGGAGTGGCAGGATGGGTCAGTATTCTTTCGGGGGGGGGGATAGGATTAATAAACAGTCCCACACACAAACACCTCTATGCTGGGAGAAAAGGCAACAATATTATGTGGTGATCCATGAGGAGATTTTAACAAGCTGCAATTTAGATCAGCGCCCACAAAAAGAGTAGTAAAACATAATAAAAAAAAGTGAAAATCTGAGTTTAGGGATTATTTTAGTTCTACAAAAATTCTTTGAACATGGAAAATGAGAGGAAACGACGTATTCTGTATAAAATATAGTTTTCTGTCCAATCAGTGAGCAACAAAGTTCTATTGTGAGATACTCTTTAGTAGGTTAGTATGCAGATTTGGCTAAAGCCACAAAAAAAGTTGGGCTCCCGAGTGACGTAACATCTGGAGATCGCTACTTCAAATCCCGATGTGGCCAGGAGTTCTAGAGAGCGGTGGCATGCTCCATCTCCCAATCAGTTACAGTGACATTAGGCAGTCATGGACGTCTGTGAGCTCATGCATAAGGAAGTGGGCGCATGGTGCTTTCTTTTGAGTGTGTTCTGCCGCTCCCGACTTTGCAATTTCAGCAGTACGTAAAGATGCAGTAAGCTGGCTTCATGTGCCTTGAATGAACCACATGATAGCTTTCGCCCTCCCTGGTTGATAGCTGTCGTACGATAGGTGGAAATATATTAGTGGCTATAATAGCGAGAACATCTGGCGGGGGGAAAGAATGCCACAAAATGTTTGGGAAAGTTTTGTTTCCACCTCACTGCATTAACAATATAATGATTAACATTATAATCATTATCGTTTGCCGTAAATATTTCTCATCATAGTACGCCATTTTGGACAGTCCATGATTGTGCTTGGATCGTAGTCTTTTGCCCGCATTTTCTTTTATTGGAAATGTGATGAGGACATCAAAAAATACGATGGTAAATATTCAGCGTGTCATTGATATTTAGAATAGTTATACCATAACAGATGCGTTGTACCAGTTTAACTGTTGTCATGAGAATCATTTCCAGTCTAGTGCAGTGTAGTCCTTTATGCTTGAATATGCTTTAAATTGTAAAAACAGGGTAGACTACCTTTATCAAGCACCTGCCAGATGACGAGCAGAAAAGAAAGTTGAGTATCCTGATTATCTTATCACCATGTTAACTTGAGTGGTACCGAGTTCGATGCTTATCCAACAGTGCACATGTTCAAAAATCCAGTTTTGCGTGTAAACACTCCACCTGTAATTTGGCTGAAAACATACTTTATTTACTAGGCTATTCAGAAATGGAGGTCAGAAAGGCAGCGAGAACGGGAAGCTCGTGTACATCATGAACACCAGGTCGGGGAGGCTGACAGAAAGGAGCAAGAAGTAGCTCAAGCAGGAGCCCAGCGCCTCAAACAGGAAAAGGAGCGCAGGGAGGCCGCACTCCGTCTGGAGGCCTGGAGGAAGCAGCGGAGGCAGGAGCAGGAGCAGGAGGAGGAGCAGAGAATCAGGGAAGAGGTGCTGCGGAGCAAAAGACTAAAGGAGGAGAGGCGGAGGCAGCAGGAGGTCAAACTCACCGTGGAGGCCTACATCAGGGAGAGGGAAGAAGAAGAGGAGCTGAGAACGCTGGAAAAGGAAGCGCAGGAGCGAGAGGAGGTGGAGGAGAGGAGGAGACTGGCTGCCGAAGGCATCAAACGTTTTCAAGAGAGGGTGAGTTTAAAGAGAACAAACAGTAGTTGAGATTTTGATTTCTAAAAACTCCGAGCACAGTTCTGTTTCTCCGTATAGGATCTACAGAAGTTGGAGACCAAACTGCAGGACAAGCAGGCTAAAGGGGAGGAGGAGCTGGAAAGGCTGAAGAAGCAGGCTAAACTAAAAGAGAAGGTGATAGTTCAATGGAAATATATAATCTAGTGACATATTAATTAACCTTTGAGAGAGATCACTAAATACTGTATGTTTCTCTTCAGGTTGAAAGTCACGTTAGCCGAGATCCTTCAAGACTCTGGAAACCAACCAAAGGATGGGAAGAACACACCAAAGAGATCGGGCCAACAGGTGGAGGACCCGTCTATCACATGTTCCATAGGTAGGGATTTATACAAGAATCTGTTTACATAAGCCACAGGTAAAGGATTTTTCATTTCACAAATCATGTCCTAACATAATTATCCCAAGTGAAAGTTCAGCCTCACATCAAACCCAGAATTTGAATTGAAAATTTCTGGCATCCAGTATCTCTGACCAAGAACGGAAACCGAAAACTGCCGTGGCTTTCAGTGGCGTAGACAGCCTGTGATTCGCGGAGTTTCCCTTCACTGTGGAGAGACTGCGAATAAAACTGATCGACTCCGCACAATAAAATAGTCACAACATTATAACTTAAAGCGTATCAATATAACAGCTGCTCAAAGTGTATGCAATGAACTTGATGAATATTAAAAAATACCTTTATATCACAAACAAAGGCAAATGCTTCGTTTTGAACTGATTTTTTCACTGTTAATATCCTAACATACATTTTATGACCATTATTTATGTGTAATATGAAGGAATGGCTTTTTGGTATGAAATGTCTTTCTTAGGCTGTTTTTTCACTTGGTTCTAAGGGTACACAAACTTTTGCTCTTGGTTGAAAAGAGAAGTCTCGAGTCAGTTAATGATTGCAGGGGTGTGACTCAACCAATGGCAACAGACAGGTGACAAATTAAAGGAAAAAACAACACAAGAAGCCACCAGTACAGCTTCACTGCTAATTGGCAAAGACTGGACAAGTCTCTGGAACTCTACTGTGGGAATGAAATTTTTTTTTTAAGATCATAAGATGTTCCCTCAGGTGGTGTTTGATGATCGAGATAGTGTTGTCTTAAGCGTCACACCAAAATCTCCTATAGTTCAGTTTGAGGTTTGGTGGCTGGGAAGCCGACAGCATATGACTTACATCGTTTGTAGACTCATCAAAACATTCAGTCAGCCCTCGTACCTAGAGGCAGTGTGGAAGAGAGACCTCTCATCAGGATGGAAATATTTCAACATAACTTGTACTGATTTGCAGTGACACTTCCCTTTATGGAGACAAATGGGCTCAAAATCATGCCATCAAAACTCCCCATGTTTAATTTGTCACCTGTCTGTGAGTTATGACTACAGGTTTATTTCTAGATCTGTTTGAGTTGTGTGCCAGTGTTAATTAATGTATTTTGTATGAACGTAACGCTAACGTCCACTCATGTTTAATCTGTCCATCACAGAGCAATACCGACATGGAGACAAGACCTTTAATCCTGGGCTCAGGCTTCACACAGCATCCACACATGCACGAGAATGTAATGAACTCTTGCTGTTTTTGTGTAAAATAATGTCCATGTGTGTTATTTGTGAGAGGTTTTTTTTTTTTATATATATATATATGATGTAGTAAATTATATCAAACTGGTCACTGCTGTTAATTACAACATAAAGACACAGGTCCAATAGCTTTTAATGTGTAGTGTGTTTAATAATAATAATAATAAAAACCCTTAGCTTAACTCCTTGCCTTATGCAGCAATTTTCTTATGACCAACGTTTCAATTTAGAATTTTTGCACCTGTATTTAATAGGATTTAAAATAAAATGCTACAGATAACATTGAAAGTTGTTGTTCTCTCTAAATAGCAACTGGTTTCCAGTGTTTGATGTCAGCAGTATCATTCATTCCCAATACATTTCTTAATTTGAAAGAAATCAGAGATTTAAAAATGCACTTATTCTATAGAAAGAGTGGTGACTGAAATGTTCTTACTCAGTATTTGGTGTAATAATTATGTTCTTAAAGCCTCTTTACTAAAACATTGGAAATATGACCGATATACAACTTTAATATATGAAATTGGATTGTAGCTGACAGACGCTTTAATCGCAGAATCGGAGCACCGTCTGAAAACAAATCTATAAACATAAATATTTACATTTTATTCAGGATTTTTCTACTTTTCACAGTACATGAGTGACACATACTTAGTTAGGGTCCCTTTGTGTCATTGCTAGAAAATAAGTAGTTAGCTCTGATGAACTCTTTGCTGAGTGAAATGTAGCACTTAAGCGTACATTCCTTGTCTGTGTAAGATGAAAGTGGGTTACATCATTTCAATAAAGTGCTAAATAGTTGTAAAAGTAGTCTTTGTTTATTTCATTAAACTCTTTATAATACCTATACAACCTTTATATACCTTTCCTAATAGTTTTAATGTACTTACTGAATAATATGCTCTATGATGATTAATAAGCAGAGAGTTTAAGGGTGTTTTGTAACTGCCGGTAAGGTAAATGTAACCTTGTCAATCATGTTCGTGTGGGTCCTCAACTGAAGATCCTTTCAACATACTCGGTGCTGTCTGACTTTATAGCATACAGCCGTGGAATAATGACTCCTAGTCGCTCGATCCGGTGTCACCCAGAAGAGGAGTTCCCTTTTGAGTCTGTTTCCTGTCAAGGTTTCTTCCTCATGTCATCTCAGGGTGTTTCCTTCCCACCATTGCCTCTGGCTTGCTCATTAGAGATTTCTGTAAAGTTGCTTCGTTGACAATGTCCATTGTTATAGGTGCTATAAATAAAATTGAATTGAATTACATTGAAATGCTCTGAATGTACATATGTATTTAGTATGTATTTATATATCATTTTTATTTGTACAGCAGAAATTGATGGAAATCATTTACAAGGAAAAGAATCCTGACCTTAAGAAGAAATCTTGAGAGAAATCCTGTTTTTAAAAATAAATACATTTAAAGACCCAGAACCAACCCTCTTCTGGATGACACTGAAGAGAGGAATTAAATATCATTATTCCTCCATAATTCATAATTCATTCATTGATAATACCGCTCTATCCGTCTGGGTCGCGGGGAAGCTGGAGCCAATCCCAGCATCTTCGGGCGAGAGGCGGGGTACACCCTGGGCAGGCCACCTCAGGGCCACCCCTATGGGCAATTTAGAGTAGCCAGTTGACATAATCTGCGTGTCTTTGGACTGTGGGAGGAAACCGGAGCACCCGGAGGAAACTCACGCGTGCACGGGAAGAACATGCAAACTCCACACAGGAAGGCACCCTGGGTGACCCGGGGATCGAACCCAGGACCTTCTTGCTGTGAGGCAACAGTGCTAACCACTGCACCACCGTGCCGCCTTTATTCCTCCATAATTGTATACTCTTAAATCAAATCGTATCAAGTGTGTTGAAAGGATGATGTTTATGAGCATCATGGTCTCGATACTGATGATCACTGCAATATTTCTTGCCTGATGTCATTCCCAGTAGTAGTTGTCTTGCCCAACAGTTCGGGTACATGTCTACTCCATCTAGGTGTGATTATGCACTAAAAAAAGAATAATAAACTTTTTTTTGGGTAGTGCAAATCTTTAGAGTATCCGTGTGGACCTATCCATAGCTGTCACAGGTGCAGAAAGTAGTGAGAGGAGACACAGCAGTGGAAGTGTTTCAGAGAGACTGAGACTGGTTCATAATTTTTCCACAGTTAATTGACATGATAAATATTGAAATGTTTTTGGGTCATTTTTTATATATGCCCAGGACTCCCATATCCCTGAACCAACGCGAGTTAACGGCTTTGAACCAACAGGACTTTTATTTTGGCGGATGTTTCCCTCATTGGCGCTCAACCGGAAGCCGTACAGCTGCCTGCACAAGTAAAGATGGCGGAAGAAGACAATTCATTTGATGATTTTGAGCAAATTGACTTTTTAAAGGACAGACATGTACGCTTTTTTCAGAGATGCCTTCAGGTGCTACCGGAGCGATATGCTTCATATGAAACTAGCAGGTACATAAACAAGTTCACCCCTGCTCTTGTTTTTAAAGATGCTTTTTCCGGTTTTTTTTTTTTTTTTTTTTTTTTTAAACCGCTATGCTAGTTGTGCTATCCGTATAACTCATACAATCCATCGAGTAGGAAGATAACTAGCTAACACCTTATATTATGCCCTAACATTGACAATATTCCAAGTATTAGATATTTGACTAACCTACATGTAAATAAGTGTGTACATTTACTTCTACATGAGGCTGTCAGACTACATTACATTACTGACGATGCAAATAAAGCGAAACTAAAATGTCGATTAAAAACAAACCAGGCCGGTAAAAATGTAACATGCTGATACCACGTGATCTCTCATCTGAAAAATGTGTATTAGCGTCGGCTAATAATATTGTAATACTGTACACTTATTACAAAAAGTGCTTTTTCTGGCAGGTTTATGTTGTTGGTTTAAATATGTCGCAATCTCTCTGCATGTTTTCTTTTTCCTTTTAACTCCAGGTTGACAATTGTATTCTTTGCCTTGTCTGGACTTGATGTTCTTGATGCGTTGGATGTTGTAGACAAGTCCAGCTTGATTGAGTGGATCTACTCTTTACAAGTTTTACCCACAGAAGATCGTACGTCCTGTCCTGCCTCTCACACTTCTAATATTTGCTTGCAACTAAAAACCTGTCAGAACTATACCTTTTTCCACTTAGAGTACAGATGCACACTAGAGCTGATGGAATATATCAATATAGTGATAAATTATGGCATAGTGCTATTTTAATTTTTAATTGTAGTGCTTTGAATTTCAGCGAAAACACTTACCATGTTGACCATTAGATGGCAGTGTTGGTGTTTGCACAAGCTGAAAAATACTGACCTTTTGCATATTGATGGTTTGTTTCATGCTTTTTTTCCCCCCCTCGTTATCAACAGAATCTAATCTTTGGCGCTGTGGCTTCCGGGGATCATCACACATTGGCGTTCCATACAATGCCTCAAAGGTTGCTGTATAATCCTATTTAACACCATGCACCGGACCGTACACTTACCCTGTAGCTACACTCATTGGCCTTTTTCTCAGACACACCTACCGCTGAGGTGCACTTTGTAGATATTGAATTACTGATAATACACACATAATACCTCAGCCACAGTTTGCGCCATCCATGAGTGGAAAGGAACCACTATATATTATTTGACACACGTGGCATGTTGGGCCACCTTGGAGGTGTACAGGTAGATACAATAGCTCATGTTTTTCTCCTCTAGTTTCAGCCCCCCTTCTTTGGATGACAATGTGGACTTTGTTACAGATGTATAAAGTTTCTTTTTTTTTTTTTTTTTGGACTATTAAAGCCACCTAAGAGAAGGAGGCAAGGAAAGAAATAGATTTATGTTTAAACAAAACTCCAAGGAGAGACGAACAATAAAATGGGGAGGAAAAGTGTGAAAAACTGTGGAAGCAGAAATAGCAAACGAGAGAGGTGTAAATGTAAATATTGAGCTGGGGATGTGTTGTTTAGCTAGACGTATGTTGCATGCTACGAGGATTAGTTTAAGATCAGGACACCATGGTTGGCTGTATGTTTTTGGTTGTCATTGATAACTGGTATTCCTGATACGTGTGTACTGGCACAAGTATGTACTTGATAAACTGGCAGATTTATTCATTTTAATTTGGGATTAGCTCATGAGTTGAGTCTTTCGTATAGACTGTATGTTTCTGTTTTTTCTTTTGTGTATGTGTCTAACCTTGTGTCACCTCACTCGCAGGGCCCTGGAACTCCTCATCCGTATGACAGTGGCCATGTGGCTATGACCTACACTGGCCTGGCCTGTCTCATTATTCTGGGAGACGACCTGAGTCGGGTCAATAAGGAGGCCTGTCTGGCGGGTTTGAAGGCCCTACAGCTGGAGGACGGCAGGTATTTATTCTCACAGGTGTAGTAATCCAAACCTCAGATGCTCTAATATGCACTTGGGAAATTCAGTAAGACAGACGAACTAAACATCAGACTTATAAACTACACATCAGCTTATCAGAGACATTAGAGGAGTTCGTATCAAATCTTTTTGTTACCCCAGAAAAATACAGGGACAGTATTCAGAGAAAAGAAAAACTTAGCACTTATAAGATACAGTAAGTAGCTAATGGTTGGTGTTTTCCCCCTAGTTTTAAGAAATTCACAAAACTTTTAAGAACCAAAAGCTCCTAAATGTTTGTGAAAACTTGGGGGTTAGTGCACTTTTTTTTGTTTACCACATAATTCAGTATCTGCCATACATGTTGCTTCATAGTTTTGATGTATTCAGTAATGTTTTACAACATAGAAAGCAAAAAAAAAAAGAAAAACGTATGAAAAAGAGCAGGTGTGTCCAAACGTTTGACTGGTCGTGTACGTGTGATTATATTTCTTTATATCCAGTGTAGCTCTGTACAGTGCTGAAGCTTTTGTGCTAACAGTAGGACGGGACTGAGATCAATGTAAATGTAAACTTTGCATCTTTTTCTGCACTGGTAGAAGGTGGTGTCTGTTCTGCGTAGTCTGCAAAGCAGTAACATACAGCGCGAAGGCCATTTTGTCCCAGATATGTGATCGTGTTCTTCACTGATAATGCGAATGCTTAAAATATCCTAACCGACATGCAGGCTTGCAAGTGCCCCCTTTCATGGCAGACCGCGTGAATCAGATGTGCTGTGTGCAATCCATTAAAGTGTTGACGGTCTGTTTTTGTCTACTGTGCAGTTTCTATGCCGTTCCTGAGGGAAGTGAGAATGACATGAGGTTTGTGTACTGCGCTGCTTGTATCTGCTATATGCTGGACGACTGGTCGGGAATGGACTGCACAAAAGCCATCGATTACATCAGGAGGAGCATGGTGAGTCTGAGACGCTTCCATTTTCAGGTCTCTCAAGTTCCTTCCTCTCTAGCGCACAGCGAGCAACCCTGCAATAAAGACATTAGTGTATCAATCACTCTACAGAGGCAGTGCAGACGTTATGGATTAAGCTGTAATCTAATAACATTTACTTTATAGAGAGTCGTTAGCCTGCTTTGCTTTTTGCTTTACGGTCAAGTTGCACCGATCAGCCTTTTAGTTCTGCAAACAAAGCTGTAGAACATGACCTGATACAGTAATGACCTCAGCACAAACGCTGGGCTCTGTTACGGCTGCCCTTCATTTCGACCACCTGAGCTCAAGGGGGGCGAAGGGTTTTGTCTGGCTCAGAGTAAATCCACTGCGTTTCAGGCAGTCCTGATCTTACAGAATACAATCGAGTGCGGAGGTCTGTGTCTCTGAGGACTTGGACTGGAAAAAAGCCATCTGTAGCCGGGAACCGAGTGAGCAAAATTGGTTACACGTTCCGGGTTTCACTAACCAGTCGTCGGCATCTGTGAGGCCGTGTACATAGGGTGGATGGCGCTTTCGTCCGAGTGTATTACGCCGCCCTTTGACACAGCATGAGCAGCAGTTCGGAAACATGCCTAGCCCCATTTCTGCTCATTTTGTAAATAAAGAAATGTAGTTGTGTCCTGCAGCAAGACAACAATCTCAAACATAGGTTTCTACAGACCTGATCTTAAATAGGTAGCACACCAGAGTTGTCAATAGTCAGTGGCGTCAGGATTACAAAAGATCCAAAGGCTTTTCAGAGGACATGAAACAGTTTAGAGGGCTGTTATAAAGGCAAGGGCTGGACACACAAGTTATTAGAGAATATCACATTCAGACAGAGAGATATTCAAGCTTTTGAGCTGAGAATTTTTTTCCTGATTTTTATCCTAACACAGCGCTCATTGTTACTGATAACGAACGAACCTCGAAGAAATCCGACGCTTAATGTTTTGTTTTAGGTTTTCCGTGTATATCGTTTGATGATAACAGGACGCAAGCTTCTGCGCTGGACTCTATCTAACCTGTATAAATATGCTGCTGAAGCTAGCGCAAACACGTAGGTATGATCAAAGATGCCCCGTGTTGCAGGTTTGCTCTCAGCCTGCTATAAATAAATGGTGTTAAGCTGGAGGGATTTTCAGGGCACTGATCCTCTTAAGGAGCACATTTCGGTGTTTGAGTACTAAACCCTCCCATGGGGGTGTGAAACAGAAAAGAGATGGTTGTAAATAGTCGCTTATTAGGGATCACAAATGATATCTAGGCTTTGTTTAATTCCACCTGTTTTTCTCATGACTGAGGATGTGGAAAGGAACAGTTTCTTCTTCTCTTGGTGTTTTAAGCAGAGGTTATTGTTATGCTTTCGCGATCTCTTCCGGTATTGTGTCGCCGCGTTCGCTCTGCTCCAGTGCACGATAAAAGAGTCCCGTACGTTTCTTGTTTACTCTGGGATAACGTAAGTGACATTAACTGTTTATGTAAGCGAGTCAGGTTTAGGGAGTGTTTAATGTGGAACTAAAAGGCTGTTCAGACTCAATAGGCCATATTAAAGTGAAACGGAATCAAATGGCTGTGTCTAAATAAACCACCGTGACTAATTAAGCTACAGAAATCACTGATGAGTTTATGATTATGTACCTAGTGCTCAAGGGATACGGCTGCGGAACTGGATTCGACTGGAGACACTGCACGATTCAAATCTTTTTCAAGCTGCTTATCCGTACACCGTCCACATTATTAGGAACACTTGTACCTGCCCATTCACATTCATGCAGTTATCCAGTGGCAGCAGCACAGTGTGTACAATAATGCAGATACAGCTTCCGTTTATGTTCGAATCAAACCTCAGGAACGATGTCATCTCACACTTTTTGACTTTGTTGCTGGTGCCAGAACAGCAGGTTTGAGTATTTCAGAAACTGCTGATCTCCTGGGAGGCACAACAGTGTCTAGAGTTTACACAGAATGGTGTGGGAGAAAAACATCTAGTGAGTATCAGAAGTGGCGTTTAGATAAGAGAAGTGAGAGATGAGTGGTAGAGCTAGAACCATATGACATTGTTTTGTTTGATACGGGGCTCCGGATTCAAACGACTGTCTAATAAAGTAGGCTATTGACCGTAAAATACCACTTTGTATAACATGAGATGTAAAAAAACATTTAAACTTAATCAAGCCCTCTGAAGAAAGTAGATTCCTCTTGATCTTGAATTTAAAAAGCACTCTTCTAATCACGCAGTATTTATGCCACTTGCGTTGAAGTGGATACTGTCATGGAGGAAAGATTTAAGCATCAGGCTGTCTTCCGGTCATCAGGACAAGATGGAAAGGAATATTGCTCCGGTACTTTAAAATATTAAGGCCCGCTTTGCTAAATGAACCATGCGTCAATTCTGTCTTTGGGGGGGAAATATATAGAATGCAAATAATAATGGCGTCCTCTCAGATTGACTATATTCCAGTGTTGGTTTCTTTCACCATACCTACATCTTTATTCCAACAATACATTCAGCTAGTAAAGGGATTTGGGTAGGAACCAAGGATGAGCTTGATTATATTGCTTTTGAGACGGATAGAGCAGGCAAACATCGGTCATCAGAAAATGGTGTTCAAGATGGAGTTCGACAACGGTCACCTCGCATTTTCTCACGCATTTTCCTATATTTCAAAATCCGCGTGATGTTTAGGGTCAAGTACGGAGAATGTTTCAGTTTCTCAGTCCAAGTTCTTTGATTTGTCAACATGGAAAAACCCTTCAATTAAACTAGGAAAAGAAACCGCGCACTGGAAACCACACGCATGCGCCTGTCTCAGAAGGATCATCTGTGTTTTACAGAATGGCAGCATGTATATGTAATGGGAAAAGTAAAATAAAAAACAATCTAAGAACAGCTAATATGTGCAAGTGGTTGGGAGAAACTTGACTCTGAAGTAAATTTACAGCTTACAAAATAATTCACTGATATTACAGGACTCTGGTCAGACTTCCGAAACTGGGGCTAATCCATACAGTGATGAGATGCAGTCATTGCGTTTGGAGCTTTTTGTGGTGGCTCAACAGTTCTGTCAGAAGGTTCAAACCTCAGCACTGCCTAGACGCAGTACGTCCTGTATTAGCTAAAGTGCAAGCTGTTTTAGATTTTCCTGTGCCAAAAACCCGACGCCAGCTTCACCGTTTTCTCGGGATGTGTGGTTATTACCGGGGGTTTTGTAAAAATATTGACAGTGTGGTGGTGCCCTTGACTGATTTAGCTAGCCCCTCCCGTCCTTTTCTGTGGTCCACCGAATGTAAGGAATCTTTTGAATCTGCGAAGGCTCTTCTTCGTAGTGTCCCTATATTGGCTGCTCCTGACTTTTCATGTTCCTTTAAATTGGAAGTGGATGCCAGTGCTTATGTGTGCTGGTGCGGTCTTGTTAAAAGAAGGCACTAATGGGATCGACCATCCGGTGTGCTATTTCTCAAAAAAATTTTATAAACATCAAATGTACTATAGTACGATCGAGAAAGAAGCCCTAGCCTTACTTCTGGCTCTACAGCATTTTGAAGTC
>JAQQZR010000039.1:13650562-13699874 GCA_030068235.1 Notoglanidium macrostoma | reverse complement strand
GAGAACCCCCCAGATCTGCACCTTTACCTAGTAAAAGGTTATTAACAAAAAGCTTGGCTAAACATATAAGTTTTCAGTCTAGATTTAAACATTGAGACTGTACATGCTTTCCAAACCCACTGTATATTTATTTCCTTATATTTTGATTAGGTTTGGGATTGTTTTTGGTTCTCCCTTGAATGGAACCCAAAGGATATGGTACATGCTACAGTGATCATTTACATGCTAATGTACATTATAGTTCGATTATTTCCATGGTCTTTTCATCATCATTCAATTCAGTGCACATGCTAAGCAGACACATCCTTTTTGAGATGCTCCCTCAGGAGCGTTAAAATGAACTTCATGCATTATTCATAATCTATTAAAGAGGCTGTGTTCTGCAGTAAACCAGATTCAGCTGATTTGCATGTAGATTTTGTCCTTGTCCACACAGAAGCTGGAAAGATATCCTACATGAAAAGTCTCGATGGGATTTACTGTGTGTTGCTGAAATGATTAGCAAAGATCGGCAGCAGTTCCGATCATGCAGCGATACTCAGCCTAATTGTATTTCATCTCCGAGGTCAAATTAACGTAAGCTAGTGTACGTTTTAAAATGGTGCACATGGAGCATATTTCCGTTGCACTGTAGGTGATCTACACCATAGCTTTACTTTTCACTGTAAGGAAGGAGGAGGTGTCATTTTGAGTTTGTCTGCTGATCAAAGAAACAGCTTTTGGATTTAAACTTCCAGGGATGAAATGCTAAGTGTAATACAGTTACCTGAGCTCTGTTCTGCTAGTGTGTGTGTGTTGTTCAACTGACTCGCATTTCTCTTCTCCTCTCAGACCCACTGCACACCTATTTTGGCGTCTGCGGCCTGTCTCTGATAGGCGAGCCCAGTCTGCTGAAGGTGCACCCTGCGCTGAACGTCAGCTACAGAGCCTTCGAGTGCATGCAGCAGCTGCACCGGACATGGAGGGAGAGCTGCACATGACAGCCTGACACACACACACAACCACAGCAGCCTCCGAATCACACGCAATGCTGCACCTCGTCCCGCTGAGCCCAGCTGCGTTAACCTTAGCAGTAGATAGAAACCAAGCTGACCATGGACCGTCTCCCATAGTGGAGGCAGAGAGGAGGCGATGAATAAATAATTGGGTCCAGCCTAATCAATTATTGAACCTGAAACTGTCAATCGCTGCTTAACCCAAGCAGAACGTTGTTTGGGCCCCTCGTGCATCAGCAAGACGCATTGTTTTCTTTTCCTGAGCTGCAATCAGGTGTTTTGTTAGATTCCTGACATGTCCAATTTTCTCCATGTTACTTTTGATGCTTTCGTTCGCTTTCAATGTTTTACTTGAGTGTGGAAACTCTAATAAGAATAACTTTCTTAGAATGTCTGTTCAAGCAAAATGTCCATCTGAAACCTACTTTAAACTGTTCTTTGGTCCAGTCACATGATCTCTAATAACGTGCCACTTGTATTTAAAACTTACTTTCTTTTTAAAAGCAAAGGTTGTTGCATTGTTTTAGTAATGAACAGAGCACCCCTTCTCCTCAGTGAATGTGCCTCAGATAAATAACTCCCTGATTAATAACTCGTCCTTCTTCGACCCCACGTTGCTGCAAATTGACGTCACTTCTCAAAAAGACACTCGAATGCGTTTCAGCAAATTTGGAGAATTTATTTTTTCTATGCCTATAAAAATATCAATATTAGAGATGAAAATCAAAGCCTTTCTATAATTATGAAATGCCAATACTGTAAATGACAATTTCAGTGTGATTATTAAATAACTGTCTTTTATGTAGAGGAAAGTTTATAACTGTGCCTGAAAGGCAGTGCATATTTAAATGGGGAAATAAAGTATTGAATTTCTGTTTTATTCCTCTGTATTCTTTTATTATTCAGATGAGCAGGGCAAGAATCAAACATAAAGCCTTTATTTTCTTGGTCGTTTAAGTTTACTGTAAAGATTTTAAGCTGTAGTTAATACTTGCTTGGAACTAGAGGCCATTTCAGCAAGATTTTACTCCAGACTGATGCTGTTCGTGGTTGAATGACGAGCAGCATGGTTTTAGATTAACTGTAATTAGCAAAAAGATTATTTGCTTTTGCGCTCAACTCGTATGAAGATCACAACATTGTCTGGCTTCATGTGTGCTTTAGATTAGCGGACCATCTTTAGATTTGGTTCTAAATGAAACATCCAAGATGGAACTCTTCCAATTACTCTCATGAGTTTCAGTCGATCGCGTTATTTTTGATGGTTACAATAAATTACGTACATTTAATCATAAGACGTGTGCAAATGATTTTTTTGGAGAATCTTCCAGAATATTACTGTTTAAAAAATGACTGCCATCAATACTGAGTGGTTTAAAAAAATAAAAATAAAAACACACCTTGTAGGTTGGTTCTTTAAAATTCAAGAGCCTTGGTAAATCATATAGTGTATATACACTGCACCTGTAACTCCTGGAATATCTGTCAGCATAGGTATCAAATATTACAGTTTAGTATAATGTTAACAATACACCTAATTCCGATAGAATGGTAATCATCGTACTTCGTCTGTACACTATGTGAAAGCACTTCATTTTTCCAACTGAAGAACACCCTCGAATGCATCCACTCCTACATGCAATCACTCATAGATATCCCTCATACCATGATCTTTAAGCAAATAACCATAAACAGATTCATTTGAATCATAAGTCAAAAGTGTTACATGAACTGCAAATGTACTAAACAGATGCTCAGACTTATATGATCGGACCATGCTGATATTAATGGTTTTTTAATGCGTTGTTCCGTATGGAAGGACAGCTGTGACCAGAGAGGTCAGAAATGCAGCTAAAAGGCAGTAGACATGTCTAGCAATTATTGATTCAGAGGAAGTAAAATGCTGCAGTTGACTTGTGATAATGACTTTCCAGTAAGTGAATACATTCATCTGATGCGTTATAAGTCAACTGAAATCTACTGCCAGCTAGCTTTAACTGAATTCAGTTACTGCATGAAACTCTACTACACAATTAACACTGGCAGTTTCATCGTTGGTATATGAGGTTTGGGAGTTTATAAGCAACCGCTAACTAAATATCTGTCAGTATTTGTAAAATTATAAAATTTTGCCATTATTTGTACATTTGCAATGTAATTTGGGCACAAGTAAAACAATCTGAAATGCTATACTAGAGCTATACATTAGAATATTATGCTATGCACTTTTATTCATAGTAACATAAATGCTGAACTGGGATTACCACAATAATAATTAAGGACTTCGTAGTCCTGTGTCTTCCTGATGCCTAAATTAGCTATTGACCATTGTAGTGCCTGTTACCTGTTACTGAAAAAAATACACTCTGAATGACTTGTATTATTAATTGTTATAATTAATGTGAGCTTTAATTGGTTATAATTAAAATTATAGTAGTTTCAGCAATCTCCTTAGATGTTTTCTTTGATTGATACATGCCAATAATTCGACCCTTCTGAAACCGATTAACATCTTTTCCACGACCACAGGATGTGTCTTCCGACATGGTTGTTTATGAAATGAGAGGCTAAAACATAATCATCCATGCAGAAATTATCCAATGGGAGGCTCTTACCTATTTGCTTTGTTAAATCCAGGTGGTGACCTTTTTTTTTGGACGGGCAGCGTATGATGCTTTTAGGCTCTCAAGGTTGCAACTTTTAATTCCCAACCTCCAACCAGAAATAGCCAAAGAAATCACTCCTTCAACTTGAAATTCCTACTCATCAACTAATTTTCTCAGTTACTGTACTAGTTCTTCTCCAGTTTACAGAGTGATGTAAATTAACATGGCTGCACACAGCATCATAATGACACTCTTTACCTTTATATGAGTTATACTGTATTTCCTTGAGGTCATTCACTATGTAGATATATTTGCTTGTTAAATCTATAACACTGACTATACAGATTGATGTTTGAGGAAGAAAATATACAACAATCATCAACGCTAGCTTATAGTTAACAAAAGTCAAACACTGAGGCATCAATGTTCTATGTCCAGTCTCAATAAAACTGTCATATAGCTGCACTGCATTCTGGATCTTCGAGTCCAGCTCTCACTACTCCACACCTATGTGGGATTTCTCATTAACATGACAATGAACATTGCTGGAAAATGCTAAATGAGAAAAGAAGCATTTTTTTTTATAATTTTTTTTTTTTTTTGGAGCTAACAGTGAAAATTGACTGCTTTGCTTGAGATTGTTGGAAATTTTTCTCCTATTACACACCTTTGTAACTGCACTAGCAATCTCTCCCCAGTAACTTCAGCACATCGCACAACTTCTCACAGGAATAACAAAAAGACAGCACCAACCAGCAAACATCACAAATATATAAATATATCTAATATAGTACATCAGGGTGGAGTGTACTCTTAATTGGAAAGGCGATAATGGATGACAACAGCAGGCAACACTACTACAACTTAATGCCAAATGCTAAGCAGTTAATGTGAGTACAGTATTATGAGCTCAAAGTCTGTTATTATTCAGTGTCTAATTGAAGGTTTTGAAAACTTGTATAATCAGAAATCATGTGTCTGGGTGTTCGGCCATAAATTACTAGGCAATGTCTCCTTTAACTAACAGCAACATACTAATTTCAGAAAACATCAAGCCAACATTATGCAGGTCTGGGCATCCAGGATCACCCCAGTCTACTTCCATCCATCCATCATCTATACCGCTTTATCCATCTGGGTCCCGGGTCTGGAACCAATATCAGCATCTTCAGGTGATAGGCGGGGTACACCCTGGGCAGGTCCGCCAGTCCACCACAGGGCCAACACAGACAAACAGCCACACACGCACCTACGAACAATTTAGAGTAGCCAGTTGACCTAATCCTCCGGAGCACCCGGAGGAAACCCACGCATGCACGGGGAGAACATGCAAACTCCGCACAGAAAGGCACCCTGGGTGACCCGGGGATCGAACCCAGAACCTTCTTGCTGTGAGGCGACAGTGCTAACCACCGCACCACCGTGCCGCCTCCCCAGTCTACTTAATGATTTTGAAAAATTAATAACAAGTTAATGAAAATTATTCAAATCATTTTTAATAGAATTAGGCTGTCTGAGGGAAAAAATGGGGAGGGAAACTACAAATGTACATTTACTGCTTTAGTTGGAGCTGTTGCTAAATGAGGCTGTGCACATAACAACAAGCCACGCCCCCTGACTGACAGCGAAGGGCGGGGCTTCATGCTGTAAAGATGATCCTAATGGTTTATTCAAATGGCCTTCTGAAGGAGCGAGCGATCAATGTCACCTTATAGCCCGCTCTTTGGATACAAGCCAATCGCGCACAGGGTGCTGTTCATGTGGCACACAGCACATAAAATCCTGCTGTCTTCCTCTTGCCCCTGTCTCATGGAGTGTGTATCCGGGGAGACTGAGCCGCACCCCTGAGCTGCTGAAGGGCTTGGCTGATGTTCTGTTCTCAGGAGTAGGCTATCCTCTCTTAGTCTTTTGTACACCTCTTTAGTACAGCCGCATCTATTGATCGGAATATTTACGATGTCTGACTCAGAGGACATAACGGAGTTCGGGAGCATAGTGGAGCGGATTGAAAAGGGAGAGGTAAGCGTGCACTCAAACCATGGATTTGCTTTTCTTTTTTTCTTTTTTTTTGCTCTCAGAAACCTGCCATTGCTTTGATCTTGGGAACATGAGAGATGCTGCATTTCAGTTAAACGCCGCCCTGTTTCTTGAGCGCGTGCAGAATGAGGACTGGATAAGGATCAGTAGTACTGAAAATGCATCAAGTCATGAATTTAGCGGGTTTTAACCGGAATTTTCTAATAAAAACTAGATGCACACGTGCTCACATGACATGTAATGGAGCATGGGTAGATTTAAAGGTGTGCCACTTGGTGACACGATAAGAAATAGAATCTAGGCACCTGAGAATATCTACCTTCATGGGCTATAAGGATCATCCTAATTACTGGCCCTAGCTGTGAACATGGCTGTGCAAAGACGGTTAGAAGAGCAGGCAGGCGCTCAAAGTTATAATGAATTACAGACTGTAAAACATTAACTACAGCACAAAGGGCTGAACTAGGCTGTAGCAACCAATAGTTTAATCAAGCTGAACATAGTTCACACAGTTTTATCTGATTAGATTGGCATTGATCAAATTAAACAATCATTCTTTACTGCTTTGGACATGGTCCAAGTATGTCCCATTTAAACTAAAAGTTGGAAAGTGAACTATAGTTTTGAATCAGAATTCTAGCTACACCGGCAGGGAACTCATTTTATTGCTAAACGCATACACAATATACATCAAAACAATAACGCCAGCTCTGTCTTAATCTACAGTACATAACCTACTACTCTTAGAGCAAGGTCGCAGTCACGTGCACTTTTTACTGTCCGTCAAAAAAAATGACCACCACCATTAATTTGAATAAGAGTTCATTTCATGACGAATACGTGCATCAACCAATAAGGTCATACTTCAGCTACAATCAGTCTCCGCCAAACGACACGCCCACCACAGACCACTGTGTAGCTACCCGACGGACACTAGCCTAGAAATACAACGTGACGACATACATAGACTCTAGAGTTGGATTTTACAGACGGCTAATGCAGGTCACGTGACGTTAATTGACAGACAGCAGACAAGGCCTTTTATTAATTGTCTAATTAGTATTAATTAAAATATCTTCCCTTTGATAGGCGACTTATCAACCAAACAAACAACTAGGAAAGAAAATATAAATAAAAAATGGCAGTATAAAGGAGTACAGGGTAGGTAGCTGCATAACTACCACACGTTCGCACCTCTGCGACCTGTGTGTGTTTGTGTGCACGCGCATAGTGCCCTGTGTTGGACTGCAGTGTGTATTCCCGTCGCACCCACTGTTCCGGGGATGGGCTGCGGATCCACCCGAACCCGCACGGCTCATCATTGTGCATCATTGTGCATGAATGGACAGACAGTTTCAGTGATCAGCATACTCTCAGTAGTTACTCTGTAACCGGTGGATGCATTATGTATACAGATCTACATGTTGCAGGCTGTAAACATGCAATAAGTCACTTTAACTATATCCTGACTGAAATTAGCGTTTAAATTTTAAACAAAATTAAAATTTGTGTGTTTTCAAGTGAATGGAAGAATTCTAGACGTCCTTTAAAATATTTGTGATTTTTTTATGCATAGTACTCGAGCAGCCGCGTGACTATATTAATCCACGCCCCCTAATTTGCATACAGCAGAGCTGCCTGGATGGTTGCTAAGACGACTTTCGCTGGCCCCGCCCTAATCCCCGGCTTTCTGCGCTCCTTCCCTTAAACTAACGGCAGTGCGCGTGTGTGCTGATTCACAGCGTCGCTTTATCTCTAGTGTCGCCTCGCGTTTGTTTTCACCTTTTACTGCTCGTCTCCGCAAAGTTCCTGGTCTTCATTTCAGCCAGCCAACACTGCTTTTAAGCCATTTATAATGTCTGCGGTGTCAAAGCGCAGCTCTGTGGGGGTAAGTGATGCAGGAAAATGACTTGAGTGCGGTTAATGTTCGGAGCTGATTAGTGGGGCGGCTGATAGCAGAGCCATGCGGGGTCCCCGGTTTTGTTTTCAACTTAAAAAAAAAAAAAAAAAGCCTATCAAAAACTGAATGAAATGAACACGGAAGCCTTTTGTGTTGTCTGAATGTCCGCCAACGACGCCTGTTTAAGTCTATAAAAGCGAAATGTCAAATTTCAAGAGTTGAAAACAAGCAGAAATGTAACAATGGCTTGCTCCCTTCCCCTTTATTTCCCCCACATGCCTTTTCGTATGCAAATCAGGCTCGAGCTGGGGTGCAGGGGTCTTCACTCTCATGTAGAAGGTACAAAATAGAACTCAAGTCTTGCACAGAACTTTTGTTGGCTGTCTGTTACCTGTCTAAAAAGATTTGCACGCTTACCATAGCAACCATTGTGCAATTCTTAATATGACTAGAACACAACTATGTGAAAGTCATAATATTAAAAAAAAAATTGTACGAATGAAAAAGTTGAAAGAATATGCCTTACCTGACTGTATTTCCTGATTCCTTTCTTATTTCCCTGCATGTTTCGTAGGTCCCTATAAAGAACATAGAGCGCGAGCTGATCTGCCCCATTTGCAAGGAACTGTTCACTCACCCGCTCATCCTGCCTTGCCAGCACAGCGTTTGTCACAAATGTGTCAAAGAGCTGCTCATGCTAAACCAGGACGACTCGATCGGCACGGACGCCGGATCCGAGTGCTCGAACCCTGGAAGCCCTCGTTCCAGAGTTCCCTCTCCCAGCATGGAGAGGCTGGACCGGCTGGTCCGATCAGGTGCGTCCCAGCTCCGAGTCTCGGCACACACACACACACATCTGACACTTGAATATGAAATAATGTTCTCTGGAGAAATGTTTGTTTTCGGTCCATTAGTTTGCTATGCAGCAGAAAATATCAAGGCTGTTGAATTTGTTACCATCTGGGTGCATATCTCCAAGATGTGAGGAGGGAGAAAGCATGATAAGATGGCTAAAGCAAATATTTAGCTTTCTAATTAATTACTTTTGTCAACACATGCCTGAACACACCTAGATCTGTAAACATGCCTATCAATTTTAGCATGATACTGCCTATGTTCCTGCATGCCATCATTTTTCAGAAATTTTTTTTTTTTGCTTACTAAAGACAACTTCCTTAGATTTGGGGGCATGAATGGTTGTCTGTTCCCAAAAGAGAGGCCTAAAGTTTAGCGACATGGCTTTATTATTTTATTAAATGGCATATTTAATCAACTATAGGCATGGTATGTGTGGACCCCCAGCAGAGAGGAGGAATTGACCAATGTTTTCTAGTTCTACCTCTCACAAAGAGTTGTCATGGTGAGGCAGTCTGGCATGAGGAGGATTAAATCAAACTGCCCAAACCTTTGGATAAGAACCTCCAGGCTTCTTTTATGTCATCCAGCATTTGCTTAAGCAAATTATTCCGCTTTATTTTTGGCTGTCACAGTGAAAGATCTGCATCAAGCTCTTGTGAATTAACAAATATGTTCCTGTTGTCCTCATCTACAGTGTCAGCTTTGCATTGAAATGTGTGACATGTAATATGATTTCATGTGTGTGCAGTTCTGGGCTATAAGCCAGGCCCTCATGCCACATTTGTTCAACATTTGTTCTGTGTTAGTCTTATTTTATTTCACTTCTCTGTTTGTTGCTTGCAGCCTCACTCAGAAGGTCATTTGGAGGGAGAGGTAGATGTGGGTTACATAATTTAAATAGCAGTAGTGAGTACAGTATTTGTAGAACCCCTGTGAACACACGCACTCTCTCACACACAACTTCTCTGTAGACACAAACAGTTCCTTGTGCGAGACGGTTAATGGACTAACAGAAATGAGACGTTTGCAACTTTTTTAATTTTTTTAATAAGACTACTGAGCATATTCACTGGATAACGTGGTGCAGCACTGAAGCCACATGTTTACCAATCCTGTTAGAAGGAACTCATTTGACCAGAATTCAGAGAGAAAGTTTTTCACTTCACAGTAGTGACTTCCTTTATATTCACTGAGAAATTCAGAAATGCCATGCAGTGTTTCTTGATGGGGTTGTGTGTTTTCTTTTCTTTCTTTCTTTATTGATTTATTTTTGCTTAAGAGTTTAGTAAAAAAAATTCTGGTCCTGATTAAAATTTTGAATATAGGAATTAGGAATTGATATTTGGTTAACCATTAGGAGAAGGGAAATTCGTTATTAATGTGGAGGTAATCAAGTATCATTTTCCACTGCAATTAAGCCTTCTGCTCGGCGTACTGTGCGTTTGTCTTGACAGACGTAATATCGAGAAACGGTTAAGGAAAAAAATTCAATCTGAAGCAAAATCCTTGAACGTCAGCTCAATATTTTAGATCCAAACTTAAATTCAAACGTTTATTTATTTATTTATTTTTTTACTTTGTATTATTATTTAACTAATGAACTTTATATGATCATGCGTCAGATATTATCCAGATATTTCCACGTTGTATTTATTAGACTTGTGAAAGGAAAACATTTTGCTGTGTAAAAAGGAACGCATTGTGAAGAGCTTGAGAAGTGCTGCGTGTCTTCTGGTGTAAAGCCGGCAAACATGCAGACCCGAGGTACCTGATCTGCGGCCAACGTCATTTAAGACTTGTAAAAGAGTGGTACTGAACATTACTGGAGATGTATTTATTACTATTTCACCCTGCAAGCTTCATATCCGATGGCCTACTCCTTCCCACGCGAGGGTAAAAACACCCCCCCTCTGATTGTTTTCAGTTTTTCTGGTCTCAAACTTGCACAAATCAGCAGTGCTGCAGTGTGCCAGATACAGCTTTTCATTTTGCCAATGACCTCATGTGGACATACGGCATAACGAATGGCTGAATATTCATTTCTGTATTTATTTGAATACTGGCGCATCAAATGGTTATGGCTATTTGAATACCTGAGCACATGCCTAGCTTCAACAGAAAGTGATCATCAGGTCAGATGACGTTTTATTCAGTCCAGTTTCTATTTGTCTCTCAGCCAGCTGATGCCACTAAAATGACCAGCAGCTGCTTTAAACCCAATAACTAGACGGAGTGAATATTTTATGGAAATGTGTTTATTTATTGGAATGTGCATTGTTTATTTTGTACCTTGTAGAAGTTAATAGCATGTGTCTAACCTAACTAATCAATCAGCGCGTCGGTGCGAATCGGTCCTGTCCTAATCTTTTTATAATGTTCTGTGTAGTTTTAGAGAAACTTTTAAATGTCTCGATCCACGCGTCGGACAGACTTGCTTCTATTCAGTGTTACTCCTGTCAGTAAATATGCTCAGTGTTTCATGCGTACAGGCGTAATTTTGCATGCGTTTCAAATCGTTTTATTCTTCCACCCACCGCAGATGTTAATAGCAGACATCAGTTTGCATCTGACCGTGCAACCCACTGTAAAATTAGAGATGTTAAAGTGAGAACCTTCTACCAAATTTAACAAGTAGCAGAGGCAGGCCTGAAGCAGATGACGCTTCAAGTGCATCGCGTTTCAGTTTTAGAGAAGTACCATAATTTTGAATGAGAGGGTGCTTGCCGTTGATTTATGGTTTTTATAGGCCAGGCACCTCTATGCTCTGCCAGAATGGCCTTACGATGACTTACTGGTCTGAGCGTTTTATTTTCTTTCCCCTCCTCTGCACTGAGTGTCATTGCGGCAGCAGCAGCAGCAGCAGCAGGCCCCAGCAAGCCGCGCTGCAGATGCTGCCTGCTCCTCCCCTCCCCGAGCAACACAGCGCAACCACGGCCTAAGTACATGCTTCTTCTTCTAACACGCCCTCACTCATTGCCAATTTCTCCCTCATTCCGCTCCCATCCGAAAAGAGCCCCATAGTCATTCCGTCACCACCGTCTCCCGTAACGATCAAGCCGTCATGAGTCCGTTACGTCTCTGTACATCTCTATGCATGCATGTTCCAGAAATGTTTTGCATCCATTGGTCACTACTGTGCCATGCAGCGTGATGTCATGATGTCATGTCTTGTGTTCATGCCCTGCATCTAAGTGTAGTCTTTTTTTTTTTTTAGCTGAGTGTTTGTTACCCGCTTGCTTCTGTCATGGTTGTAGTGAATGTTTAGTTGTGCTGTCACTGACTTTCTCTGATATCTGAGATTTTCCTTCCTGTGAAATACTAAGCTTGTGTCTGTCTCTGTAAATGTACTGTATATATGTGTGTTTAATACATTGAACTGGACAAGGAACAGGAAAAAGCTTTACCTAAGGCTTCTGTAGTTTTCCTGGTGCCATTAAAACGTTGTTAGAAGAAGCAAAAAGTTCTTGTAAGTTATCGTGCATCATACCCATGTATTATTTTTCTTCTCATTAAGTGTACATTTGCTGTATCATCTGGCTATTCAGCTATCAAGTCTATCAGGAAATTGGTCTGTAACTTACTCACACATCATTTGTTTGGTATCTCTTTGTTTGACCTTATTTGAACTTTTTATTGTCCAGATCATTGTGCACGTTGTGGCTTTTTTTTCCCCCCCGGTTTGTTGCTTTGTTTGTGAGCATCCTGAAACTCGAGTCAACTGACTCGAGTTTCATCTTCGTAGGTCAGAAGCGCTTTCACTTTTATAATTCCGTGCATCCACGTACTTGACTGACGGAGTAATATTTGTGTGAAATCAGGGTCCGTGTCCTCCTCTCCTGGCTGGAGGCGCTCTTCAGTCACCCCCCGCATCACCAGCTTCCCATGCCCAGGTTGCCAGTGCGACATAGAGCTGGGCGAGCGGGGCATCAGCATGCTCTTCCGTAACTTCACGCTGGAGAACATTGTGGAGCGCTACAGGCAGGCGGCCCGTGCCGCTGTGGCCATCATGTGCAACGTGTGCAAGCCGCCTACTGTGCAGGAGGCCACCAAGAGCTGCATGGACTGCAAGGCGAGCTATTGCAACGAGTGCTTCAAGCTGCACCACCCTTGGGGGACGCCCAAGGCCCAACACGAGTACGTCGGGCCTACTACTAACTTCAGACCAAAGGTATGAGCCAACAAAGCTGCAAAATTACTAGCATCAGATCCTGTAATTGTGTTCTGGTCATCATTTGATGTCTAGTCAGGTCAGACTACCTCTTTACACAATTACAGATTGCCAGAACATATAATGAACTACGATCATGCTGTCAGTGACGCTAAAGAGCATTATTGAGGAACAATTTAACCCCATTAATAAAATGGAAAATGTGGTTACATTTGCATTTTTACATTTCTTACATCATGTCTTTTATAGTCACAAAATGACATTTTCCTTCATTTAAGTTACAAATGAGTGTATTTTCATATTAAATAAATGACTTGACCTGTTGTCCATCTGAAAATAAGTTAGGCCTGGTATAGGGTCAGAATATAACACAAAAAGAAGGAATATGCTTGTCCTCCCAGCTCCCCGAACGCACGTGTGACCAGATTTACATTGTCAGTAGAATTTATTTTCTGTATATTCAACAAAACAGAGGGTAGTTCATACTACAGGAAAATCAAAAATCAGCAAAGAGAAATTGATACCGAAAGCAATCTAACTTGGCGTTTTAGGAAAGCTGATTTTAAGACCTTTTTGCATTTTACTAACGAGGAGAGAACGAGGTAATCACAAATCTCTTACCAGCAAGCGTTAATAAACACTTTCTCAAAAGCTATTTGAACTCCTACCACCAGAACATCAACCACCTCTATTATACAAGATCAGTTATCTGGTATAGGTTTCACCATAACCTCCCAGCTACTTTCCTTGTAGATGTGTGTTAATAATACATTGGAATGATGACTTGTAACATTAACATTGCCCGAAGTGTCTCCAAAACGAGCATCACTCTTCGGGTTTGTTTTCTTGGTTGGGATCATTTGCGAGAGACAATTGTTCATTGGATTCGAAGTAAGAGTTTCCATCTTCCTGGCTGTAGGTGTTGATGTGTCCTGAGCACGAGATGGAGAAAGTTAACATGTACTGCGAGGTGTGTCGCCGCCCAGTGTGTCACCTCTGCAAGCTTGGCGGTTCTCATGCTAACCATAAAGTCACGTCCATGAGCAGCGCCTACAAGGTCCTCAAGGTATGCAGACTCAAAACTAAGTTTGTAATGTAAATTCTGAATTCTAATCACATTCTGAAGTGTGATGGTGCATTGTATTTGTTAAAGGTTTACAGTTTCGTTTTTTTTCTTTTTTTTTTCTTTTTACCCATGCATTAAAAATTGAGCAGCGCACATGACCTGCTTAGCAAGAGCTCGGGATCATGTTGCTTGTGAACAGAAGAGCTCGGGGTAGAAAGTTCAGGCATGTTCGTTTGTCAGTAAAAACCTCCTCTCAACTTTTGGACAGTTAAATTCCTAAAGAATACAAAAAACCACCTTGGGCCCATTTTGTCTTTGGTACGAGTAGTGTAACCTTAGATTACACCAAGCAGCTCTGGGCTATGCATTTTTAATGCAATCCATTGTGCATAATAATGTTAAAGCCATCACAGAGCTCTGTGTCTTCTGTCAGTATGGTATTAGATGGTCTGAACTGCCTGAAAATTGCTGGGGCAGTTCACTTTTCCATTACGTGCCTTCATGGCCTAATAGATTTTATTGTTCCGCCAACAGGAGAAGCTATCAAAAAGTATCCATTACCTAATTAGCAAAGAGGAACAAGTGAGGACTCAGATTTCTGAACTTGAGGTCTTGATGCGGCAGACTGAGGTAAGTAGTTTGTGGGAAAATCTGAGCGCATTTTGGTATAAATGCTCACAGCAAGACTGGATCATATTTTCTTGTCAAGGATAATATATGAGCATGTTTATACAAATTTTGATGGTCAAGCTATGGAATATTCGGTTATTGATCTCTGATTTGGAGTGTTTAGGGTGTGATTGTGATTTAGGATTACCTTTTTATAATTTATTATTGCACAATTTCATTACATATAAAATGTAACGAGCTGTAATAGGTGTTTTGAAAAGTAACAAATACTGTTACTGAAACTTGAGCTTATAAAACCTATTTAGCTTAAGGTAAGCAATTTCACAGCTGGGGTTTCAGTGATTTTAAGATAGTGTTTTGGTTCTTATGGACTCAAGGATGGCCCACATTTCTCTTCTCTGCCAACTCCCAATAAACAGGGACCAGTGTATTGTGTTCTTCACTGCTCTGTTTGGGCATTTTGGCAAAGAGTAAAAACTATCTAATGATCCACAAGGACTGGTAATGGAAATGCTGCTGTAGTATATTGTGAATAGTTGATGCACTTATCTAACGCTGAACATTAGTGCTGGACCACAATTGGACTGAAAGACTGAATTGATTTCGAGACTGTTTTGACCGTGCAAATGTCTTTCTTCTATGCAAGCTGAGTAGTCTTGAGTATTTCCTCTCTTAAGTGTATCATTAGCTGATGGGAAAGAATGGCAATCGGATCATTACTGGGTATTGGCAAATAATCATAGCTCTTATCATTATATCGAAAATGAAAATGGACTAGTAGTGCTTTCGGTAATTACTGTTTGTATCTCCTCAATGTAGGAAAATGGACAGCTTGCAGAGAGACAGGCGCACGAGCACTTTGAGCGTCTATTTGAGACTCTGCAGGAAAGGAAGACTGAACTGTTGCGGTCTGTCGAGCTGTCCAGGAACCGACGTCTGGACAAGCTCAAGAGCCAGGTGGAAGAGTACCAGGGCATGCTGGAGAACAGCGGTTTAGTGGGTTACGCACAGGAAGTCCTCAAAGAGACTGACCAGTCCTGCTTTGTTCAGACTGCTAAGCAGCTTCACATCAGGTTACACCAGTATCCCCTAATTTCATTTCTTATCTTTACTGGCAAAGCCTCGCAGTCTGAGCAGAAGTTATCCATTTTGTTCTTCGAACCGCTCAGCAGTTCTAATGAGGATTAAGAGCTGCTGTTTATGTGTAGACAAGCTGCTTTGCATTGGCTAGTGGTCTCTCTTAAGGCTCTGGCCATGTACTTGTGAGCTTTGCAGAATGACCTGCATGGGTGGATTGAAGTCTAGTAAAAATGTGTGTCGTTCAGTGTAATCCTCATAATTGATGTGTATTAGGCAGCTTTGAGCAGTTTACTATCTAAGAACTGTATGTATAATGATTAGAACTGCTGTTGTATCTCACTGTCTTCTTGGGTTCAGGGTTCAGAGAGCCACAGAGTCCCTGAAGACCTTTCAGCCTGCTGCTAACCCCTCATTTGATGAGTTTATCCTGGACACTTCAAAGGAAGAGTCCTTGCTGAAAGACCTTTCATTTGGTGGAGGTAAGCGTGAGAATGGCGCACATTCATCGATTCCTGTAGGTGGGTGGTGGGGTGCTGGTGTGTCTGCTACCAGTGGCTCTCTAATTAAATAAGCAGGTTGGAGTCCTAATAAATTCTAGGATTTTGGCATAAGGAAGATTGGCAGTTTTTGCTCTTAATTCCTTTAATATTGAAATTGGAATGTTCTTCTTGTAAGGTAGAGTTTATGAAATGGGTCTGTGTTTATGTGAATATACGGAGTATACAGGTGAGCACAAAAGGTTTAGTACCCTTACTTTGAAATGGTAAATTCATTACATCATTTATTACAGGTTGGTTGTTTTAGTTGAATGTGGACCTTCCTCCTATTCCACAAATTCCTGTTCCTCTAAATACATATTCTATTTGTGTTGGTGAACTTGGGGTTTTGTCTTGTAGATAAACAATAAACTAGAGGTCCATATTTGGTTCCACAGAAAAAACAAGGGAATGTAAGCCTTTGCGCTTAATTGTATGTAGATAAAGAAAAATACAGGGAGAAACTTGAGCTCTACAGAAGCAAATATAGATGGTGAAATTGCAAGGTAGTATACAAAGTCTGCTTATTTAGTCAGAAGTCTCTCATCAGCTATGCAAAGAAAGAGCATGCTTTGTACTCTTCAGCAAAAAACATGTAGAGGGGAAAACAAAAAGACATTTCAAACGTCTTCTAAAGCTTGAATTGTACATGAATTGTTCTAGAAAACATGTTCTATGCCAGAGTTACTCAACCAAACATGAAGGTCCAGTTACATAAAATTACTTGCTTTTAAAGATCTGGATAACATGAATGGCAATGAGTCACTTTCCCATTAAATTGTGTAAATCTACACTTCTGAGCAATAATGCCAGTATAAGTGCTTGAAGACTGCAGTCAGGCAACTATTGAGTAACCGCTGACTAGTCATCTGTCAGCGAAGCAAAATGGTGTAATTCTGGTTCAGTCTGGCCAGATTAGTGTTGCACATGGTCAAAACCCTGCTTTCATCACAATGAACATTCTCGGTTATTCTCAATGATTTTTCTTCAATGATTTTCTACATTGGATTCAGAAAGACCCTTTGGACTTTACATGTTCCATGATCACCAATAATGATGTTGTGAAAACATGTTTTTAGAGTTTTAAAAAAAATTTATAAAAAAAATAAACTGAATTTGTGTATTTACGAAAGTATAAGACCCTTTGCTGTGGCACTCTAAATGGTGGTCAGGCACATGCTGTTTTCTTGAAATGTGCCTACAACTCAACTTGAGTCCGCTGCTTGCAATTGAAATTGATGGGCTCTAGTTTGTTAGGGCACACACACCGGTGTTCATAAGGACCCACAATTTACATGGTTTTTGTCAGAACAAAAACCAAGCCATGAAGTCCAAGGAACATAGACTGTTGATCTCTGGAATCAAATTATGGTTAAGATCAAGGCAAAGATATAAGACAATTTCTTATGAGTGTCTCTGGAACCACAGTTCCCTCAATAATTTTGAAGAAGAAGAAGAAGAAGCTTGGCCCAACCTTGAACCTTCCTAGAGTTAGCTGTCTGGTTGGCACGTTACGCATCCAGAAAAAAAGAAGGGCCTTGGTCTGGGAGGTAAGAAAGAACCCAACAGTCATTTAAAAAGAGCTCCAAAAATCCTGTTCAGAGATGGGAGTAATTGTTGGATGGACCTACCATCTCTGCAGCACTCCATAAATCAGGGCTTCATGGCAGAGTGACGGAACAGAAGCCACTGTTGAGAAAAGGCATATGACCACATAAAGGACTCTGGCAAAATGTGGAAAAAGATTATCTGGTGTGATGAGATAAAAATTCAACTATTTGGGCAAAACAGCAAGCATGTTGTCTGGTGAAAAACAGGAACTGCACATCACCTGGCTAATACAGTCCCTGCAGAGAAACATCCAGCTCTCCACCAGTCGTTCACGGTGCTCTTGGGCGACCTTATGCCACTGCTGGCACAAACATTCAGTCAGCTCAGCTTTGTTTGATGGCTTGTGCCTTTTTGAAAGCAGCCCCAGATCATCACCGATCTTCCACCAAATTTCACAGTGGGTGCGAGACACTGTGGCTTGTAGGCCTCGCCAGGTCTCAGTCTAACCACTGGACGACCAGGTGATGGGAAAGCTGAAACTTACTCCAGTCCTCTGTAGTCCAATCCTTATGGTCATTAGCAAACTCAGCCTGGCTCTTCTTTGCTTCTCATTGATGAAGAGCTTTTTTTTTTTTTTTTTTTTTTGTAAAGCTTTGCATGACTTCAACTCTGCCTACCGGAGCCTTTTTTGAACCGTCATTGCTATGCACTTAACCCCAGCTGCCATTTGCCTTCTTTTTGTAGGTTACTTCATGTCATCCTATGGTTATACAAAACTTTCTTTTTAACTCTTTTGGCATCATTAATAGATATTTTTTGTATTCCAGTTAAATTTTAGGTACTCTTACCACTATCCTAGCCATCCAAACTGGTCCTACTGCAAGAGGATGGTGATGACCACAGCAATTGTTTTTATACTTCTCCTCATTAAATAAGGTTTGGTTCAGGTTATCACTTAATCAGCACCACAAATTAAATGAGGTGTGCTTGTGTTGGACTTCCACTGCAGACACTGGAATAAAATGGCTGCCATAAGTAGAGATGCTGATTTAAGAAAAAATTGAAGTGGTTTCTTAATATATTCCAGAGCTCTTCCAAGTCTGCCTTTCCGAGTACGAGTAATGTATAACAATACTATAATTATGAGTCAATTCAGAAATTCAGTATCTGATCTTTGCTAATGCTTCTAATGGCTAGTGACGGACAAAAAGCACTGTGTATAGTGAGTGAAATTGATCAAAGGAAAAAGCAGACAAGGCAGATAGCATCAGGCCCATCCATTTCAACACTGCATCTCTGATTACAGTGGACTTTAATGGGGTTTTGTAGTGCTGAGGGAAGCCATAAACGCCCAGTGTGTGGCACACCTTATTGGCCTCCAGCCCTTTAAATCTGTTTTCGTTTTCCTCTGCCATACTTTCTGGTGCAGCAGATTCATGACTAGTGAGTGAGATGAGGTTTCTTCCCAGTTTTGTGGTTTAATGCAGCCCCTGTTCTGATCAATAGCTTGTTATTCGGGGAGAAGTGCTTTGGGCTTCGTGCCTAAAGGCTTGGCAGGCTTCTTTGGTTGTGTGACAGTCCCCTCTACGTCCTCGCTCGTCGAGGTTACAGCTCTTCACTTTTCGGACACGGTCATGCTTAAAATTTCTTCCAAGCTTAACAAACTCTGAATTTTCTGCCCCCAAAGTTTGCTGAATGCAAAAACAAAGGCTGATGATGGGAAAACCACCCTTTTGATCATTTACTTGCCCTGCGTTCTATTGTGACTAGCTCTCTTCCTTTCCTGCTCACTTCATGTCCTTTAGAGTTTAATGCAGGAAGCATGTATTTGTAGTTCAAATGCTAATGCGGAATTATTTTAATCCATTTTTGCTCTTCAGTTCCCGATCCTCCCATGATTGACCTATCTCAGAGTCGTGTGTATAACGAGGGCCTGATTCACTGGAGGCTTACCGAGGACTCTCTGCCCACTGATCACCATGTCCTCGAGTATAGAAAAGTGCCTACAAAGGATGAGGGGGAGAGCCAGTGGCACCTGACTGAGCGCGTGCACGGCTCCAGCACAGTGGTGTGTGATCTGGATAGTAATTGCCGCTACGCATTCAGGGTGCGGAGCTGCCGCAATACCATCCACAGCCCCTACAGCCCTGAGGTGTCCTTTCACACACCACCTGCTTCAGGTAAATTAATCTCATTGTCGTTAATAATTTGATTCTTGCATGATGGTCAGTACCCAGTGGAACTCTCAAACAGTTTGGTCCCAGCTGTTCATGAGATTGTATACCTCATCACTGCAAAAAATGGTGCAGCTGGCGCAGCATGGCTGAGTAAATGAACTGCGATCACTATTTTCATGATCTCCATGTTCCCATGATGAATCTAGTTCCCCGTCTTCCCCAGGCACCTTGCAAGTTCAGACCTGCAGGTGATGCTAAAGATAGTGTATGCTGTCAACTAGTCAAGCGCAATTACACAGCATCTTGATTAATCTCTCTACCAGCACAAAAATCTTCAGTACTACTGTAGTAACTGCCCAAGTTTCTTTCTCTTTTTAAAATATCTGGTGAGAGGCAAGACGATTTTAATGTTTCAGATTAGTTTTCAGTCACTTGCATGCACATTTCTTACTGCTATTTAGTTTAGATTTTAAATTTTACATGCCTTCCTTTCAGATACATCAGACATCTAAGTTGGGCCGAATCACAAATAGCTTCTTATTCATTTTGTGTCCTCTCTCTGTCTCTCGAATAAAATAGAATAAAACAGAACACAATATAAATATAAAAAAAAAAAAAATGTAGTGCCACATACTAGGACTGGGAGATATAATGATATAATAGTGATGTCCTGCTAAATTATGATACAGTATGTTTTTATACTGAGATGTTCTAGATATTGCAGCATCTCTTTATCAAATCAAACGTATACATTGTGATGTATAGCGTGTATTGTAGAAATGCCTTCTCGTACCGTGATATGATGTTTTTGTCATATTGCCTACCCCTAATGCACCCATTAAGATTTCTTTTGAAAAAGTATATTTTAATCCATTAAGCTGTCTCGGATCGCTACAAAACTGCTAGCCCTTTTATATTCAAACCCACTCGGAGAATGTGCTGATTCTGCATCTCGCTCAAACGAACCCTGACTATGCATTCTGCATCGCAGTGTACGAACCAGCTCTCATATGTTGATTAATGACTGAACATATGGTATGTGGCAATTGTACTGCTGAGCCATTGGGTGTGTAACCTCCTGGGATGTTTTATGTATGTATTTAACACACACATATTTGAAGAAGATTAGTAAGTAGACAGATGCCGCTTTTGATCGAAGCATGTTCGTGCACGTCCTGTCATGATTGTCTTTAGCGCAGATCAAGTGTGCCTGCGTGTGGGTGCATTAAGCACATTCAAAGCGTGGCCGTCTTTCAGTCATTCAGTGAAGGCCAGATTTAAGTTGCTGTGTCAATATCCAGCGTGTCAGTCCTGCTGCATCCTGATTGAGATTAATGTCCGTGTGTTAGAGTTTATCCATTCAATTTTGGAATTGTGCACCAGCACGCTGTTTAGCCACAGAGCTGGATGAAGGTCCATTCCAAATGAGCACGAGTGTGTTATTAATGAGGTGGATTTTTGGGTCATGGCACCTCTTTGTAATATTTGGTGTCTTGTCTCAAGCATCTGCTTCGTGCTTCAGTGGTGGAGCTACAATTACACAATCATTATATTCTGACGTAAGAGCTTAGGTTAATCTAGAGTAGCTACAAATTAAATTACAAAACTAAGGTGCAGTGCAGTGTTTCAACATTTCTGTACGCAAATGATGTGACTCACTGGTAACTTCACTTAGTGTCACACAGTTAGTCGCTGACCAACAAAGTCTTAAAATTACGATAATTATTAAGATTACGATAACACTGATCCTTAATTCAAGCCCTAATATCAAGTTTAACTTTTTAAGAAGCTACTGTTTATTGTTCCACAGTGTTTGACTTCCTGCTCAATGAGAAATGCGGCTACAGTGCAGAGCGTCTGCGGTTGAGCAAGAGGCGGGACTCCGTGGAGAGCACGGCTGGCATGGCCTTCCTGTCGGCCGCTGATCGGGTCCAAACTGGAAGTTACATATGCCTTGACTACATCATCGGTGACACGGGCATCTCACATGGCCGCCACTACTGGGCTTTCCGTGTAGAGCCAAGCTCTTACATGGTGAAAGTAGGAGTGGCGTCAGACTCGAAGATGAGCGAGTGGTTCCATAACCCCCGTGACACCAGCAGCCCAAGGTGAGCTCGGGTGTATATGGGGAAAAGCATCCAGTCATACTTCTGTTAATGAACTGGGAATTTGTGTAAGTTTAAGGGAGGGTACTATACTACACGAAAAGCTCTTAAATGCTGGTCGCTTATCTGAGGTTATGGAATTTGTTTAATTGATGAAATAATAGTGATTAAAGGTAGTATGCTGCTAGTAAATGCCACACCACCCCCAGGTCCCTAGTGATTCTGACTATTTTCAAGAGGTCAACGCTATTTCAACACTTTTAAGCACTTCCCCCATCTCTTTCTTGCCATTTCCCCTTGTTGGAATCTGTTTCGACATCGAGAGCCATTCCTTGTTTATCAGCTGATGTGAAGGTCATTAGTTGAGCCCTGGGAGGATTGATCTAATGAAGCAATATAATGGAGACATCCAGAGCATAACTTCCTCTCAGTTACTGTGATCTGATGCAGTAGCTTTTAAAAAAAAATGGTGGATAAAGCTATTCATGGGTTTAAAGAGGAGCAATTAAATATTTAATATAAAAACCATGGTGCTTGATTTGATGCAGGGTGGCATGTGATGGAGCGGGTAGAAAGGTAGAGATCCAAGAAGAGGGGTGTAGATGGTAGATTTAGAATTTTTTAAGCACACTTCATTTAAATGACTGCATCTGATATGTTACTTCAACCAGTTGGATCTAGTCTAAGCCAACCATTTCATGCTCAGCAAATCTTGCTCATGTCATCCCCATAATTTCTAGGTACGACCATGACAGCGGGCATGACAGTGGCAGCGAGGACACGTGCTATGAGCTTTCGCAGCCCTTCACTCTGCTCGCAGCAGGCATGGGCAAGCTCTTTATTCCCAAAGCGTCCCACACCGCGGCTGCAGGAGACCATGGCAGCCGCGTCCTGCCTCTGCCTCTGCCTCAGCGAATCGGCATCTGCCTCGACTATGATGCCGGCCGCGTCTTCTTCTACGACGCCGACTCCATGCGCTGCCTCTACGAGCGTCAGGTGGACTGTTCCGGAACCATGTACCCTGCGTTCGGCCTCATGGGGGGCGGAGCCATCCACCTGGAGGAGTTCATCACAGCCAAGCGCCTCTCTTACATGTGAATGTGTGATTTGATCTGCCGATCACTAATTATCCTATTCTATTGGCTTTTCTTGTCCCTGGCTTCTCACAAGTCGTGGTATGTAGCTATCTGTGAAAACACTATTTTGGTGCACTATTTCAGTTTATGAGCCACAAGTAACCTGAAAAAAAAACAAACAAACCCTTGATTCAGTGCCTTTTAGGAGACCAACTAGGCAGGTGTTTAGATTATAATGTCAGCACTTGTACACATCAGGGTTTAATAACAGTCACAGAAATGCACAAGAACACACTGAACCTTAATATATAATGCAAGCTTTTTCACCTATTTGCCGTTCTCGAGTGAGCTATTTAATGATTTTCTGATGTTGCAGATGAGTAAGTTAATCGGCACTATCTAATACCTGTGCACTAATAATAACCGGCTTTGTAAACTGTTCTGATTGTAGAAATGCTGCTTGGGCAGGCTTTTTTCTATCGAGGAAAAGAATAAGAATTGATTAATAATAATCAAGAATGATCTAATAAATCATTGAATCTATTCCAAACAGTCTGTCTTAAAACACCATGAAAGCGCTTGCTTGCAGTGGATTGTCACATATACATGTAAGGACACCTCGTAATGATTGGTATGTAATCGAATGCAGCATTGAATAGCTTCTGCATTCTGAATGTATCTTTTTTTTTTTTTTTTTCCTTTTTTTTTTTCCAATGCAAGTAGCATTTGAATCACAGCTGTGCTGCTAGGTTTTAACCAGGGTATGAGTACTAACACTGATTTAGAAGGTTATTGGGTTAATATGCACCGTCACAGCCAGTGCAAACATGGCAGGAAAAAACTGGCATGGCCTTAGTGAATGATCATCGGTGTTTTGCAACTGGATTACTGGCTATAAAGGGATTTAACTGGAGTAACAGTAAATAGAGTGGAATTACCATGTGATTACTCAGGTACTCACCCTATGGGCTTTCTGATACCTACCTCTCAGACCTGAAATAATAATTGGCACTGGTTTTAAGCTTGGATGATTTTGAGGTGGTGGTATAGCACGTGCCTATTCACTAAACCTCAAAGGGTTGGTTTGCCTCTGAAGCTAGAACCCTACGAGTTACCAAATCAAAGCATTTTATTCCTACATTTTAAGTTTTTTAACTTGTTGGAACCACTGCTTTCATTGCAAATGGATACCTTTTTTTTTTTTTTTTTAATATGCTTTTTCAAATTTCAATGCTTTTTGATCCTTTCCTACTTGATGGTTTACTGGGGTTTTTTCTCTACTTTGTATTGTAGCATAAAACCTTTAAGGAAGGAACTTTTGTTTTAAAGAAAGTGCCACATTTTTTTTTTTTTTAATCAACTCACTAATATTTAATATATATAAGTGTTGTGTCCTGAGAATTTGTCAGTAGAAATCATTTTGCTTGTGATAATTAAAAATAATCATGTGAATGATGGTATTGTCACATCAGGAAATAGTGAAGTCATGGTATGCTCTTCCAGTAGTTACTTTATGTAGACACTAATTATTGTTTATCACATTTCTTTCCACAGTGGATTCAAGGGAGAATCTATGCACATCTAGTTTACAGTTTCTGGCTTGTGTTCTTGGGAAGTTACAATGTTCGTCTCACAGAGTGTAATAGTAACCAACAAGGAACCATTTTGTTCCTTGTACACGTTAAGCTGTTCGGTCATTCGGGGGGGAAAGGTTCTATTTTCACTAATCACTTTTGATGTAGACTTTGTGGTAGAGTATCAAGATACTGTGAGCTGTACTTGCTTATTAGACAGGACATGATGTCTTTTAGTTGTCATTTTAACTCATCTTAAAGATAGCACTTTATAGCATGTGAAGTTTCATGGCTTGGTGCCGGTCTGTGTGAAGTAGTGTGCAATATAATTTCCTCCCCACAGGTTGTACTGTACTTTTAAAATGAGCTGCCGTGTGATGTTTGCTTTTTGTGATATTAATGCTTTAATGAAAATGCAAAGCTGTCCATCACTTGTGTCTATATTGCTTTATTTTTTAATTTACCATGTGGGGTTTTGATATAAAATAAAAGTTGAACTTGAGATTGATTTCTTCTTCTTCTTTATTATTATTATTATTATTATTATTATTATTATTCTGAGGAGGAGGAGGAATTTATTTTCTGACTGTTTCCAGATCACAGCAAACTTGCACTTGTTTCTCATCCACTAATGGAAATTTCTTGAAACTTGTGGTGTCTGTATCATTAATCTTTTTATCATTTGTAAGCTTCTCGTTTATTCTGCTTCACTTGTAAACTGATTTGAATTAAAATCTATGTAAATAGAAATTTACCCTCTTGTCTAAGAGGTCATCCGTACTGTGACAGAGCCTTACGTAGCACTCTAGCATTGTTAGGCAGCAGCGACACTCTGTGGCTTTCAGAAGAGTTACACCCTCAAACAGGAGGACGACATAATGCAGGTTACCTCAAAGAGACCAAACCATTGAAGAGGGTCACCCTTTGTTGCACTGTGACCTGCATGTCCTGTTGTACATGGTGTGCTGGAAAACGTCAGTGCACACTGCAACATATAAACATATAGGCTACATGGTGTAACAGATTAAGTGATTGTAACTATACAGCAGCGGCTGCTTGGTGTGTGTTCCCCATTCATTATATCGGCTTGTTCCACGTAGCTGTTGAATTCTGGATTCTGATTGGTCAGAAGGTGTTCATTAAGTAAGTACTGCGAAATAACCTCGACAAGGAGCTGCAGGAATCAACCTGAAGGGCTTTATTTAGCAATAATGACCGGCTTGATGCACATTATCCCACTTATTACACTTCTACTTACTAAAGAAATCAATAATTTGACAGTTTTATTGGTTTAAAAATGATTATCTTTTTCCGCTAATGACGTGCTCCATAGCAACGGTCTGATATACAGAAATGATCTGATATGGAATGCTGTAATTGACCAATCAGAATCGAGTATTCAAATGAGCCGTGTAATAATTTTTAAAACAGCTCTGAAATGCCGGGTTTGTATTAATTCGCCCGTTTCTATAGTAACAACACCTTCACAGGGACGTAATGGCAAGCACTAAGACTAATAATAAACGATAACGATTACAAACGTGTTATTTAACAAAGACAACAAATACGATGAAGTTTTCTATACGATGTGTCTATAACATTTATAGTATCGTGCATTACAGCTAAAAATTTATTATTGTCCTTTAATAATCTGACCAATAGCTCAATCGGACTAAAACAAAACTTTCATGTAGTAATCCGAATGAGGACAATGTAGACGAGATGAGGAATCATTTTAATAATCCATTGTATACAAAGATACTAGCCATGTAATGTTTTGCGTCGGTTATTTCGCCACTATGAGCTCGCTGTTTGTGCACTAAAATGGAAGACATAAAAGTTACAGATTTTAATTTATTTTTAAAAAAAAAGTTGAAGTTGCATAGGCTTTAATAGGCTTAAATAAAAAATAAAATGCGTTGGAAAAAATGCTGTAGTGATCTTTTAAGATGAATAGAAAACTTCAGGGTGGCAGCACAACACCCTATCGTTGATTATTTTCCTATAACAGTCCGCTTACTAATGCTTTATCCCTTAATAAATAGCCTACCGTTTGCTGTGATTCTTGGCTTTGTGTCTATTGTTCTTCTGACCCCCTATATAGGGTGGGCAATTCCTAAATCATATCAGCTTTTATTTTCTTTTAGCTATTCATTCATAGAGAATCTGGAAATGCGCCTCACTGGTCAGGTTCACCTTTAAATAACCAGGCCCTGCCTTTGCACAGAGAACTATTTGGCTGATAAAACACATAAAGGTGTGTTCCTCCCATACTGTAACATTAGCTATATTATAACCTAACTGGAGGCTGAGAAAATCTCACACCGGGCAGCCAACGTCCTTCATGCTTCACTAACAGCCCGCCATACATACCAAGGCCGAATCACAAATGATATGAAGTGCACTAAATAGGCTGCAATAACCATCCCTCTGCACCCCGTCTTGGTAGTGGTGGAGAGAGCAGTGGGCTAGTTGGGATTTTTTTCACTTACCTGTGCACTTACAGTCGGTGACGACAAGGTGCTCACGTCACCGAGGCAGCAACGCGGAAGCGGAGGAACAGGCTCCACGTCATTTTAGGTGCACTGGTGCGACCGAGCCATGGGGTTTGCTGTAGGAAACTGACATGTCACTGAAACCGCCAGCCACTGAGCTGTAAAAGTGTTTGGCCTCGCAGGCAAACAGAACACCGACGGATACCGGAAACAGGTTTCTTCAGGTACTATTTTTATTCCCTCTCTCGGACACTGTTGACCTAGCATGGATGTGACTAGCGTGTCAGGGCTTGCTATTGTAGCGCGCGCCGCTAACGTAGCCCTGTCTTGACGTTTACAGACAGGACCTCTGCTGCATTATTCGCTTGTGTGCACAGAACCTGCGCTATTCGTTTGATATAAAACCACTATGCATGTGTTATTTGCGTGACTGGATAGTTAGTTCCTGTTGTACCATTAAAATATCACCAGAGCTGTCAAAATCAAGCCTAGTCTCTTGGATGCCACTTAGACCTCGTATTGATGGTGCTGACGTCATGTGATTCCTGGTAATATGTGTAAATGAGTACATTTTCTCTTTGACTTCGTATAATAAATCCTTTCTCTTTTCCTTTTTGACCTCGGTTATCAAGGTGTCGGATCTGATTTGCCTCTGTGCGTTAAAGCGCTGCAGGCTGGCAGGTGTGTGTCACATAAACATAAACATTGGTAAGCAATCAGCATGATGCAAGCCTGGATATTATGCAGGTGTTTATGTGTAGGGGAAAAACACAGTTATCTTGTCTTCTGTATTGTTTCGGAATCGTGCAGAATGTGCTTTTATTTCTGAAATCCTATGTTAGAGTAAAACCTGCATTCCATTGGTAGGTGTGTGGAAGTGGGTGTATCCGATACAGTTATGTCTGAAAGCGTGTATAAGTTCTTAGTCACTTAATTGTTTCACTCTAATCGAAGCTATCTTGTTTTTACACTAAGTACAACTCCTTATGTCCTCGATTGTTTTCATCATTAGCATGCACTACTTGGAACTGAAACTACAACCAACAGTTATTTCACTTGTTATAATTTACATCTATGCTGACCGTGTTTTCTTTTGATCAGATCGACAGCTTTGGTGCTTATCCCTGATGGGTGAATCAAGGCCACGCCGCTCCACCCTGGTCTCCAGGTTGCCCATCTTCAGGCGCAGTGTGAGGAAGAGGCAGGACTCTCTGCCATCGTCTCCCTCCTCTGGTGGCGTAGGCAATGGTGTGCACACGTCCTCTCCCTCCAGCACCAACTCGAGCTCCAGCAGCACCGGAAAGCGGCGCAGCCTTTTCCGGACACCGTCTATCAGCTTTCACAGCAAGCGGAGCAGCGAGTTACACTCTGATTCCAACCAACTCAGTGCAGACAATCGGAGTCGGCTGTCCGAGCCGAGCTTTAATGATGGTAGCAACCACAAGACACGACACTCCTTTGGGTTCGGTGGACACAAGAAGAAGCTCAGCCGCTCCCAGACAGAGGACTTTGAGAAAGCCCCCGCTAACCGCAATGTTTTCATCAACTGCATTAGCTCAGGGACGAATGAGGGAGATGATTCGGGTTTCCTGGATGATGTGAGCAGCAAGAGATCTTCCAAACCAAAAAAGCTGCTGCCCAAGTCCTTTTCGGCCCACCATCGGTTTTCCAAGAACTCCTCTAACCAGGTCGAACAGAGTCAAGGCAAGGACGATGCTCCCAAGACAGGAACTCCAGGGTCCTGGCCTGGCGAGCTTGCAGAGAGCTCTCTACAATCCCCCATTGTTTCCGAGGACCGCACAACAGCCATTACACCCTCAGACTTTGTCCATGTCACTGAGGACACTGTCTCTGAAGTGGATGCTCTGCCAGTTCCGAGTCCAGCTGAAATCCCCCCTGAGAATATCAGCCAAGGCGTTTCTACCTCACAGACATGCGCCAAACCAGATCAGTGTACAATGGAGAAGCCTATACTGCCAGATATGAGCCAAACTGCCAATACACAGTGTGATAGTACCACTGTCCAAACAGAACCAGAAACACTGAACACTGCAGAGGAGCAGCACCAGGATCAGTTCGAGGCTAATGAAAACGAACCGAACAAGGATCTGAGCGAGGAGAGCAGCTCCAATGCAGAGCCCAGGGAAAGAACACACCGAAACATCATGCTGGTCCAGCAGCCAGGAAGATCAGCCGGCCTGGGCAAGCCGGAGAGCCGGCCAAGCTATCTGAGGAAACCTCACACAGGTATGGTGATGAGGGAATTCTGGGTAGTATTGCGTGAAGAGTTCATGGCCTAGTAACCAGACAACTGCAAGTATTGATGTTTCAGTATATAGAGGCTTCTGTTCTGTTGCGATCATTTACATTTCCAGAGAAACTCGCAGAAGTGCGTTGAGGTCTGTGTGGATTAAACATATCCTTATGTTACTACAAACAGTCTGTGGACTAAAAATACCATTAGGGTGTTACATAGGAGTTAGTGCGAGAGTTAGTACAGCAAAGCAGTCCTCATATTTCACTTGAAGCCCAGGATCTCTTTCAGAAGTTAGTCATTGTTCATTAAGTTCCTTGTTTGTTTTGCTAGTGAGCAAGAGAAAGACCGTCATCCAGACAGACGCTAGTTGTTTATCGGTTTTTAATGCATGATCTTTTAACTGTTGTTTTTTTTTTTGTTTGTTTCAGTTTAATTACGTATAAATTAGTTTGATGTAATTTAACACCATGGGTTTAAAATACTATTCTCACTACTCATGACCTTAGGCTTGTGAGGAAACATTATATACCACAAAGTGCTGTAATTTAAGTTGGGTTACACGAGGTATGTGGGATATGGTATGGCATGTTGTTTTTTTTGTTTACCTCACCTTCTAGAACCTTGTGAACAGAGTTTGTGTTTGTTTTTGCCCTTCGTCATGTAGAACCCCTGCTATGATGATCACGATGGCATTGTACTGTGACCGCTGTTGAGTAATCCTATTCGGCTTTTACACCAAATTAATTCTTTGATTCTCAGAAGTTTAGTTATTAGGGAAGTAGGAACTGTCGTCTGTGTGGCTCCAGTAGCAAGGTTTATAGTAAATGTAGTAAATCATCAGGTTATGCTAAATAAAACCATTCAGATAAAGGCAGTTAAGTACAGAAAAGTACAGGCAAAACTTGTCTGAAAGAAAAATCAATGATCAGTATTTCAATCTTACCCGAAACAGCTATTTTTTGTTTGTGAGAAATAGAGGAGTGTGTCAATTACACATGATTCTGATTTTGAAATTACACCCATTTATCTTCCACGGTAATATTAGGTCAAGCTCCACTGCCTGACAGTTTGTTACCATCACCACAATATATCATTCTTTGACATTAAAAATACACAAAAGGCCAGAAAAATCTTCTTGCAGAAAGTTGCAAGGATAAAAGGATGCAATACTTATTTGGTATATGGCACATTGATTGGTTTTTGGTGTGATGGGAAGTGCTTGTCTTTAAAGACGGTAGTCTAGACACAACCAAAAAACTGCTGTTCCGTGAACTCGATACAGGAAATGTCTGGCGACCTGAGAAGTGTGAACTGCGAATGGGTCATTCTAATAATCTGAATGTGCTGTCCAGAAATTCAGATTGAGCACCTGCATACAGAGTAGCTCTCAGTCACAGCATCTAAATGAGTTTGAGGGTTGGACTTTAATTGGCCTTTCAAACACCTTGATGACCTTCCAAAATTGATGACCAGCGTCAGTTGAGTTGTTTCTCTGAGGTCAGGGCTGATGTCCCTTCTTCTCGGCATGATGAATACACACACCTGAGTGCTTCCGAACACCAAACCTCCAAAAGTCCTACTTTTACAGACGTAGTGAATTCTTAATGAATCGTCTGCATTTCATTAGTAACACCTGCCTGCTAATTACTCTCTTAATGATTGTTGACGTAGGAAGGGTGTACTTATTTTTCCCCACCTGGTTTCTGAATGTCGGTTTACTTTTTGGAAAAAAAAATGACTACATATTGAAATCTTTAGCGGGGGGTTTTTTTTTTTTTTTTTTTAGGTCGTCGTCTGAGGTCATTTGTTTGCTTCTAGACGTCGGTAGAGACCACACGGGTGTTATTTACGCCGTCATAAATAAACAACATAGAAATGAACAAGGGTGTACTTTTCTTTTTCCCATGATTGTGTTTTTACAATTGGAAGGAAGTTAAGGTAATGGCAATGAAATGAACTAGGGAACTTTGTTTTTTGTTTGTTTGTGTGTTTTCAAATCGATGATCCTGTTAAACACATGACGGTAACCCTGTTTCCCTCAGTATAATAATTTCATTGTATTTTTTTTATCTTTATTCCTTCACTTTTAGTGGACTTTTTTTGTGTAAAAGACTAACAGCGGGGTGAATTGTTCTGTAATTTTATGTGGTGCCTCAGGTTTGGTTTAACAACCCTTTACTTCTAGCTCAAGTTTAAAACTTCTTCCATTGCACTACTCAAACGCATTATTGCTTCTGCCCACTGAAAGCATCTCTTTCAATGCGGTGCGACTTTGCCGCTTCTTTCCCTCATGGACTACAATTTTGTAACGCTATATTCTCCTGAAGCTCTCACTCCAGAATTCCTGTGGCTGAGCGGTTTCATAGTAGGCAAACTTTGTTGTTCCACTGTATTAAATATCTTGCTGCGGAGAGGTAATCTACACACTCCCAGTGTCTTTCTCTTGTTTCTTAATGATTGTCATGGAGAAAGTGAACTTTACACAATGTAGCTGTTTATTTACAATTGTAAGTGAATATTCTCAATGTATTTTTGTCATGTCTTTCTCGGCAGTTGAACAACCGTTGCAGTTGATCAGATGATTGATTAGTGTCATGTCTTTAATATGTAAACTCGATGTATTATTAAGATTCTAAAACTGTTTTGTTCTTGCTTACTATTTAGGTATTTGTATTGCAGGCTTAACAGAGGTATTTGTGTTGCAGGTTTACTTAATTAATAAGGCTGTGGTAATGTTAACCTGAACCAGTGGGGCAGGAATTCTGCTTACCGTACGTGAATCTATTAAAATCTCAATTTAACTAAAGCACCATGTTGAGAAACGTTCTCGTCATATAAGAGCACTTATTCCCTTGTTTTAATTTCATTGATTTTCATTGATCTTGAAAATACAGTGGTGCCAACTTACAAAAATGAAACCAGGCAGAGATTAAACCACAAGAGTCAGAAATTAACATTAAGTGTTTCATTTACGTGGAGTCACACTCAGCCAGGCATATGATTAACTACTTAAATGACCTTTTGCAATTAGAGTATCCAGCTACTCTGAAGTAGTACAGTATGTAGTCTGGGCATTTTAGAAGATGTAATCTAGGTTGATTTTTATGCTGATATTTCAAACCTCATTTTATTAATGAGTAGATCCATATTTTATATACCTTCCAGATCTACATCAATAGATACCGTCTTCACCTGTTCAGTGTGTTCGGCATATTGTTTTGTTTTGTTTGTTTCGAATGCCTGCTAAGGATTCGTTATCCAGCATTGCCTTCACAATGATCACAAGCACGGTCAACGCCGCTGTTGTGTCAGGTATTATATATGAGTGTGTAAGGATATTTTATACCTCATCCCTCCTAACCACCAGGAGTGGTGAAAATCCTTTGGATACTTTCTTTAGCATGCGTGCATGTATGCACATGTAGATATTTCAACAAAGTCTTGCATGAGTAAGCGCATTTGATATAAATACTTTGGACATATGGTTACTGTTCCCTTTCCACTTCTCGCTTAGAGCACGTATGACCTCATTTAACCTGGCAATAGGTTCCTGTCATCTCCATTTTCTACCTTTCGGAGCCATTTGGAACATGGTTGGGTTCTCTCAATATCGTGCCAGCTTTGTTATCCATAACTCCTGCATGCTAATGCTTAGCTGGACTCACTTGCACATAGAGACGGGAATTGGGCTTCCTTTCTTTTTTTCTGTATCTCCTGTGATTGGGGCTTTCCTTGGAACTTCAGCACAGTCCTACAGCCCTGCAGTCTCCTGATTCCTAACCCCTCTTTCTCCCCACTGTGCTATTTATTTTCAATCCTTGGTGCTTAATTTCCAAATCCCATGAGTTCTGCATCCCCAACATTCAAAGGCCTATGGCATACCTATGGCTACATTCTGTTCGCATGTTCGAGTGCTTTATTATTTTTTTGAATGCCACTGAATAACCGAGGCGTCATGTTTTCACGTTGGCTGTCCGTCCATCCGTCTGTACGTCCAAGATTCTCGCTAGCATGATCTCGAGAACAAGCGTTTTGAATATTTGTAGAACTTGTATGGAATTATCATTGTAACTAGCAGAACTAATCCAAACATGGTCAAGATCACAGCAAGGTCAAATGACTGAAATGTATTTTTTAATAGCTTCCTTCATGTTTGAAGTATAGTTTAAGGGCATGTCTGGCATACAAATTAGTAACAAGACGAATTTGACCTTGCTGTGGTGGAGGCATCCCTGTCAATGCCGTTAGCGTCAGGTTTGCCTTGACTTTTTAGCCATAACAATGGCTTGTCAAGGTTGGCTGCAGAATATGTGTATAAACGCCAGTTTTGTCTCGGGTACATCTGCATTCACCATCTTAGAGAAGCAGTCTCTAAGCCAATGCACAATAAATCTGTATTGGCCTCTACCAGGCCTTGATATCCACCCTGATCCAGTCCAATTGGATTGGATCCTGGCATCCATTCTATAGCACTGACTTTGCTGGCACTTGTCATGGTGCCGGGCACAAAGGTTTTGACTGTGTAAAGACTATTTAGAAAGCATTATGGGAAATTTTAAACCATCTGCCGCACCAGAACAAGCTCCTTACCTGACATGATGGATTATGAACAGGTTGGCTTAGGCCACATCTTGTTATTGGTTTCACTGGATGAAGCACTACGTTCAGATGCACAGCACATTGCCCATGCAGATGAATTAATGACATTCTGGTGTGGCCTTATGACGTGCATTGTGTGTAGAGGCTATTAGTTTGATGGTTGCATTGGAACTGCTCCAATATGCAGCAATTAATGTCTCAAGATGGCCCCAAGTATGGTTGGCATGATCCATATTGACACACGTGAAAGTAAGTTCTATGGGAAGGACTCCTTTCTTGCACATACCGAGTTGCTCATTCTCATGGAAAAAGCTCCCTAATCCTGACGCAAGCCACACAAGTCTTTAGCATGAAGGTAGATTCATTGAGAATGCTGGCCACCCAATGACAGTTGGGCAAAAAAATAAAAGAAAACATACTGAGAACCTCTGAACTTATTTCAGCTGGATGCTAAGTAAATACATACCATACGGTTGCTTAAATTGGTGATTGGTCGTTGTACGTGTTCTGTCATTTTCCACACCAGTGGCACCTTTCAAGAAGATTGCTTATGTTGTATTGCTCCTGATTTTGTAGCCTCACCTCTCACTACAACGTGTTTCGTTCTCCACAGTGTCCATGTGCAGCAGTATGAGCCCACGCCGCGAGGTGATGCGCTTGGAGAGGAGGCTGCGCTCAGCTTCAGAGGGAGCTGGAGGACCAAGACTTCACCTCAACCTTAAAGAGCATACCTGCATGGAGACCAGCACGCTCGCCAAACACAGAACCAACTCCTCATCCTCCAAACTGGGCAGCCTGGTAAGCAGGGTTATTAAGATCATACGACTTCAGGGCATATTACGTTGAGACGTGAATGTTGATTTTTGAACCATAGGTAGAGCTGAAAGCCCAAAAAAGTCCCTGTTTAAACAGTGTATGAGTTTGGATGAAGGAACACTTACTACTGCAACCTTAATAACACTGTGTTAAAGGATTCATTCCACACCCAATCAAAAAGACTTTGAACCATAGCTAACTAAATCAGCAAAAGTGTGTATGGACACTGTGTAAGTGGATGTAGCTATATACAAATATAGTGCACTGCAGGGGGTAAAAAGGTAAACTAACTAGATATAATGAGTTATACCCTGAGGTTGGTAGCTCTGTCTTTTAATATGAGAGTTGGATTCTGTCATCTCCCACGCAGATTCCCCTTGAGCTCATGTAAAAAAATACAAAATCTAGAATGTAATATGCTCCATCAAATTTACTCTGGTCTCCTAGAGATTTGCTCATCCCTTGTTGGGAGCTTTATGCATACTCATTTATCATGCATGCTTGCAAACCTTTTTCTTTCTCACTATTTTCTAACCGGTCTCTCACTCTCATTGGAGGCCTGTTCAGATGCTAATCGTTCACAGTTGACCCAGGACACACGTCTGTCTTTTTTGTGTAAACACACGCGCGCACACACACACTCCAGTTCTTTAAAAGGACAAGGTGCCGTATCTGGAGTAGACTTAACTGAACTAGTCATCTTCCATTCTTTAAAGGATTAACTTTTCACCCAGGGAAAAAACCACAAGTCGTAACCGAAGAGGCAAATCTGTTCGCATAGGCTTGCGCAGTAGTACCTGTTTGCTTCAGGAGTCACGAATGTTCTGCTTTCTTCTCCTACCTTTTTGTGACAGGTTTCTTACTTCAGCACCTTGGCTGAGTAAGCGCAGTTGGCTAAAGTAAGTGCTTTGAGTGCAGACGTTTTGTCTTGCTAAATCTCTGAATAGTAACTTTGCGTTAGATGTTTTATGCACCAGACACCGTGCGAGATGATTTGTAGTTACAGACTGTGATTTAACTTAAGTGTCCTGTGATCGCGTACACTTGGAGGAAAATATCTTTTAGCCGTAGTTCTGAAACTTCTGGGTAGGTCTTGGGGCGTAGAGGTCATATTTCTGAGTGTTTACTAGTGATTGAAGTTCTTGCACGACCCTGAGTGGTAACCAAAACTGTATTCTTAACTTATCATAAAATCCTAGCCTAGAACTGTGGCTTAACCAACTACTTGGCTTGTCTTCCGCTATACCGTAATTACATGGGAAATAAGCTTCGTAAACTCCACGGCCTCTGAACTCCACTCTAAAGTCAGAAATTTACATACACCTTAGCTAAATATGTTTAAACTCAGTTTTTCACAATTCTTGACATTTAAGCCTAGAAACCATTCCCTGTTTTATGGATCACTGCTTTGTTTTAAGAGAGAATGCTTTCCAGTTTCATCTCATTTCAGCTTTTCTTTCTTTCATGACATTCCCAGTGGGTTAGAAGTTTACATGCACTTTGCTAGTACTTGGTAGCATCGCCTTTAAATTGTTTAACTTGGGACGAACACTGTGGAGCCTCCCACAAGTATAAGCTGCTGGAATGTTGGCCCATTCTTCCAGACAGGACTGGTGTAACTGAGTCACTCCTTGCTCGCACATGCTCTTTCAGTTCTGCCCACAAATTATCTCTTGGCTTGAGGTCAGGGTTTTGTGTCGGCCACACCAATGTCTAGACTTTGTTGTCCTTTTTCACGACTTTGGATGTATGCTTGGGTCATTGTCCATTTGGAAGACTGATTTGCGACCAAGCTTTAACTTCTTGACTGATGTTTTGAGAGATTCAGTGTCTTGAGTTCTTCATCATATCCACATAACTTCCTTCCTCATGATGCCATCTATTTTGTGAAGTGCACCAGTTCCTCCTGCAGCAAAGCACCCGCACAACATGATACCGCCCCCCATGCTTCATGGTTGAGATGGGGTTCTTTGGCTTGCAAGCGTTAGCCTTTTTTCTCATAATGGCCAACCATTTCCATTTTTGTTTCAGCATACCAGAGGATACTTCTCCAAAAAGAAAGTTCTTTGTTCCCATGTACGCTTGTAAAGTTTGGCTTTTTATGGCAGTTTTGGAGCAGTGGCTTCTTTTTAGCTGCGCAGCCTTTCAGGTTATGTCGATTATAGGACTCCTTTTACTATGGATATAGTATAGCTTTTGTGCCAGTGTATATTCATCTGTACATTCATGATGGCTGTGTGGTCCCGTGGTGTTTATGCTTGCGTACTGTTGTTTGTAGAGATGAACATGGTACCTTTTAGGCATTTGGAAATCGCTCCCAAGGATGAACCAGACTTGTGGAGGTACACAAGTTTTTTTTGAGGTCTTGGCTGATTCCTTTTAATTTTCCTCATGATGTCAAGCAAAGAGTTTGAAAGTCAGCCTTTAAAGTACGTCCGCAGGTATGCCTCCAATTATCCAATTATCCTATCAATAGCCGAGTGGTTAATTGACATAAAGGCTTGACATAATTATCTGGAATTTTCCAAGCTGTTTAAAGGCACAGTTAGCTTAGTGTATGTAAACGTCTGACTCACTGGAATTGTGATAGTCAATTAAACAAATGTTCAAAAATTACTTGTGTGATGCATAAAGCAGATGCCCAAACTATAGTTTGAAATGAACATTTTAACATGAAATTTGTGGATTGGTAGAGTGGTTAAGAAATTAGCTTTAATGATTTCAACCTAAGTGCATGTAAACATCCGACTTCAATTGTGTATATATAAACTGGCCTAAAGTTCTAACATCCTTATCTTGGGAAAGACAAAATCCTAAAACGGGATGTGCTGACATTCCAGCTGAAGATTTTTTTCTATACAAAACAAATTAATAAATTAAAGGTCCACTATGTAGGATCTACTGGCATCTGGAGGTGAGGTTGCCGTTTTGCGACCAACCGAATGTCCCTCCCTCACCCATGCCTTTCCAGGTGTGTATTAGAATGTATGGTGGCCATCAGGTGCCCACACTGTACAATCCAAGAGTTTCCAAAAGGATGCCATCATCTATCACCGCATCGAGTAGCCAGTAAACTGACGATGTTACTTTAAATATATATTTAAAAATTGTATTTAGTTATATAGCCTGTAAACCTATAGGTCATAGCTTCCATGTAAGATAGCATGGTATGTTCTGCATTGTGGTAGCATTTTATTGCTAACATTTGCAGGATACATTTGATTTGTTTCTCAATTTGAAGAGCAAAATATCGGATATATCACCCAGTAACATTACTGCTGCCCAGGAAGAAAGGGAAAGAATGGAAGCCCTCCAAAGGGCTAGTAACGGAGGTTTGTATTTATGAAATTATTTTCTTATATTGGTCTGTACGATATGAACAATACCAACAAAACACTCAGTAGCTCTGTGCTTTACCTGTAGCAGTGTTACTGTAGTCTGTTTGGTTTGGTGTGTTATAACGCGAGTCATACGTCTGAAACATCAATGTGTTCAGCACTAAACTTATTACTAGAACTTCAGCATCACTCATTTGTCCTTCATCAGTGATTTCCATCTGGGAAAAGCCACACCAATGTTCATCCTTGTTTTCTTCTACTGTTTGTCCCAATTTCAATCCTGTTTTCCTTACTGTTTCTAGTGTTAAATAATAATTAGTAAGATCCTCCATTTTCCCAAAGCTTGGGCTTCTCAAACTTGTTAGCCAGCAAAAGCAGACACTGATTCCTTTTATTTCTTCTTTGTCTTCCGGTTCTTCCTTCCGGATTCAAGCGGCTGCTTGTAAAAACATGGAAGGTGTTCTCTAGAGGTTTGTATTTTCTGGAAACATGGCAGTGCAACTTGCTGTCCCCCACTGGAAGTGGGTCCACGTCCTGTGTTTATATAAAGGCCTTGTCGTACGCTTACGAATACACAATGATTCACAGTCACAGGTTATATTATACACTAATGAAAACATGCTACTAGATCTGCCTACATAGTCCTACATATCCTATATCCATATACTATGACAAATCGAATGGTATCGAAAACTAGAAAATGATTTAAAACGCTGTTTCTGTCTCCCCTCTTGCACCAGTTAGTCCACACATTAGTTAGAGTTCTGTTTGAGCAGCAGGAGATCAACAGATCTTGCACGGTTTCTGCAAGGGACATTGGACAAGTGATTTGCAGTCATTGTTTATGCCAAGAATAGAAAGCGGATACATTGCCCAAGGACCTCTCCACTATGGGTTTGATATGCCAGCTTGAAAGCATGGCATCCCGCTCGATGTGCAGAAAAGCGCTAAACAACAGAAGCAAAATGGAAAGTCCCTTCTAGCATGCCAGTGCCTCTGTTGTTGAAAAGACAAAGAAATTCACGAATTACAGGGTCCAAGTATAACTAAAAATAATAATGCTCTCTGTTGTCGAGGCTGTTGAACTTTATAAGCTAATAAACCATACTGAACCTCATTACACAGTGACTAACATACACTATTTTTCATATAGATGTCTACCAAGAATGCACAGATTTTTTTTATAGTGTGGTTAAATATGAGTGTGTCTTTCCCCTGAGAAACTTAACTTCAAAAAGCATAATAAATCGCTCTCCAGGCCCCCTGAATACTCTCAGTAGTGCTTCAGTGTGTATTAGCTCAAAGACTATTAGAGCCATATTCATTAAAAATGGTGTGTAAGAGCAGACAGGAGGTGAAATATTATGGTCTGGCATAGTTCTGACTCTGCAGTGTATTTATTACTGCTGGTTATGTTAATTAGCAGGAGTGGAATGCAATCGATACAGTCTCCACAGCAGTATGAGACCGATTTGCATTCCTTAGAGTTTGAGTGCAGTACTCCATGCAGTGTGCTGTTTCCGAGCCTCAGTATAAAGAGCCATTTTATGACGAACCACATTTTCTGTACTTCTGCAGTAACTTAAGAAAATGTGTCCAACTGAGGAGATTTACATATATTTTATATTGTAGTGTGTATATACTATGCACTTGTATATAAACTATTTTGTATAACTTCATTGTTTGTGATGTATTCTACTTAAACGGATACTTTTAAGGTTAACTTTAAAAAGCTTAATTTTTTTTTTTTTTGGGGGGGGGGGGGAGATGTTATTTGCTCAAGAAGAATTTTCAACGTGAACATTATCACTAAAGCGGTTTTACTGCTTCTTTTTAGGATTGGCAAATTGAAAATGTCATGGGAGAATCTGAGTTAGTATTGAGCATGTGACAGATGTGTGTTACTGCATCATAAAATCTGCAAGCCAATCATGTTTCGGTATGTAAATTCAGGTCATACAGCACTTGTTACTTCGACTAAGGAGAGTATGTTTTCGGTGAGGTTTGCTTGTCTGTTTGTTTGTTTGTTTGTCTGCCTGTAAGCAGGATTGTGCAAAACATACCGAACCAATTTCCATTAAACTTGGTGGCAGGATTCGGCATGGGCCAAGGAAGAACCAATTAATTTTTGGAATGGAGTAACGGGGCAGCTACACAAAATTTGTTTCACTTTTGCTAATGTTGTGAGATATAGCATTTGGCCTTGGTGGAAGTAACAGTGAGCCCAACAATGTCATAACTTAAAATCTAGTAATAGGCAATAAAATTCAACAGTGACAAAACATAGTCAATGTAGAAATAGGAGGACTCCATTGGAAACATTTCCAAATGTAAAAAGTGGTTTTGGTTGCAGATTTCCATGTCATAGAAGAGTTGTCTATCGTCCTCGGTGGAGGTCTGCGCCCTCGGAGTGCATGTCTACTGTACTATGTGAAGGGAGTTGGAATATTCTTATAATCTGGATTCCCTAATTAAGGTAAAAGTGTAGGCAGTTTTTTTGTCGTTTAATGACATTTTTAGTGTTGCTGCATTCTTGATTTTTTTTATATATTACAGAAAGAAATGTATTAACTTTAACAGTAACAGTTATGATTAAATTATAATGGCTTTGACATATTGTTCTTTCAATGAAAAATTATAACACTCTCTAGTCCAAGTATATGTACTTTGTACCATCATATTTAAAGTAAGACAATTTTATATAACAAAGAATAACACCTCCCAATACCAGTAAATTTCTGCCATATGGATTTTTCCATACAGTGTATCAGTCCTCTATTCTTGTAGAGAATGTTGCTAAAAGATCACTCCTATTTCCTATTAAAGAACGTCCATAGCTAACTAATGAGCCACCATTTAACATGATTCAAACTGAGTAGTTAGTCTTGGCATTTTGTCATCCTGACTAACAAACAACTAAAAAGGGAACTTGACCAAATCGTATATCCTGTCCTATTGTTTTATTTAATTTTTCTTTTTTGCACAAGAGGAAGTGCTGCTTCTGATTCATGTGATTCCCGGTTGTGGTTCAGACAGAACAGACAGTGCACACCTGGCTAAAGCAGTAAACAGTTGGCACATATTCCTTGTATAATTCAGAGGTGTGCTATTCATGAATGTAGTCTTAAAACACTAAATAAATGCAAAACTATGAAAGTCGTTAGGGTTAGGGTTAACCCTATTTGGTCGACTAACCCTAACCCTATTTGGTAGACACTTTTGTTCCATCCATCCATTATCCATCCCGCTTTATCCGTCTGGGTCGCGGGGAAGATGGAGCCAATCCCAGCATCTTCGGGTGAGAGGCGGGGTACACCCTGGGCAGGTCGCCAGTCCACCACAGGGCCAACACAGACAAACAACCACACACGCTCTCATTCACACCTATGGGCAATTTAGAGTAGCCAGTTGACATAATCTGCATGTCTTGGGAGGAAACCGGAGCATCCGGAGGAAACCCACGCATGCACAGGGAGAGCATGCAAACTCCACACAGAAAGTCACCCTGGGTGACCCAGGGATCGAACCCAAGACCTTCGTGCTGTGAGGCGGCAGTGCTAACCACCGCACCGCGCCCCACTTTGTTCCAACAGAGTGAAATTCTAATCGGCAGCTGAGTCGTTGGCAATGGCACAAACTTTGCATGGCACCCTTCATGAAAATGAATACATGTAACAAGATAGAACATGCTTTACATGATACTTTGAGCTCAAATGTACAGGGATGTTTTATAGCTTTATTTTAACATGTTTTTCAATACAAAAAGCTATAGTGAAATCATTTTCTAAAAATCTAATGAGTGGCACCCAAAAAATTATTATTTTGTGATGCTGTCCTCTGAGAGAGAGAAAGAGAGAGTTAGTTTCTTCCTGTATAAGCTAACAACGTTTGAGACACTTCTAGAAGGATATTGTAGAGCAGTGCACTCTTCCATGCAGAAGAGTGAGGTTATTCGATCACAAAATATCGATTTCTGTCTTTCTAGAAATTTCTGTGTTGATTTGGAAGCAAGTTTGGCTCATCATCTTGGCGAAAGCTCTATCTGTGGCCAAGACTGAGCCTCCTGTTTGAGGCAACCAGGTTTGGGGCACGTAGCAAAATTCATGATTGCATTAGTTTTCACAAGAGACTCTTATTAATTAATCATCTTTAAATAATATTCTTAATATTTTTTTGAGTACAAAATGTGAACTACTGTATGTAGAATTTATTTTCTGGAGGGAACAGAAAATGTGGATCTAGCACTACCTCATTTATATAGTTGTCTATTATCTAGTTGTTGCCATTTATTATGTCGTTGGCTCCTTGGGCACACTCATCCATTTTATGTAGATGGAAATGTCCGAGTCTGTTTATGGATTACTTCTGTCTGGATGTGTGATGGTATGCTGTGATAAGGAAACCTAAAAAATGTTATATGTCAACATTAAGCTGTAGCAGCAGTCTACAGATTATATTATCTACTGTTGGGTCCGTAAATATTTGGATGGTGACAGTTTTTATAATTTTGCCTCTGTTCACCACCACAAGGGATGTGTAATGAAGCAATAAATATTGCAGTGATTGAAGTGTAGACACTTCAGGTTTAATACAAGGAATTTAACAAAAATATTGCAGGCATTAGAATTCCTCTATATACAGTATACATATACTATTTGTATGTATATGTATGTATGTATTCACCCACACACTATATGGACAAAAGTATCGGGACGCCTGACCATTACACCAACAGGGACTTTTAATGACATTGCATTCAAATAGATAGACTTTAATAAGAAGTTGGTCCCACCTTTGCAGCTATAACAGCTTCCACTCTTCTTGGAAAGCTTTCCACAAGATTTTGGAGTGTTTCTGTGGGAATTTGTGCCCATTCATTCTGTAGAGCATTTATGAGGTCAGGCACAAGAAGGCCTGGCTCGCAATCTCCGTTCCAGTTCATCCCAAAGGTGTTCGATGTGGTTGAGGTCAGGGCTCTGTGCAGGCCTGTCAAGTTCTTCCACGCCGAACTCATCCAACCATGTCTTTATGGACCTTGCTTTGTGCACCGAGGCACAGTCATGTTGGAATAGGAAAGGGCCTTCCCCAAACTGGGTCCACAAAGTTCTAAGCATAGTGTTGTCCAAAATGGCTTGGTATGTTGAAGCATTAAGATTGTTCTTCACTGGAAGTACGGGGCCTAGCCCAAACCCTGAAAAACAGCCCCATTATCCCATTGGTGATATTACGTTATCCGATTATTATTATGGTAAACGACTGTTGGTTGATTGTTGTAATGCTTTTCTGTCCAATCTGGGTTGTTACGGTCTGTACTTCTGCCTGTCTTGGCCAGGACGCTCTTGTAAAAGAGATTTTTTTTTTTTTTAATCTCAAAGAGTTTTTTCCTGGTTAAACAAAGGTTAAATAAAAATGAAAAAATCCCTCCTCCACCAAACTTCACAGTTGGCAGAATGCAGTCAGGCAGGTAACGTTCTCCCAGCGTCCGCCAAATCTCGACTCGCCCATCTGACTGCCAAACAGAGAAGCGTGATTCATCACTCAATAGACCATGTTTCCACTGCTCCACAGTCCAGTGGCGGTGTGCTTTACACCGCTCCATCCAACACTTGGACTTGGTGATGTGAGGCTTGCATGCAGCAGCTCACCGAGGAGCTATGTAAGAAATGGCCGTAATTCCTAAATGGTTAATGCATTATTTTTGTTAAACCCCTTGAATTAAAGCAAAATCTACAGTTCAATCAAACTGCAAGTCCATTGCGGTGGTGCACGGAGGCAAAGTTACAGTAATTGTGTCACTGACCAAAAACATATGGATCTAACTCTATATTATTTCCAGCTATAGACTATGCATTGAATAAGTCAATGGAAAAAGGCCATATTCCCTCATTTTCATTGAAAGATTCAAGAAATCCATTGCGTCTGATTTAACAAATGGCATTGAAATGAACAGAAAAAAATGAACAAAAAATGCACTGAAATATCCAACAATTCTTTATTTAAAAGCCCTGTTAAGGATGTCCTTTCTTTTGTTCAGAGGCAAGGCCGGGCAGTACACCTTATTTTCAGTACTGATTCAGGTATAGGTATACATGTTAAAAAATATGTTCATTGGTATTATTGCAATATTCAAAATTTCACATTGTAAAAGAATTTGCAGCATATACTGAGCGTATTGTGGCGGCATATCGATAAACTAAATCAGATTCAGGTCACCGCAACAGAGAACCTACGTCCGGGTGCAGAACCCATGTAGCACTGCATAGATATACCAGTTATTTAACCAGAGAATGCTTTTGCTGATTTTGTGCATAATTATGAAAATTCATAGATATTGTGTTCTTTTTACTTATTTACAGTTCCTGTATTTGTAAATATTTTCCCCACATTGATCACTTCCTGACTGTGATTTTTGCTTTGATTCTTTCCTACTTATTTAAAGTTATTAAAAACAGTGTTGATCTTGTTTTGTAGCTTTATGAGCATGATTTTGGAAAGTTAAACTTTCTAGCAAGAAGGAGCTGTCAGCAGAAAAACATCTTTTAAATGAAGCCTACTGTAATTGTCAGTGTGTCTTATTGGTTTAATATGAATCCTAATTGCTTGTGTAACAGGGTTTATTTGACATTATAGCCCCAGTAGAGGAATGTAAAACTGGAGCAGCATTAGCAAATTTGACCCAAATACCAATCTGTGTAATCAGAATAAGCCATCTAAGAAGGTTTAACAAAATAGAAAGGTACAGGTACTTTGTGAGCAGCAGTGCAGTTACTGTTGTTTTTGAGGTTATGGTTGATTTGGTTAAGGGTTCTGTGTCCACACTGTCTCTGTCCCTGTGAAATTATTACACATCCATCACATTCAAAACATCTGGTCAGGATTTAGTTAGTAAACGCAATAATGATGATATTTGCTAGCTTGAAATAAATCATCTGCTTATATTTTTCTCACATTTATTTGAGCATTTTTGATCGATAATATCCCTTACTAGACTCAAGGCTGGCCTGTGTCTAGACCACGTTTGCATGTTTTCCGGTTTCCTCCCACAGGTGGAGTCAACTGGCTACTCTAAATTGCCCACAGATGTGAATGTGAGCGGTAGTTCATCTCTGTGTTAGCCCTGCGATAGTCTGGCAACCTGCCCAGTGTGTACCAAGCCGCTCGCCCGAAGTCAGCTGGGATTGGCTCCAGCTTTTCCGTAACCTTTAACAGATAAGCGGTATAGGTGATGGCTGAATGGATGCTTTATTGGCCACAATGTGAGATGCCTGAGCTCCAGTCTTTAATGGAAGCATTTTGTACCTACTGATAATGCAAACAATTCATAGGCTCATCTGGTTGTAGCAAAAGCCGCTTTATATCTACTTGATCCTTTGGTTCATATGGTAAGTTGTATAAACTGCTTAGCCAGTTTATACAACTTGCCAAATCCAGACCCCCCCCCCCCCCTGTGAGGACACTGTATACATATGTAAGGTGCACATTTTGCACCGCACAAGTTTCACTACTTTATGCTATTCTAGCAACAGTTGTTGCACTGTTGCTCAGACAATGCTGCCATGTCCACTAGAACCGCCTAAACATTTGTTCAAGGTACAGTGTAAGGAGTTTATGCCTTGTGAGAAATATTTCGATTCACCTGTATAGGTCTAGCACATAGACTGATCATTGTGCGCTCTGACAAGTGAGTCTGACCTTTTGCAAACATGCTCAGGATGTTCCCATAATTTCCAGGTCTGTGGTCTGCTGTGCCACAGTGACCTGTTTAACTGGTACTGCAGGTCCTGCTTGGTGGGTAGTGAGCACATAGGGCCTGTGTGTAACATTAACCATTGGTGGACAAAGAGTATGCACAAACTGTGGCATTGGGTTGCATAATTAGGCTTCTGGTAATCGCATTTGAATCAGCCAACTTGTCTTCTTGTCTTCTTTAATAATCCCGGTGATATACCCCACTTCACTGCTGTGTCTCGTATAGCTTGGTTAATGTTGCCTGTACCCGATGTTGCTGCTGCTGAGCCGCACTCCTGCGTTACAATCTAATTACCAGAATGCTCTGACGGTGGCACATCAGCATGCTCCACTATGCTGGGCTCTTTGCTTAAGATTAGAGAATGAAAAGCAGCCATTGAGAATACATAAAAATTTGCCCAAATGTGTAGCTTAGTAATGCAGTCTAATTCTAATATTATACATAATGCTGACTACAGCTACCACGGACCAAGTTATCCTGAACAGGACTCCATAAACTCATTGAAAAATTGGGTGAAAATGAGGTTAAAAAAAAAAGGAGCCCTAAGTAGCCTTGTGTCCTTCCTATCGCTGCTACTGCTGTGATAATGCAGTGAAGTAACTTAGCGTTTTCTTGCTAGAGGGCTCTGCAGCCAAGTCTGCGGTTTGCTTTACACCCTGCTGCGACCAAGCGGCATCAAAGGGGTATGAAATGTGTAATCAGCACACAGCCTGCAAGCTTCACACTGTTGGCTTTTTGCTGCAGTTAAGGAAAGGCTCTGTGAGTGCGCGGTTAAGATTCTCCAGTCCGACCAACATGGGCATCGATCATCCATCCGAACTCGCTCGGGGCCTGGCAGAACAAACTCGTCATCCTGCACTAAAATATCAGAGGATTGGGAAAGTTCAACAATTCAGAAGTTTTCAAGTTTCAAATTTCAGTTCAGAAGTTCATACATTTAAGTAATTATGACATTAGTTACGCATGCTGCTACGCTGATAAATGTGTTTTGTTCTAAGGACATTTTAGAACGGGAAAATCTCTTGAATATAGTCGAATTTATGTACTATTTCCTGTTATAAGATTACAGTAAACCGAACATAAGATTAATAATCCAATTTTCATATTATATTAGCAGATATAATAAAGATCTTCTTTGTACAAATAAATACTTAAAATGAGCAAAATCGTCTGTCAATAGAAGACTATTTCAAGCTTGAAATAAATAAAAATGTCTAGAAACGGGTTTAATAATCTCATATGAAATGCTAGATCGTTTTGACCACGAGATATTTTGAGTTGCTGAGGTGTAATATTTTGCAATGAAAAGTCAAACGATATTCATTTCTGTTACCCAAAAGTGGTTCATCAGCATACACGCTTCACATGGTGCGGGTTTAATAGTAGCAGAATCAGCAAGAAATAAAAGGCCTAGCGTTGTCCTAAGCGTCTTGAGTCCACGTTGTCAACTCCTTAACAAAACAATAATGGGAAATCGGATGAGCTGACTTAATGAGGATGATGTATAGGCTACTCATGTGGGGTTACGGTCACAAGGTGATTGGTACTGAACAGGGAAATGAGCAAATGGGAAAGTTCTGAATGGGACCGTCTTGGTGGTCTGGAACTAAAGAAAGTAGAGCTGAAGCACAGGCTTCCATCATGTGTCTGTTATTTTGAAGTCATTATATTTTCAGACAGTCCGTGCATCTGTCTCTCTCTGGCGGTCGGGATTGCTACTCAACACCCCGGTCCCAGATACCCCATCGGGTTTTTAGTCGAATTGAGATTCATCAAACCGTTGAGTGATGCCCTGTGTACGTACACACTGACATGTCTAGAACCGAGCACTCCCATCAGGATAGAAATGTTTCCTCCTAACGCCAAGGCGATCAGTCCGAATAATTTAGTATTGATTTGCACTGACCCTTTCCTCTGAGCGGACAAATGAGCCGAAAACATACCGGCAAATTACCTCCTGTAGCACAGCAGAGTCGGTGGTATTTCCTCTTTCTATAGCTATGTGTAATATAAAACATGATTATTAAGAAGAAACCATGTATTTAGTTATATGATAATATTATTCTGTATGTCTTTTATGGTTACTTTGTTCACCATTAAGAATCCTAGATCAATAAGTAAGCATGAAGAAGTACAGAAAAAGAGCAACGTGAACATGTGAGGAGATTATAAGGCTTTGATTAATATTAACATGTCTAATAGGTGTGTGTGAGAGAGAGAGAGAGAGAGAGAGAATATGAAGTTGTTGGTCTCATTCAAAATATGCCTTCATTTGAGCAAAAACATGGCAAAATTTTTTTACGCGGCATTCAGATAAGAGCAGAATCTTCTTCCTCCAGAATTTATTATATTATATAAGGCGAAACTCCTTCACTTCCTCTGCTAAGAAGACGAGAGTGCAGTGTGCTGGTTGCACTGGCTGTTTATGTTCACAATGAACCCTTTCTGTTTCGCAGGGGAAACCGTGTGAATAGGCTTCAGTTGGAATACCTTTTAAGATATATATCTTTTTACGGTTTTAACTGCGAGGGGGGAAAAAGGAGTGCAGCGTGAGCAGTGAGGAGGGCGTTATGTTTATGTTAGCGCTGCCGGAATCACAAGTAGCTTTTTTTGTTCCTTCGCCCTAAATAGTTGTAAATGAATTTTAAAAGCATGTGTAGTCGGCATAATATAGTTCGCACCATGCGAACTGAAAGCGAGTTCGCCTTCTGCTTTTTTTTTTTTTACAGTCTGCCAGGAAGTTCGGCATTGGTGTGTTCACTTAATTCAGGAAACGTTAAAGGAGAAATGAGAAACTTGAGACCCACTGGATTGTAAAGTCCAGAGGAGAGCAAGGACGTGCTCTGAAGCTGCTAGGATAGGTTTCATCATCCTATCTTAAAGTCGGACTCCGTCAGGCAGCTTAAACTGCGGCCGATGCGTCCATAAACAAAACAATGATTACCATGTTCTTTAATAGTGAGCTTTTATTAAGTGTTTATTTTCCCCTTGGAAAATGAGCAAATTTTATTACGCTATTAAGGTTTTATCCACGTCCTGATTATTGCACTCCCGAGCTTCATGTTTATCACCACAAAAGGCTTTTATTGCTAATCGCCGCTACTACTTTGATACTTGAACTTGAACATTTTGGTGGAATGGATGAGACATCAATAAACACAAGCAGCGAAGGATCTGGTGATCGTTTAATACAGCAGGGATTGCGCAAGTCCAGGTAGTGCTGGTCAAGCAGGCACTTCTGAAACCATGCATGCGTGCTTGGACAAACGGTAAGCTCGCCTTATTTCATCAAGCCTGCCTAATTTCCTTCAATTTGAAATCCATGAAGGAAGACTCGCTCCGTTACCGTGGTAAATCAGTGTGTAGGGCTAATGCTGACGTTTGGCTTCGCTCGATCGGTTATATTGAACAAGCCACATGACGCTCACCAGGTGAAAACATCCATAATATAGGCTTCCTATATCTGTTTAAAAAAAAAAAAAAAAGAGGGTTTTTTTCCATGGCACTGTATAGCAAATTGCTGCCAAACTAGTGCATATATTTTTATATGTGTTATGTAGCATGAGTGTTTTATATTTGTATGTAGTAGATAAATAATAAAAGTATGATATAAATTAGGCGGCACGATGGTGCGGTGGTTAGCACTGTCGCCTCACAGCAAGAAGGTCCTGGGTTCGATCCCCGGGTCACCCAGGGTG
>JAQQZR010000039.1:13634778-13645694 GCA_030068235.1 Notoglanidium macrostoma | reverse complement strand
TACGTGTTGCTTCATAGTTTTGACGTATTCAGTAATGTTTTACAACGTAGAAAGCAAAGAAAGAAAAACGTATGAAAATGAGTAGGTGTGTCCAAAACGTTTGACTGGTCGTGTATATCCAGGACACATAACTCATTTATTGTCCATTAAAGCTTAAAAGTGCTTATGTAGAACTTGGGCAGGTTTGTATTCTGGTGTAGTTTCTAATCAATAAAGTCAATTCCTTAATCCAAATTTCTAAGTAGTTTGGAATCGTAATGATTTTAGATTTAAGGAAATATTCGTTCATTTAGTTATAATGCCTTGTTATCTATATGATCTAAATGTTTGTCATGTTCAAACGTTGTTTTTTTGTTTTTTTTCAAGCCTCTCAGGAAGACTCCAGCCAATCTCTTGCCTCCTGTCTGAACCTGCTGCCATCCCCGCTGGAGCTGCCTACAGACCAGAACACTGCCAAGGAGTGCAGAGAGAGCAACAGGTACTCTCCTCATCCTCCTCCGTCTCGCCCTGCGTTAATATTCTCCTCTCCTCACATCCCCCTTTACCCTCCGTTAATCTTTTTCTCTCATCTCCTCCCCTCTCGTCTCCTCACAGGCATCCAATTTCACGTGCATGCTAAAACTTCAAATCGGGGGAAAAGAATGAGATGTGATGACTTCTCGAAAAACTCGTGATAACAGTTTAACCTCTTGTGCACAGCCCGTAGAGATGGTTTAACGAAGGCACAGGAGAAGACCGTGATTAAGGAACACACATTTTCCTTATTCTCGTGTTAAGCCAAGGTTTTTACCTCCACTGGAGTTCAGTGTGCTGGGATTTGGAGCAGCTTTGCTTATAATCTTGCCTGTAGTTCGTTTCATTTAATCTGATCGAAAGGGAGTGTAAATGTATGCTTAAGCGATGACGCTTGTTTTGGATTTCAGCAGACCGATCCCCGTGCTCTGTAGTGTCACTGTGGAATCTGTCCCGCAGTGTTCTCGATGAAGAATTTTTAGGTTTAGTTTCTAACGCATTGTAGCAGATTGTAATCAACTTGATTGAATAAGCCTCTTGGATAGTTAAATCCACTTCAGTGAATCAATTCCTGATGCTAACTGTCGTATAAACAAGATAGTGTGTTGTTATCGTTGACAGCTAATTACTAGAATTTATACAGTTATGTTTCGGTTTTTCTTCTTTGTTTTTTTTTCAATTATCTCACAGTAATGCCAGTAATACATTACTGGTTAAGCTCGTTAATGAATATGCTCTCGAATGCCGAGTCCTTACAGAACTGGGTCTCATTTCTGACAGCTGGCTTTTCCTCGTAACGACGCCAGCCGTGTCCCTTGAGGATGTGGCGGAAATTATATCTGCATGGAAATTAGCCTAGAAAATTATATATATTTGCCTGACCTTTTTAATTATTTGTACAATTTTTAGAAGCTGCCCTACTATCGTCCTGGTTTATTTGAGAACCCGAAAGAAGCGGGAATGGCAGATTCCGATTATATCTTACCACGGGATGTGTTATAGACGCGAAAAAGGTCCACTTTTTGGTCGTGATCAGCAGTCCAGCAACCGAAAGCGTTAACAGCAGTGACCCTGTTCCTGAAGGCTTGAGGATGAGGAACACATTCGTATGCAAGTGCGCACCGATGACATTCTGTAACGGCATACCTTCGTGCAAGGCTAACGTGGCTGGAGGTCTGTGTAATAAAGTGGACAGTAAGTACGCGATGTTAGTAAAAGCCCACCACCACTGATACATTTGTACCAGCACGCACACACACACACACACACACACACACGCGCACACACACCATGCAACTACCATGTCATCGTTATTGCTGTGATGAGAATGATCCACCTCTTGGATAATATCTGGTCAGCGGTTATTTGTTGGTGGGCTCTTCCTGTTGGTGGATGAAATCGGTATACATTTAAAATGATCCCCTGCAGGACACAGATTCTTCGATACGGCTCATATCTGGAGACTGTGTTGAGTGAGATTGATGTTCTGTGCAACTCGCACTTCAGGCTGGGGCGTTATCTTGCTGAAAGATCCATTTACAGGCAAATATTAAACTCCTAGCCGATGTTTTAGGCTAAAATATCCTGGTCCTTGGCAGAACTCATGATGCCTTCAATATTCACAAGAGCACCTGGACCAGCAGCGCCAAAGCATCGGTGATCCACCCTCAGATTTTTTTTCGTGGGTGTCATGTGATTGTCCTGGCACTCAGTTTCCCTTTTTTTTCCACCAGACATGGACAACAGATTACAAGATGTGTTCAGGGCTCTTTGATCCCCCCTACTCCGGTGGGATTTTTGAGGATGGTGGCGTTTTTTGAGATAAAATACTATCGTTCTTTAAAAAAAAATCTTACAGAAATGATTTTTTTCCCTTCTTTTTTGTTAGTGCACGACTTGAAGACTGATATTTTTAATCTATTTTTGAGTTATTGCACAAAAAGCTGTTAAGCTCCCTCCAGAGCAGGTGGTTTTGCCTCGTCAGCAAGACGTATGAATGACCTTGGCTTCGTATCTTTAAAACAGCTTTGAATTACACGTCCACTGTATATCTTCCAAAATGTTTTGTGCTTAATGTTATGCAGCCTGATGTACATTCTCAGCACACCTGGCCAGCAGTTTGCTAGTCAATTTCTGTTTTGTTTTTTGTTTTTTTTGGTTTTTTTTCTTGTTTCTTATCAGCGTTCTTTTTATTTTATTTATTTATTTATTTATTTATTTATTTATTGCGTTGGGCCTTGTGACAGCTAGGACTGGCCGATATGACCGAAATATCATATCACATTTTTCTTATTATTGAAGGTATTATGGCCTTTGACAGTATTTTATATTTTAAACCATATTTTGATTATATACAGAATCCCCAAACAGGTCGGTGGTAAATTTGCTTGGACACGGATCTGATCATTGTGTTTTAGGGAGTGGTCAACACAAGCATAACAGAAAACATTGTCATGTTTTGTACCAATTTTCCCTGATGTAATCACGGCCAATTCCCACTCACTAGACAGCCCTTTCCGATCACATGTAGCCGTAATGTGGCCTTCAGTCAAAGAAAGGATTTTTAAATTTATTTATTTATTTATTTATTTATTTTTGCTGGGCACCAGATGCTCTGTAGGAGTGCCAAAAAAAAAAAACAGAAAAAAAGAAGAGCTAGAGGTTGGCTACTTCCTCTACCAGACTATAATACAGCCGCTAGAAGGGACTAGAGCTAATACTAAGCCTGACTTGGCTAACTCGGGGTTAATGGCACTTGGGTTTGGCATATCACGGAAAAGAAAAATTCAGAATTTCAGTTAAAACAGATTACAATCAAATAATCAAACAATTCGCAAATGCCAGATCACAGCCCCAAAGAGCAATCCCAATTCCGAAGTCTCATTACATTTCCAGCATTCACAACAGACTCAGTTCAGAGTAAGTTGTTCCCATATGAGTCCCATTCCTACAGGGTACGCTTTTAGTGATGCAGTGACTTTTAAGACAGTCTAAGTTAACTTAAAAGAAAAAAGGGAAGAGAGATGAGCAGTCCTTGTCGCTCACAGGGAGGCTTAGTTATAGCCGCGACGGAAACGTTATTCCCGGTGCCCTCATCCACCAACAACGACACCGGTACAACCGGACAACGTAGAGTAGAGTAGGCCTACAGAACTGCAGTGTGTGCAGCCAGAAGTCACCTGGATGAAGAGAAGCCAGGGTAATAATCCAGCACGCTCCAGTGTAAACTTCCACAGCGCTGATCCTTTATTTGCAAAGACGCACGCTCCGGTGCACAAATCTACACACACTTTTTAACTGCACCAGTGTAGAGATAAGGCGAGAGAATGACACCTTGTTTGCACGGAAAACGATACCAAAACTCTCCTCTCTCAAACAGGAAGTAAGGTGTGCCGTATTGTATGGCAGCCTTCCCAGGACAATTCCCTGTAGCCAATGGCGTTTACTCAATTAAGAGGATAGGAAATGAAAGGAAAAAAATAGTTGCGTAGTTCAAAAACAAAAAACAAACAAGATTTATCACGAGAGGAAATGTAATGAGGCAAGTCATTGAGAAAATAGTCTACGCTTGTTATTAAAAGATAAAGAGCAGAAATAAACTGTGTAAGATGATAAAGGTGTTAGGCGAGGCATGGTGGAGGCTCCGTGAGCTGCACTACACACACGACAGCTACCCACCAGGGAGGGCAAAGGCTATCACGTGCTTCCTCCGAGGTGCGTGACGCCAGCCTACCGCGTCTTCGATTCGAACCGCCGCTCGCGCAACGTCAGGGGCGTGCAGTACACATGGAGGAGTGTGCGTTCCACGTGAGCTCGCAGAAGCCCGTGATTGGCCAGCGTTGCTGGAATTTACGGGAGAGGTTTGGCCATTGACATTTTTCTGTTTGACCTACTCATTGTTCTGTCAGGTTTAATTTCACTATCATTAAATCTACAGTACAGCGCGTTATTTGTAATGAATTAAAATATGAAGGGAAGAGTCAAAGCTAAGAGCACAGACCTGTTCAACATGAAGTGAGCAGTGTGAGAAGAACACTTTGTAAAAGTAGACTTTATTGGCCGACTTTAAATGCTACCGCTTTAGTTGAATCCGTGTATGCTAATATCAACAAAAAGGACATTATATCTTGTTTCTCAAACCTCAAATATTTAGAGGTAAACAAATCTGTAACTCCAATATGGTTTGGTAATACTAATAATAAAACAGACCTCATTATCCATCTGGGTATAAGTTCTCTGTTGATATAACAGTGATTTGAGCTGTTCATGTGTTTCCACATGGATTATAAAATTGCTCTTATTAGATGCATGTGGGGATTTCTTTCATACCTTTGCAAAGTGCAATTTTTAATATGTAAATCTCAGTACTGGTATACCTAAAAATACAAGACAAGAGTTTCTCCTTCTTTCATTGTTCCTCTAGGTAATATTCTTGTCTGCAATTATGAAATGAAACAACTTGGTAGGATCATACCACTACCATCAGTACAGAAAAGCGTACTCCGTGTGTCTTAAGGCAAAACCTTGACTTTTTCCATGGATGACACATCAACAGTTGAGGAAACTGTTTCTCAGACCCAGAGCCCTCTCGCTCTCAAACACAGCTCTGAGGATTGAGGCAGAGCTAAACTGAGCGAGGGAGAGGGGGCGAGAGAGAGAGAGAGAGCAGAAAGGGTTCATCCTGCTTTATGGCAGCACTGCGACTGAGTCACTTGTTGTACAAAGACAACGCAATATGTAGAAATTCAAGTAGCTAGTAGCGTAGCAGATATATATTTTCGCAGGAAAGCTGACCAAAATTGGATCCCATCCGTCTCCGTATACATTTCCATCCAACACAGGCAATAAATAAAGAATAAAGTCTGTGGACAGAGCCCAGGTGGTCAGGTGCTCAGATTCTCGGCCACGAAACGCTGTTCATCTCACGTGTCCTTCAGGAACAGGTTTGCTGCAGCAGGGGGGCAGACTGCATAGGTTCTTGCAAGCTGTGTTCCTCGTCGACAGAAGGCTGTGCGTCTGGCCCTGTGCTACTTTCCCTGTCTCCTTCTCTTTCAAGGTGATTTCGATAGGGAGGCTCCAGAACGCACCTACGAGCCCTGACAAACCGAGACGTACTTTAGAAGTAGATTGAGTATGCCTTAATCCAACCCTCAGCCACAATGCTCAGGTCTAAGAAATATCTCAATTGAAATGAGTCACGCTTGTCACTTGGTTGTCACTCGCAGTAAGAAATCATGTTGATTTTTCCAAAGCACAGTCACCATACTGGCAAGTTCAGATGCTTCATGACGCCTTTACACTTATGTTTTTCTGCCCGTTTACACGCGTAATAAATGATGAAGTACTTAAATATAGGACTTTCCATATAACTCGTACGTCAGGGCTGTCTTCCTCACTCAACCACTTATTATTTAATTTCTCTGAATGCCAGTTCACTTTTCAGAAGGCATTAAGGCAAAATTATCCTTCCAAGCATAGAAGTGAGGATTACAGGGGGGGGAAAAAAAACCTGCATTAACGACAAGAGACTGCCTGCAGCCATCACCTCTTCAAACATGCAAAAATCACAGTGAACTGACCGTTATATCATATGAGCTTACGGGTAAATCAAATGAACTCTCTTCGGAGTAAAAACATTGGGAACTTAATGAATTTACCTGTCGTGAAGGCACAAACCTTTTTTTATTTCTCGCGGTATTTATATCTCACATAATTAATACACGGCTACACAGTTCCAGATCAGGTCTCTGAATCGCCCATAGGTGTGAAAATGAGTGTGAATCTCCGTGTTAGCCCTGCGATGGATTGGCGACCTGCCCAGGGTGTACCCCACCTCTCCCCCGAAGTTAGCTGGGATTGGCTCCAGCTCCTCCACGACCCTGACAGATAAGTGGTATAGATAATGGCTGGATGGATGAATACTTAATACGATTTTGTGCGATTGCTAACAAGGAAAGAAAACGCACGTTATTCATGTTTTGCTTTGTTTTTACATGAACTTGTATTCTTCCTCCTTCTATTTGCTCAATGAAAACCATCATTGTAAGATAAGATGAGATTTTATTAATCCCCATGTGGGGGAATTTGGGTGCAGCAGTAATAGACAGAAATGCAATACAATAATGTAATATGCTATAATGTATACTATAGTAATGAGCAATAAAAGGCCATTAAATTAAAGCATGAGCCACTGAACTCAGCATGCAATATGCTAAACTAGACGTAAACAAATCTTTCCGTGTCAAATGCCCACTCGAGTAATTTCGCACACATTTTCACACATTTCGTTTTTTTTTACTATCTTCTTTTTGTAGTTGTATGCCACTTTCAGCTCAGGGTCTAGTGTAAATTCTAGCTTTGCATACTGAGGACTGCTCTGCTGCTTTGATTTCAGGTATGTACCGGTACACATCCTTAATAGTCCTTCAAACCTGATGGACCTCCTCAGGCTGTGTGCATATCCACACTCCTGCTTCTGCCTTTTTTTTTTTTGTTGTTCTTGTTTATGGGGTTTGTTTCCTTGGCACGTGTTCATACAGCACCATCAGTTTTCAAACTGCGTCTATTTTCAGTTTTGTTATGCTTCATATTTTTTTTTGGTAAAGCACTGCATTTGTTAAATCGCCTCCTACTCACCCGGTTATCTGCAGCCACCAAATGTGCTGTACAGTTCAACAGCTTGCTAACTAAGGTATACACATATTTGTCTTTGCTGCTCTTGCCAGCATTCAAAACTCCACTCAAATGCAGGTCTTTGTTTTTTTTTTATTTTTATAAAAAGTACTCCACTTTGCTTGAAGTGTTTATTATATTACTACTCGGTGTGTTTATTAGATTTGTAAGCTACAGCTTTGCTTCTGGGCTTATTTTATGACTGATGCCTGATTGAAACTTATTGAAATCTTTTATGACTGCTGTTGTTTGGCTCAACACATAATATTTCCATATCTTTATTGAACAAGTACATAGCTTATTAAGCCTGTCTTTGTTTCTACTATGACCTAGATAAAGATCAGATTGTATTTTAGGAGCCATTCAAGCAGAGCTCCAAATTTTTCCCTACAACCCGGTAATGAATATACCAGCATGAATGGCTTCATGGTGCCCAGATGCAGCACTGCTTCTCTAGCGTGAAATTAATGTGTAATTAGAAATCAAAGGCACTGCATGGCATGATGCTGAAGGCCCTGATGGGAATACTGCGCTAATAACCCAAACACGGAATATGAGCTATAAAGCAGTCCAGCTGGGGGAGTCCATTGCGTGTGACAGATGCTCGCTGAGAGCAAAGGGGACACTGGCTCCCCGTGTCCTCTAACACGAGGAGTCCAGGTGAGCGCACAGAGGGGGCCATCAAAGAAGAGGCTTAGCAAAGAGACATGCCTTCATAAAACGCCCTAACTGGATGACATTATTAGTATTCCATTGCTCAGTGAAGGCATGAACCCAGCGAGTCCTGGGGGAAGCTGTGATGGCTATAATGATATTGTAATGGGATATTAGAGGTGACTGGAATGTTGTCAAAGCTAATGGGCACCACTTTTAGATGTTCTACACAGGCCATATTACAGTGTGGGAAAGATAGAGACACTAATGTGAAGCATATTTAGGATTTATAGTGTTCGAAGGGACAGAAATCCAGCCTGTGCCAGCAGAGGCTGGAAAAAAAAAAATGCTTTAGTAAGGAAAATTACATAGAGTCAGGAAAAAAACCCCATTCCTGTTATCATCAGTGTTCCCAGACAAAGCTAACTCTGCCAGCCTGCCATTTTCTTAGCGCTGGGCTATAATGCTAAGATGTCATCGCTTTTATCCTCACCATGCCTGTTTTTTGCCTGAATAAAAAGCTCTCAGATGCCGTGCTCTCTCTGTGTTAGAAATCGGGGTAAAATTCAGGGAAGATGAAAACAGCGATGGTGTGTTTCCTCTAGTCCACGATGTAAATAACGACCCTGTAACTGGTCTCACTGTAGCTGAGCAAAAAGACATTTAACATCGTCAGGGCTTGCTGTTGAATATTTACCTCCACCAACGAGGTCATATTTTTGGCGCATTTTGTTTGTCTGTCTGTCTGCTGAAAACCTACTGAACTGATTTCCATGAAATTTAGTGGCAGGGTGTAGCAGGCGGCAAGGAAGGACCCATTAAATCTTGGAGCGGATCCAAGTCACGAGGCGGCTCCGCGAATTTAGTTTCGGTTTCGCTAATGCTGCGAGATACGGCATTTGGCTTTGGTAGCAGTCTGCGCACAGCGACGCCATTCGTCTTAGAATCCAGTAGATGGCAATAAAGCTCATTACACAAAACATAGCCAATGTAGAAATACGACGACTCCACTGGAAATATATATCGAGCCGTAAAGTGGTTGCGGTTGCGGATTCGCACGTCCTAGAAGAGTTGACTATTGTCGTTGGCAGTATTTTTTTTCTGGAAACAGGATTACCTGCCTCAGGCACGTCCTTTGAGAGAGAGTCATCTGGATGGTTTGTGAGTGATCAGTCCATCATGGTAATCATTACTGCAGTACTTGTTCTGATAGCTCTGAAGAAATATTCTCTTTCCTTGGGTAGTATTTTTTTTTTTTGTGCCAAGATAAACCAGGCACATCCACACTATACCGGAGAGCTTGTTGATCTCTTTTGATCAGGTCGCACACATGTGAGTACTGGTTCACCACATAGGAGACCGAAACCAAGAGGCATACGGTTCAAATGTGAAACTAGCAAAATGAATCTGGTTTTACATCTAATACGGCGTAGCACATGGATGTCTTGTAAAACTGTTACGGTGTTGTCTTTTTAAGCTACTGTGCATAGTTCTGTTTTATTCCAAGCCACACAGAATATTTTTGGCAGGTGTAGGTGACTACTTTATTGTGGAAGTTAAGAATCCTTACTGAAATCTTCATGTTTATTGCTACGACTGAAGCAGTCTTAAAATGTCCTGTTGACGTCTTTAATCACGTCAGTTGTTTCACTTGTATTCTACATACGAAGCAGTCTGATTTTCTCCACTCTGAAATCCATCCATCCATTATCTATAGCGCTTTATCCGTCTGGGTCGCGGGGAAGCTGGAGCCAATCGCAGCATCTCCGGGCGAGAGGCGGGGTACACCCTGGGCAGGTCCACTTTGAAATCAGTGTCTGCAAATCCTTATTGCTTGCTTTATTGGCTCGGTCCTGCTTTCTCCTTTTTTTTTCTTTCTTCATGACAGTCATCTACATCTGCGGTGTATAGTTCTTTTTTGCCCCCTTTTTCTCTCAGTTGTTTTCGACATTACGTGGTGGTCTGTTTATCCCCTCTTATCATTCTGTTGATGGTTCTGGTCTAAAAGTATTTTATTCCAGTTCCACCTTCCTTAATCTCAACTGTCTGTGCTCTGGGTTATGGTTCTTGCAAACTATTCAAGTAAACATACCACGCACATCCTAGGGCTCGTTGTAATATTGTTCACTCGGTATATGCATCCACAGGGATTTCTATCAGGACAAAAAGCTAAATGACCTCGTGACCAAGAACAGACTTATTCCTACAGATCATAGCACAGATATTTGCCAAGTGGATATTGTGGATATTCCAGTAACACAAAACAAAACCAAAAAGTCTGGTTAGAAGTGAAAGGCTACTACAAAGTTCTCACTTGATAAGCATTATTAAACAAGTTCAGTTTACAGCATGCTTCTTCTACACACAGTAACGTGCAAACATCTTAGGAACCCTAATTTGTTAGTACAGGTTTTGTTTATTTGATGAATTCTGCATTATTGAGTCAGTACAAAGACATTTTAGAGTTCCGAATATTACTTTTCCAAGTAATAATTTGTATTTAGGAAATGTTTGTATGTCAGTAAAGAAAGCAACATGGTACATAAGAGACCACTTTTCTGACAAAAAAACATAATGAAGGCTCCTGGGTTTTCTGCAACAACAAAAAAAATTAATCAAATGCGACAAAGTCTCCAGAAGAACTGTGGCAGATTCTCCACGATGCTCAGCTCATTTCCCTATACATCTGTACACATTGTACAGGGGACCGCTATTCTAGAAAAAGTAACAGGTCGTTACACCAAATATTGACTTTGTTTAGTTCCTTACTGTTTACTACATGCTACAGTATACAGTGGGCTGCGAAGGTTTGGGCAACCTTGTTAATCTTCATGAATTTCCTGTATAAATCGCTGGTTGTGACGATAAAAAAATGTCAGTTAAATATATCGTATAGGAGACACACACAGTGATATTTGAGAAGTGAAATGAAGTTTATTGGATTTACTGAAAGTGTGCAATAATTGTTTAAACAAAATTAGGCAGGTGCATAAATTTGGACACTGTTGTCATTTTATTGATTCCAAAACCTGTAGAACTAATTATTGGAACTCAAATAGGCTTGGTAAGCTCAGTGA
>JAQQZR010000039.1:13623831-13634678 GCA_030068235.1 Notoglanidium macrostoma | reverse complement strand
ATCACTGTGTGTGTCTCCTATATGATATATTTAACTGAAATTTTTTTATCGTCACAACCAGCGATTTATACAGGAAAATCATGAAGATTAACAAGGTTGCCCAAACTTTCGCATCCCACTGTATATATTTTAAGTAGGAAGATTTAATTGAATTGTTTTTGAAGTCATATTTAATTTCCACTATTTCTATGCATGTGCTTAAGACTTTTGCATGGTACTGAATTTGCAAAGTATTTTTATTGGTAATGGATTCAGTTAGCCTGTTCAGTGTCAAAACAACTGCTAGAAATGTTGTTCCATCTCTTGTTTTTTCAGGGAGACACGGCCAGTGTCTCTGTGTGTGTCCTATGATGATGAGTTTTTCTCGGGGCTGGAGACATTACCCTTCAGGCTGATGCAGCAGGACTGCACGGCCATGAAAACGCTCCTGCTGCGTCTTCGCAGGGTTTTGCAGGAGGTAAGACTTCATGCCGACAGCTGAATTCTGGAGATGCTGTTTTTCTCAACAGAGCTATATGGTCAATACCTGTTAGGACATATTCTTTAAATTTACATGGAACACAGTGATGACAGTTTTGCCTTAAGCACACATTCAATATGCTACTTTAATCTGGAGGAAGGGTTTGTAAGCTTACGTACAGCATTGCTATGCAAGCTTTTACCTGGAGCACAGCTTCATAAACTGATATTGAGCACAGATTTCTAAGCTTACATGGGCTAGAGCTTCATAAGCTTCCACAACATACAGCTTTATAAACTTGCCTTGAGCACAGGCTTCCCGGAGTACAGCTACAGTCCTCTCTGAAAGTGTTGGAACAGCAAGGCCAGTTCCATTGTTTTTGCTGTACGTTGAAGACATCTGGTTTTGAGGTCAATAGATGATTATGAGATGATGGATCAGAATTTCAGCAGGAGGGACTGTACATTAACTAGATTGCAGCCTAGGTAACGTCATCTTTTCTGGAGCAATATTGTCATCTTTAGAATGAGCAAAGCTCTGTTGTGGCTAGGCCAAAATATCTGAAGCACAACTGTGTCAGCTTTACTGACAACACACATTTAAGCTTCACTGCTAAAGCTGGAGCCAGCGCATGCAGAGTCTAAGATTCCGCCTGCAAATGTTCTTTGTCACTGAATGAAACAAAACTGTCGATTTATTTCTTACTTGACAAAACTGTCATCTTCCTGTGGGTTCCTTTGTTGAATCATGTTATTTCAGATTTCATTATTGACCATTACTGTAAACCAGTGTGCCTGTGACACGCTCCAGACTGCTTCTCTACATTACTCTGCACAGTAGCAACATTATTTAGCAACTATTTTGTACGGCATAAAAACTGAAATAACAATTCTGAGACAAAAGCCTGGTCCTGGGAAGTGCACACAACAGAAAGAAACATGAATATTAAAGCGGAAATTGTTTGCCTTCCTTGCCGACTTTGTCCTCTCATTAACTTGCAAATGTGCCATCTTCCAGCTCCGTATGTAAACTGCTCACCAGGAAAAATTGCAATGACTTGTGCGTTTCTGCTGTGTTTGTTTGTACGACCTTGTGTTATTGAGCACAGATGAAAACATTTTCTTATTTTCCCATTAGCTTATTATATAGTCAGCTCCAGAATTATTGGCAGCCTTCGAAAAGTGAGATAAAGATTCTTATAAATAAAGTATCAGCATGTTCCCTTATATATTTTGCTTTTTTAAGTTCGCCTCAGTATTTAGGGATTCTTTGACTTGCATGACTGGTATGTGACGTCACCGAGGCCACATTTCCTTAGTTATTCATCAACATTGGGAAAATGAAAGAATACACAAATGAAGTGCTGTGTATGGACTGTGTATTAATGAAGTGTGCTGACTTGCATAAATAAGGCAAAGACTACAAAAAAAGACCTGCTGGAATAATAATTAAGAATCTAAGAATGTAGCCAGAGTGCTAATAAACCTCTGTGGCCCCATGCACAGTGAGGAGGTTGGATACAGAGACACAAATTTCTCCAAGGATCACAGTTGGAGGTTTGCAGAAGATAACCATCATTTTGGATTTACTAAGGCTATGTCCACACTAATACATTTTCATTTTAAAATGTTTCCACCCGGTGTCCATCCCCCTCCAGAGACTTGGAGCCACTAAAACAGAGCATTTTGGAAACGAAGCGTTTCAGTGTGGACAGCCAGATACTTAGAGTTTTGGAAACGATGATGCAGACACCCATATTCCCTTCCTGATTGGGCCTTAATCAGTCATGACGTATCCTTCTCTTCTTCACCACACTCCTATCACTTGACCCCTTTCCAGAAGAAAACAAATGGCCTCAGCCTTGACTACCTGTGGTGGTGCAGCATGGATAATGAATTTCAAGCATTGCTGAACTTGTTGTCTTTCCTAGCAGCTGTTCTGCAGTTAAATTCTGCATTTTATAACGCTATAGCTGCCTACATGTGCAAGAGGCAAGCTATTATTTGAGTAGCCAATCTGCTTCCCGCTTATACCAGCACGTACATGCCGAGTGTGCGCGAATGGTCACGTGATATGCATTTTCACGAATTCTACTATGGACATCGATTGTTTCTGATACAGAGCGAAAATGCTTGTCTGGATGGAGATCATTTTCATTTCGGAAACACTGTTTTAAAACTAAAATGTATTAGTGTGGAAGCAGCCTTAGTCTCCAAATCTGAAATTAGACCTCTGTGCTGTCAAACTATTTGGAAGGTCAAAACAAAGCCTCTTCATTCATCTAACCACAAGTGTATGTGCATGGAGTTCAATAGAAACTTTGATCTGGACGAGGTTCTGTAGTCAGCTGAAGTAAAAATTTTGGGTTTTTTTGATGATAAGATCTTAAGTTGCTGGGTATGGGAGAAGATCTGTGATGGAATCTTGTTAGGTTTTTATCCGGGACTCCATGAAGTACCAGAAGATATTTAATGAAAATCTGGCTGCCTCAGCCAAGAATCCACAAGTGTTCTCTTCCAGAAGGGTACTGATGCATACAAATATGCGAGTGCACATTAAGGTACATTGACCTTTGTGCATGGCCATCCCAATCCTATGACCCGTTGAAATCTGTGGGTGAGCAGAAGAATGGTGTCTACAAGGGATGACTGGGGATACTGGAGGATCTGGAGAGAGCCTGTATTTAAATAAAGGCGAGATGTGTTTCATGTTCAGTGTGAGATTAAGATGATTGAAAAAGTTATGGAAAAACCTACTTTGTTTCTTTATGTAATCAATCTTTCCCACAGGTGCCAATAAATTTGGAGCTCAATGTATCAGCTTAATCACTCATTAATGGCTTATCACTTCAGTATCACATGGCACATCTTACCATCTTACTAGTTAGTTAGCTACAGCTAACCTTACCCGTAATGTCAGTTTACCATAGATGTTCAAAAGATGGTGTCTTACTTATCGATGTTACTTGGTGCCATTTTGTTATACAGGTCAGCTGAGGTGGCAGGACTATGTTATCACATTATAGCACACCTCATGAAATATGCTTTCAGCGAAACACTCAGTGGACCATTAAGCACTCAAGTTCCATTAGGGCATTACATCTTGGTGTGCTGCTGAAAATACCAGGAAGACAACCAGTTATCACACACAAACATTTAGACCACCTGAAAAGCTGTGAAAGGATGCACTGTTCCTGAATGCTTCCAAAAATAAATGTCCAGATAGAAACTTTAATTGCAAATAGGTGTGGCACCTTCACATCAGCCATATTCACTGTACAAGTCGTTACTCTTATTTCTCATCACTGCTGATTTCTACTTAGGATTATGTCACAAACATTAGTACACTGGAAACCAGTTTAGAATCTAACCAGATGGAGCAATAGTAATATAGTGCAGCGTAAACAGGTTAATAAAATGGCAAGGGCAGGTACATATGTACAGTGTGATGGGTAGATTCAAATCCAATGATGGATATAAGAACTATTGTGTGTATACAGGATTTGGTTGTTGCACAAGTACTATATGTAGAGTTGGACAGGAAGGGTCTTTGAATTTCCATCTTCAGGTCTGTCCTCAGATGTTCTGTGAGGTTTAAGTGGCTAGTGGCTGGGCCACTTAGACACTAGTCCTGAAGCCATTGCAGTGCTGTCTTGGCTGTAAGCTTTATGTTGTTTTCATGCAGAAAGGACCAGAGATTCTTCTTCCTCATGCTCTTACAGACTTTTAAAATGCCTGCCATGTGCCCTTTATTCAGGAGTGACTTCTGTCTAGCCGCTCTACCATTAAAGTCTGATGGATGCAGTCTTTCTGAGATTGTTGTCTTTCTGGCAGGTTCACGCATCTCTTTGGAGGGCTTCTGTTAGGCTGGCTCTGTTGGCTTCTTGGGCACTTCCCTGACCAAGACCTTTCTAGCCTGGTTATTATACTCTGGAAAGAGTCAACAATGGTGCTCAGTGTGCTTTAGAAATCTTTAGAAATGGATTTATACCCTTGCCAAGATTTATGTCCGCATACAATTTGATCGTGGAAGTCTACAGAGCGTTCCTTAGATTACATTGCTCGGTTTCTGGTCTAACATGCGCTTGTGAATTATGGGAAATTATTTGATCAATTATACACACAGGTGTGTGCCTTTCTAAATCATGTCCAGGGTTAATCATGTCCATCAGTTGAATTTGGTACAGTTCACTCCGGTCAAGTTCGTCAAGAGACGTCTGAAGATAATCAACACAAACCTGTTGCACCTGAGATCCATTTGGAGTGGCTTCGCCAAGGTCACAAGGATCTAGCTAAATCAGTTTTTGATTTTTGATACATATGCAAAATGCTTGATGCTAATGTACTTCCGTTTATGGACGTGAACTGAACTGTGTATTGGAATTTGCTGTACAGTCAGGGTAAATAACTAAGAAAACTGCCTAAATTGAAACTGATGGTCTTTGTTGTTTTTCCCCTTTCAGAGCACTGAGCCTAGCCCTGCCAGCAGCCTTCACTCCTTACCCATAAGCCCTTGCAGTGAGAAGTCACCAGCTTTCAAGGTAATTGCCTACATTATGAAATATACTTAGGTAATTTTGTTAAGCCTTTCAGAAGATAAAATTTGTAAACACATATTTTTTTCTAGTAATATTGTAATAATGGTGTAATGTTGTGCAATCGGTGTTGGTTTTCCTTTTTGAACTGCAATCCTGAGAATGAATTTCTCTTCCATTGGTGTTTTCTTTTTTCTTTTTTAAATGCTCTCTTTCCTTTCAATTCACCTTCGGTATAGGAGAGAACTCAATCTGAATTATTTTTCTCTACCATCAATAAAAAAAATTTGAACTATGTTGATGAGATTATTTTATTATGTCCGGTAATCCTTTGGAGCTGGGCCATGGCTGTCACAAGAGAAAGGTTTATACTTTTGCCTGTGGAGCTTTTTCTGGGGAGGGAAGCGGATTTTGTTTTTCATCAGGGATTTTTTATTTATTTTTTTGAGTTAGAAATCCCGTCGAGCTGAGCAAAGTTGGAAACGAGGTCTGTCTCTGTCCTCCTTCCTGACCTACATGGAGCACATGCAGGAGCAGCAGTCACACCAACAGGCCATGTGATGTCGCAGCTTGTCCGTAGCCAGCGAGAGGAACGCTTAGAATAGGACGCCATGAATTCTCACACTGTGTTCAGATGACAGGAGGAGGGCGGGACTTGTCCTGCCTTGTTCTAGAAAATATAAAACTTCCCCATTTTTAAAAATAAAACCCACAATCCCACCTGAGACGGAACCGTGTCACTTTTTGTCCTACTTCGAGCCGAAAACTTTGTGTATCGAACATTTGTTATCCCGGTCTGTTTTATAATTGGTGCCTGAGGAAAGTGCTCTCATGTGGCAAGAACGGGAAACTTGCAGGGAAGTTGGAGTTCGGTTTGTCGCAGTTATTACCTGATTATTATTTATGTGACTGCCATCACAGTCATTAAACTCCATTATATATTTGTAGTGCAACAGGCTTAAGTGTGTCTCCGTAAATTGGCTTTAGGTAAATAATACAAAGCTCCAGTTTCAAGCTACTAAGTAGGATTTAATTGTTTTAGCTCTTATGAGACTGTATTTCTTAGTGAGGCAGAAGCACCAGTAAGCTTCTCTAATGGCTGAACAGTGTCAAAGACTAGAAAATATTTTTATGACCAACATGTTTTCCATAGCCCATATTTCACACAGTCTCTGTCTTGAAGTAAAGAAAAAAGGTCAGATGAGTAGAAAACAAACTTATCATGTAAATTGTCACATTTTCCATCTCTGCTCTTACAATTCAATAATGACCATGAAATGCTTCAGTGGAAATGTGGTTTGTGTGCACACGTTGCGTATAGCTGTTTGAAAATGTATAGCGTCCTTCTACGTTACTTACATAGCCAGAATAACATTTTTGGTAAGGGTAAGTTTGCAATGTAGTTGCAGTAAAGGGTATTATTGCTAGATAGTATTTGTATGACAATTAATTAACAGGCTTTTATTAAAAGGAGACAAAGTTTTCCTAGTCTGTGGGAGTTTTCTTTGGATCCTTTAGTTTCCTCCCACCTTTCAAAACCATTATGGTTATGGGCTAAATTGCCCATAGGTATGAATGAGGTAGTGTGTGAATGTGTATTTGCGATGGCCTGGCATCCCGTTCGGCGTATGTCCCCACCTCTATTCCATTGTTGCTGGCAAATGCTTCAGGCCATCCCGACCAGGATAACGAATTTACAGAAAAGGAATGAATGAATGGTACAACTGAAAAGCACAAACAGTGGTCATGTTGTATGGATGAGAAGTGTGGCATGCTCTATCACCCCTATCAATCAGGGAGACACTAGCCAATTGTGGGCATCTTTAAGCTCATGCATGCAGAATTGGGAGATTGTACTTTCCTCCAAGTGTGTTACACTGCCCCGTGACACAGCATGTGCAGCAGTTGATAGGGGACTGCTAAGCACGAAGCGGGGGCCAAGGGTTGGGGGGGGAAAGAAAGAAGGAGGAAATGTATTGTGAAACTCCTGTACCCCAGTGTTCTCGTGAACACCGTGTTCCTGTAAATATTCAAGGCGTGCTGCGACTCGAGGCTTTTTCAGTGCCTCCGAGCAATTGCCTCAGCTCACCTCAGATTACCTGAATTTTTCAATAAAGTCTTCGTGTACTTTATGACGGACAAAAACGAATCTATTTCAATAAATGTAAAACCAGCAACACTGCTGTTCTGACATTAATGTCATTGTGCCTGCTGTATCAGCAGCAATATTATTGTAACTTTCATTAAAGTAGAATCTCAAGAAGATTCTTGTCTACATTAAAGGACTGGCTCAAAGAATCAGCTTGTTTTCAAACAGTCCATAACTATGAAGCACAAAGTAACCCGGTCCTAGATTGTATTTGTATGGTAATGCAGTAAGCAGTAATGTTTTTTTAATTACCGCAACAACAACAACAATCCGGCAATATGTAACAAAAAATTTGAACTTTGTCTTACTGTACAGGATAGCAGAAAAGTCAGGAACCAAGGGGAATGTGTTGAGCACATATATTGATCCGAATAGGTCGAGCGAAATCCATAAAACTGTGATACGGTGTCTGAGAAAATGTGTACAGTGTAAGGGTGAACACATATGCTGTAAGTAATAAGTACAAATTAAGCAGATGTACTTTTACTCTCATTGGTTCCTGACTGTTTGCACTCCCTGGACATTCCCACGCTCTGACTCCAGAAGACAGTGTAAAAGTATGTTTAAAATTACTGCAAACACCGGGAATTAGAAATTATGCAGAGCTCAGCAGATCACTGAAGTATGGTAATTAGGGCTAAATGGAAGGATTGGCTACATGCCTATTTAGGACAGCCATACGGCAGGACTTATTATCTTGAAGATGAGATGATTTTCTCATAAGTTTCACTGATCTTCAGACAAAAGGAATGATACATATTTTAGTCTCCCAGTGAACAGGTGATGTGGCCTGTTTTGGATTTAACCTATATCGGTATGCTTGATTTTTATGCTTGGAAGCTAATGAGCACAAATACAGTTTATTTAAGGACCTCACCTGTCAAAATATTGTCCAATTAGACAGCTAAAACTGTCTGGACTAGATCCAAGTAAAGAAATATTCCTTGGTTAAACCATTCTCTTTCATTTCCAAAATGAGTGATGTTAGGAAAGCTTCATAGATTGCTGACAGTTCAACTATCAGCAAAATTTTCTTATAAAGTTTTAAACCAAAACTTAAGGTAAAAATACATCCATCATCTATTCCACTTATCCGTCGGGGCTGCGGGGAAGCCGGAGCCACTCCCAGCTGACTTCGGGCGAGAGTTGGGGTACACCCTGGGCAGTTCACCAATCTATCACAGGGCTTATACAGAGATGAACAACAGTTTACACCCTCATTCACACCTGTGGGCAATTTAGAGTAGTCATTTGGTGTAACCTGCATGTCTTTGGACTGTTGGAGGAAACCAGAGCACCCAGAGGAAACCCACGCAAGCACGGGGCGAACATGCAAACTCCACACAGAAAGGCCCCAGGCAGTCAGCAGGCTCAAACTCAGAACCTTCTTGTTGTGAGGTAACTCCCTGCTAACCACTGCGCCACCGTACCACCCATATTGATACTTAATATTGGTCAAAATGTTCATTGGTATGCCCATGTCTATATCAGTGACCATCAGTATACCTGTGGTCAAATTGCTTGGTATACTATGGCCTGTTAAGTAAGATTATGGATCTCCCCTGTATGTATTAATATTAGTATTGTTATTGTAATGGCTAATGGATTGAATGGCTGATATTACGTACTAATAAATAGTGTTTTTCTTTACCGTAGTTGAAAGTAGAACAGTTGCCTTTTTTAAACTCTTTATATCTGAAGAGCGGAACTATCAGCATATTTCTGCATTCGCATTCTTATTTGTTGAGCCTGACCCTTTCCCGCTGCTGAAGTGTCTAACTAGGCCAACTAAACTGAAAGCTACTCGAGTGGAGCTTTACAGCATGGTGCCAAAGACACTGCTCACAGTCTTATGCTAAAGGCATTCGTCTGTTTGTCTATGTGCATGTGCGAGAGTGTGTGTCAGTGTAACTGCGGCCAAATTGTTCTCTGGAGGTCTACCATGTCTCTGCAGAGATAAAATGCCTCTTGGTAAATCTGGGATCTATAATTATGGTATAATTAAGTGTTCCCACAAGCCTGGATTTGGATGTGACCTTTTTTATGCATAGGACGGACGTTCAAAAAAAAAAAAAAAACCAAAGTTTACTAATTTGAAATTTGGTATCTAGATGAAAGATATTTATTTCGTTTGTTTTTTTTTTTAGCTCCATCAGAGGTACACTGGCTCCTCTTGAGATTCTTGTTTCCACAAAGGAGCATGTGACATTGAAGACACGTAATCCTTCTGACTGAGCTTTCACGAAGGACTCCATACTACACAACAGGATTAAGCCCAACCCTTGACTGTTTGTACTTCTACACCTTGATTAATGAACATTCTAAGTGGTTAGGATATGGTAGAACAGTCCGAATTTGGATTTTAATTTAAAGAATGCTTTTGACCTTTATTTGAACATTGGAAATGAATTACCTTTAGATTAAAGTTTAAGCTCTTGCTTTCATATGCACTCAACATTAAACTGCATTGAGGGGTATTGGCTAAAGTCAGCAGTCATATCTGCAAGAATAGCACAACTAGTAAAAGAATGAGAAGTAAAAGGCCCAGAATTTATTGATGATTTCTATTTTGGAACACAAGCAAACAAGTCTAAGTGGAAAACGGTGCTCAAAGTCTAGTGGAAAGCCTTCCCAGAAGAGTGGAGGTTATTATAATAGCAAAGGGGAACTAAATCTAGAATGGGATGTTCAAAAATCAGGGGACTATGCTTGATATTCATTCCTGGGTTAGGAGCCAATGCTTTAACAACAGTTCGGTGGCAGGACATTAGATTTTCAGTATTCCTTGTTTGGTTATGTTGGGATTGTTGGAATATTCATCAAATTACATATCCATCAAATTGTAGTGGTGCTGTTCCACCCATGTGTAATCCAAAGGCGATGGGGTCTCCGTTCCTCCTGTGCCCCAGCGCCTAAATCTGGCCCTGGGCTGTGCTCTAAAAATTTGAAGCAAGCAGCTCTTCAGTTCTGTTTAGGGATTTGGGGAAAATATTTCCATCTATAAATGCTCATGTTTTTATTTTTTTTTTCTGTATCCCAATATACAACCTCAGATATATTATCGGCTTTCATAGCGGCATCATTAGTATGATTATCCCAACATTATGCACCTAAATGTGCAAGACTTTCATGTTCCCCTACTGTATTTCCCCAGTGTGACTAATCCCTTTACTGTCTTAAATTAAACCCTGTCTGGAAAGCAGCTGTGATGGATCTAGGGCTCTTTATTACCGGTACATAATTTGTCAAACCTATGCTATATATGTATTTGGATGAGGGAGTTTAGAGATAAATGGCGTTGCCATTTTTTTTTTTTTTTCCTTTTTTTTTTTCCTTTTTTTTTTTTTTAAGTTTGTGACCTGCTTTTGGTGGTCTAGTGCTTGTGCTTTTGAAGCTTACGGTTCCTCCATACACATGTAATGGATATTGACCAGACTCTGGAAATGGTGAGCAAGTTTACATCAGACAAAACTTCAGTATAAAAACTGCTCTTCTTCTTCATGTTCTTTTCTCTCGCTTGAAGAGCTAGTTTCCAACCGGAAGAGATGACCTGAATAAAGTAGCCCTTTTTAAGGTTTTTTTTGTTGTTGTTGTTTGTGTGTGTATGTGTGTGTGTGTGTGTGTGTGTGTGTGTGTGTGTGTGTGTGTGTGTGTGTGTGTGTTTACTATCCAGGCAGATATGAGACACAGACCCTCCACCAACA
>JAQQZR010000039.1:13590200-13619856 GCA_030068235.1 Notoglanidium macrostoma | reverse complement strand
CCAAGATGCTGGGATTGGCTCCAGCTTCCCCGCGACCCAGACGGATAAAGCGCTATAGATAATGGATGGATGGACATTTGAGTGATGTCCATCCACTCGTGAATGTCTTTGGGAGTTTCCGTATCTCCCGTTTAGAAGTACGTTATCACAAGCAGTAAGCACTACTAGTTTGCTTCTTTCTTCTCTTTGTATTCATGTCACATTTTACCTCCAGCATTGTAATGAAGAGTGAAATGGATTCGCAATATTATCATGATTATTATTTTTTTTTGTTCCCCCCCCTGTTCCTTTCCCCCAAATATTTCCAGCCTTTCTAGACCTTTTAGCTTTGTATTATAGGTAATGTGTTTCCCTGATGTGAATTCAAATGACTTTTTTTTCTAATTGGTTTACAGTTTACTCTGTTAACACAACATAAATGGCTCACCAAGCCATCAGACTTTTAATCATCTATAAAAGAGCCAGAGAAAGATGAGATATTATAAGGAGTGCACAGTTATGCAACAGATAAACAGTATTTTTTAAATCTGTGAGCTAACACCTTTTTCACTGCGGTGTCAAGAAGGAATGTGGAAGTAGAGTAGGCGGATAAAAATGTGGATCATCTGCTGCTTGTCTCAGATGAACCAGAGGTGATTCGAGGAGCAAAAACTAACTATACAACTCGCACGCACACACAAGACCCTCATGCAACCTGTCTGTTATCCACACCCTCATCACTTCTCATGCTTAGCAAGAGAGCAGTTGCACTCCCGCACTCCACATTATGTAGACTGCACCGCTATATAGGTTACTTCATTGAGGACACACAGACATCAGAAAGTGTGTCTACAAGTAGGTCAGCTATTTCAAAGGCTGCTTTGACTTGAGGAGGTCATCACTATTTTTCCTCTTTATCCTTAGTTCTCTATTTTTTTCTGGAGCACCCCGCCTCTCTCCTACTGAGCTAATTAGCTGAAGCAGGAATGAAGCTAATGTTTCATGTCCTTACTTGAGCCACAGAGCAGCAATGGGAATGGGCTGGTCACATTTGTAGACATCAGCCACACTCATATTCAGTAGCTCCAGCAAAGTCTGCTCAATGTGTCAAAGAGTACTGGCCAGGTGGCCAAGTTCAAGACCAAGCTGCTCATGCCACTTGTCTTGTCTATTTCCATCTTGTCCACAGTTTGCAGATCAATATAATCGTCCGTGTCACTTGTGAAGCATAACACTGCTTTTCATAAGATTTCCCCTTAGACATGAACTGACCATGAACTGGCTCTTGGACTGAATTTCTAGCACTAACTCTGAATATTCAGACCATAGCGTCTTGAACTTTCTTATTCTTATCATGTCATGATATTAAAACTGAGATTTTGCTGAATCCATTCCAGTTGAATCCAATGGGATATCATGTAAACCTGTATGATCTTTGCGTTTTGGATTAGAACCAATCAGAAATGTTAACATTGTTCATGTACTTACACAGCCCATGCGGTCTTCATGAGCTAAAAACTATGCTGAGAAGACAAGTGGTAGTGATTTATCTATCCAGTACACACACAGCAGTTTAACCCACCCATTAAAATTGGCCTGATTAGCAATGCTGGTACTCCGTCTAGCTAGCAATCTAGGGCGATTATGTAAGTGATGTGGGGTAAAGTAGTGTAATTTTGTGCTCTTTCTGGCTGTCATGAGGACATTTCACAGCTAAACGCTCCATACCCGTAAATGCAAAGAACAGGAACAATCATAAAGAGTTTGTGACCAGTCATGTGACTGCTTTTTAAACCTGAATGAGTACAGGACAGGGTTTGCGAAATTGTGAAAGAAGGTGTGATTCATTAGACCCAAGATACTTATCAAACCATTCAGGCTACATCCATATTAAAACGTTGTAGTTTTAAAACATCATTTTAAAAGAAAAACAATCTCCGTTCAGACAAACGTTTTAGCTCCGTATCAGAAATAATCTTCGTCCATACTAGAATGCTTGAAAATGCATATCACATAACCATTCACATATACTGCGTATGCGCGTGTTTAAACAGGAAGCAGATTTTCTACCCTGCTGTTAGTTGCCTAGTTGCAAAATGCTTGAATGATAGTTTGCCTCCTGCGCATTTAGGCAGTTGTAGCATTATAAAATGTAAAATTTAATTGCACAACAGTTGCTAGTAAAGACAACAAGGTCAGCAACACCGCACGGTAATTCGTTATCCTTGCTGCTGCACCACTGGTAGTCAAGGCTGAGGCCATTTGCTTACTTCCAGGAAAGGGTCACGTGATAGGAGCGTGATGAATCGGGTAAGAATACGTTGTGACTGATTAAGATTTTTTGATCATCTGCATCATCATTTCCAAAACTATACGTTTCTGGCCGTCCGCACTACAACTCAATCCCGGAGTTTTCAAACTAAAACCGGGCCAAATCTCTCCTTTTTAGGGGTTTGAAAACTCCAGAATAGTAGAGACGGCAGGCGTAAACAAAACAGAAGTGATGAGTTTTAAAACTCAAATGTATTAATGTAGATATAGCATCAGTAAGCCCTCATACCCTGTGACATTGTCATCTTGAAAAAAGACCACTCTCATCAGTGATTTTCCTAAAATTTGTCATCCATCTCCATATCAATTCTTAAAGGCGTGGGGATTAAGAGAGGTTGAAAAATGTAAACAGGAATTATGATTCATTTTGGTGTGCAAACCCACCAGAATGTTCAGGGGAAAAATGCACAGACAATGTATAATAGATTCCCTTTAAATTAGCCAACACTGGGCTAATATTTAATTACAGTTAGTGATTTGTTTGCCCCAACTGGGAAGAAGAATTGACAAAGCATTTGGCTGGTATCTAGAAATGGTCAGTGAGAGAGGGAGACAAATTTTCAGCAAGAGGAAATGTAGAATTGGTCATGCTGAGAGGTGTTTAGTAAACCTTAATGGAAAAATCCACCTGCTGCTCCCATTCTTCTCAGCTTGTGGTCGCTTTTTTGTTGTTTGGTGGCTTAAGCCTGTGGACCTCTGTTTAAAATGATAAACGTTTAAGAGCCCATTTACGTTATCAGTCCTCACTCCATGACAAAGATATGAATTTTTTTATGGATTACTTTACATTTTTTCACAAATCTCCCCTCCTAGCCATAAATCTTATTTAGAGAAGTGACAGCTCATTAAATGTTTGAATACTTATCCCATATGAAACACCCCCTCCAGCCGAAATGAATTGTTCTGATTATGGCCTGGACAGTTCAATCTATACTAGCTGGAGGTGGTGGGAGGAAATCGATCGATGATCATCTTTGTTGCTTCAGGAAACCTGTTGATGGACTAGCAGTGGGCATGTTCAACTGTGCCGTGTTTGAGAATTTTTGTCCATCCTGCTGAGAAACTTTTCATCATGTTTTGTTTTGACCTGCCTTACTGCCTCTTAAGTATTTTAAAGCCCCTTTTTTTTTTTTTTTTTAGCCATGGGCACTGAGGAGGTCGACTGAAGCTGAGGTCTATCTGATCTTTTGAACAGCACTCTCAGAGTTTATGCTTGGAGTGCTGTTTAAGAACAGAATGTACAGAATTTCAATTAGAGGAATACATTTTTTTTTTAGTTTTTACCCTCTGCATATAGGAGCTTTTGTCCCATGCATGCAGACACCCTTTTAGGGGAATAAGTTATTCTGCAGTCCACCAAGCAGCTCTTAAATCACAATTTTTATATGATTTCATGCGTCACACCTGGTGCAGAATGGCGGTGGCAGAGACCTACACTAATGCCACTTGACTGATCTCTGGCATCTTAACTCTCCTCCAGCTGTGCCAATCTGCATGCTTGTATTCACATGTGAATTATTATTATTATTATTGCTCACAAGCACAAATAGGTTCTTTGTAATTGTTTGTTGTGGCTCTGTTGTGAACTTTTAGGAGTTTAATTGTCTCTGCGGGAAGCATCTCATAGGCTGCAGGGGTGAAGTGGAAATTGTTTGGATTAAGAGGACTGGCAGTTCAGGAGAGGTGACGTGTTATGGAGAAGACATGGAAAAAGCATATGTTGTAAGGGCTTGTTTAATTATTCAGGTGCTATGGTTATATAACACCTTTCTTATGCTCAGGGTTGCTTTACATGAAGTAACTTAAAAAGTAGTTAAAAGAGAAAAAGAAGGATAATATTGTGTGAAGAGAAATGTTTTCAGCTGAGATGTGAAAGAAGCAATAGGAGTGCAGTCACAGAGTGATTAGGGTAAGCCATGGCACCGAATGACCTTCCACCCACTGATGAAAGCCTGGTGTGGGAAACTGCAGTGTGCTGCCAGAGGACTTGAGGGTACGAGATGGGATGTGATAGAAAGATAGGCAGGAGCAAGACTGTGAAGGGCTTTGAAAGTAATAAAAAGTAGATTGTATTGAATACAAGAAGATAAGGGTAACCAGTGTAACTGTTCAGGATGACTGTAATATGAGCGGATTGAAGGCTGTGTGTTCGTACTCGTGCAGTTGAACGTTGAACGTATTGAAGTTTGTTCAGAGGTTTAGCTGATGTATCAATAAACCAGTGCATTGCAATAATCAATATAAGAGCAAATGTTTAGAAACAATTTAGAGCAAAATTAGTGAGATATGTAATGTGAGGCTCAAGTGAACATGGAGTCAAGCAAGAACATCAACCTGTGCAGATTTCTGTCTTGTTTGTGTTTAAGAAAGTTTTCATTCGTCCATCATTTCTAGTTAAAAATTAATGCATACCTGTATTGCTGGAATGGATGGAAGAACATATAGTTGAGGTATGTGGTTGAATTTGCATTTACTTGTCATAAGCATTACAGTGAAAGCTTGTTATTTGTCTAGGTTGCTTGAACTACATATGATTAAAAAGGAGGGGACTGAGAACTGAGCCTTGGGGCACCCCTTGATGGACATGCATGGTGGATGATCTGAGCTGTTTTCCTAAACTAATGAACTGTGTTAGGTTGAAAAGGTATTTACAGTATAAAAAGCCCCAGTGAGATCAAGTAGAATAAAAAGGTTCCGTGGACCAGCATCAACAAACAGTATGAGCACTTTTTCTGTCACTCACAATTGGCAAGAGATGTTGTGTCTAGGCCAGGTTTCTTCAGGATTGGTGTAACAGCTATAGACTTATCAGTAGACCAGCAGGATTAGAAAAGACAGAAGCACGAGCTTTAAGATTGAAGGTGGGAACAGAGTCGAGCTCAGAGAATGAAGAGCAAGATTTAGAACAGAGTTCTGAGACGGAGATGGAATCTGCTGTGCAGAAGCGGGTGAACGAATAGACAGTGGAGAGGAGCAGATGGGAAGTGTTGGTGGATATTGCGAAATTTATCCTTAAAAATCTTTAGAGAAGCTTGACAAGTGTTTAGTAGTACAGGGTATAGTTGATGCAGTTGATTTGAGGGGATTGTTAAGGGTAATAAATACTGATCTGGACCTGGAGCTGATTATGAGTAGCACAAACTATATGAGGAATAATAATGTTGCAATATATGAGGAATAATAATGTTGAGCCCAGTTTTTATATTGGCTGCCAATGGCCTTCATTACTAATAACCTATGAAAGTGTGTGTGGCTGGAATCAGCCTGAGCTTTAACAGGGCATAATTATTGACTGTGTTGGAAATTACATGATTATTACGTGTAACCCTGAACATAAAAGTGCAGAATAGTCAGAAAGAAATAATCAGAAACTGACCTAAAGATGGAGTTAAAAATGCAATTCTGGAGTACAGTTGTTGATATTTGAACTGAACAGCCAATCGAATACATACCTCCCTTCATGCCAAGGCAACAACAATAACAACTGGGCTAGCTGACCAAAAGAGAAATACAGCAGAATCCAGAGCATCTGTAGACCATGTAACAAATCGGTTCATTTGAACAGATTGTGAGGTTAAAGCGGAATAAAGAGGAATCAAAAGCCAAATATTTAATCAGAACAGTTTACTCACCTTTCTGACATAGACTGAGAGCCGACGATTGACGCAGGCGATGGAGATGGTCTAGACGTTCCAGCCTTATACGGTGTGGAAATTGATGTCTCTTTCTCAAAGCTTTAGCAAAACAAGCTTTATAAAAAATGTCGTCAAATGAACACGCCAGCACACAAACAGGGCCTCCAAGACACAACAGAGTAAAAACTAGTGAGTCAGTTGTTTAGATACTTTTTAAAAGAGAACCGTTGAACAGACAAACACCATGACATGGAGCGAACACACGACACAATGTCAGATGTAATACAATGTAACATAAAAGGCATTTCAAAATGTAAAACAAAAATATTGTAAAATATGATTAAGAAGATATTAAACAGTATAAAAATCGACTGCACTTGAGCATCCTGTTATTTAGCATTTTATTTTAATTGGCACAAGAAAAATGAGCTCAAGTCCAAGGTAAGTAATCGTGCATTACTAAGATACATTTCTGGTTTACTCAAAGTTTCCTTGGGTTTAAGTGCTGTCACCCTGCCCATGCCGATCATATTGTGGATGTGAGAGTAGGCAGTCCTGCGCCAATGATACGTCGTGTGCACTTTCACGTCCAGGGTCAAGCTTGTGCCAGCTCCAGTGCTCCTGCTCCTGCCTTGTCTCGCAGGCAGCCGTGCGAGTTCTTCCCACAACCATGTGGTGCTTCATACGACGCATGGCATACATTCATGGCTCAGAGAGCTGGACACTGTTACTCCCTCACTGATGCTTCTGGACTCTTGCCTGCTATTTCGAGACCTTCTACATCTTGTCTTTTTTGCTCAGCCAATCCAATTCCTGCTTGCCAAGATTTATCTGTATCTGTCTTTCTCTATATATATCTCCCATCCTGCTGCTCTTATAAGTATGCGTATAGTCTGGGCTTTTATATGCACTAATGGGGCTTAAGAAATTACAGCTTCAAGTGTGGCCTTTTTATGCCATATCTCCTGACATTAGATGGAGTTCTTGATCTGTCCTTCACAGAACAGTCATCTCCAGTTTAAATGCTTAAAGCCAGCCTCTCATTTATTTTGTATTTAATCCCCCAGAAGCACTGCTTCAAAGATGAAGGGGAAAACTCAGAGAAGCACATACATATACTGCCCTTGTGTGGGCGTAAGTATATTGAATGATAATCCACGCAGACAGAGGCATAAGAATGGCAACTCTCTGCCCAAAGCAGCCGGATTGGGAAGATGAAAGCATCATGTTTATTCAGGAGGAGGAGCTGGCTGCAGGAAGGCAGAAGGCCGCATACGCTTTGATCCACTTTTTACTTTTTTATTTATTTTTTCCTTAACCAATGTACACCAATGTCATGAACATGTAGTGTACGCTGAATGAAACCGATATTGCGAACAAATGATATCTAACTCTGGAAAAAGATTTTTGTAAAATAATATTCCCCCAGCCCCATTTTCCTTCAAGCTTCCCAGCATTGTTTAGTAGAGCATTAATTTGGTACCTAATCTACTTACTTGCATGGTAGGAATTACAGGCGGCACATTGTTCCTTTCAGAAAATGCAGTATTAAATTTCAAATTCACAGAATTGATTTGCAAATTCTCCGTATCACAGACTTGCTTTCCTATGTCCTTTTTATTTTTGTGCTCTTCACGATCGCCACGCCTGGGAGTTCTGCATGCGGCTCTTGGCAAGTGAGCGAACGATTTCAAGTGCGTCTCATGCAATAACGAAGTGCTGATCTGCGCCACTATGCTTTGGATAACGCATTGGAGTATGGCCAGACAGCAGGCAGGCGGTAGCAGCTAATGAGACAGCATCCCTCAGGAGGGTGCGTGGGCTCCCAGCAGCCCCTGCTGTTCCTTAGGTCCCATAGCTTTGGCCATATTGCTGTATCCATCTTGTCTCATCCAGCACGCCATCATCTGGAGAGGATTTGTCTGCCTGTGTCAGTTTTCTTAGTTTCGACTTTCCTTCACATTTTTTATAAGGCATGAGTGGGAAGGTGGGTCTCTTGGAAGAAGAAGAAGCTTGTAGTGGAGGAGAGAAAGAACACTTAATGATCAGAGGCCTTTACAAAAGTCATGTGTGTGTTTAAATGCGTATAGATTTAATAGTGACATGGATACTCATGAATGCATCAGTGAAGGGACTTCAAGAAGGGATGCGGTGTGTGTTATAATAATATGGTCTTCCTACACGTCATTGAAGTGTTAGGCTGTGTTTAATGCGAGCTGTATGTGCTTTTTTTTTTTTTTGAGTGCAAAAGTGTGCCCTGGTAGGCTTGTCATTAACACAGTGCTCCATCTGGACTTAGTGCTAAGGCATCATCAGGTGTGACGCCAAACGTGTGTGGGTGCCCGTGTGAAAATATTAAGCAGCAGGCAGGTTGGAGAACACGTGTGTGTGTGTGTGTGTGTGTGTGTGTGTGTGTGTGTGTGTGTGTGTGTGTGTGTGTGTTTTTTAATGAAGTGGCAAGCCAGTTGATTAAGTAGTTCTTCAGAGATGAATGTTAAGTGCATTTTTTCCTAGCCCCTAATATATGCTGTCATCTGAAAATGTCATCCTTTGTGTAATCATGCAGTATCTCTTATATTGTTATGCTCATGCTGTAGCCTGGCTTAACTTTAATAACTTTGTCAGGGTAATGACTGCTGCCCAAAATAAGCAACAGAAATATTGAGTCCCGGTACACTAGGCAGGCTGGCTGTGGGGTATTTAGATATTAGTGGAAGTTGCATGCTTGTCGGTGTGTACCGCACACTCTCTGTCTCTCTCGTCCCTTAATTCTTTCCCCTCGAGGGCCAACGTGTGACAGAATGCACAGGCGACACCTCACCGGGGACAGATGGCTGGGAGAGGCAAGAACATTGTGGCAAGGATTTAATAAAGAATTATATCAATGACACCAATCCTAGTGTTTATTATTGGTTGTGGCCTACTCTTTGTAGGTTGGTGTGCAGCGTTATATGTACAGTACCAACAGAAGAGTTCCACTCCTTGACTTTTAATCTACATGTTGATGTTATTGAGCTTTTTTTTTGTTTCTTCTCCATTTCTCCCCAATTTGGTCACCTGTCAGTGCCCGCCCACCTATGAGCTCTTCCTGTTATGTCACCTTACCAGGGAGGGTGAAGGCGTACTCTTCTTTGCCCCAAAACATGTGAAGCCAGCCAGTGCATTGTTTCAAACTGCTGCTTATGCTGCGTGCCTTCTGCTTGAAACATGAGCTTAGACACCCACAGCTGATTAGTGTTGCTATGATTGACAGCGGAGAAAGTGTCCCTCCCATCCATAGAGCACGGCCAATTCAATTTTACTCTCTTGGCTTCCTGTCATGGATGGCTGTGGCACCGTCGGGATTCAACCTTGCGACAGTAGAGCAAATGCTTTTGGGAGCACCCATTTCCGAACAATCTCTTATTTTCCGCCCTATGAATTTATCTAAAGGCTGTTTTAAGACCAGATTGAGACTCGGGCTATGGCATCTGACAGTGCAGTCATGTCACTGTGTGTACTCCAAATGTCAGTAAAAACATCCATTTACTTGAGTGGATTTTTCATCAGACAGAGAGAGGAATAATTACATTCTCCAGTATAATGAATGCTACAGCTGGGCATTTTTCAGTTGTTTCAAATCTCCTTGGTAGGGGGGGAACTGCCACTGCCACTTCCCCCCGTGATTTTTTTTATTTTATTTTTATTTTTTATCTCCACTCAGTATCTCTAAATACATGTTGCAGCGTGAGTCACTCTCCCACCTACTGCTTCCATAAGCATCTGCAGGAGGTTCATTTCCCCTAAGAGTGTTCAGAATCTCTTGCAAATTTCTTCAATTTGTACTCCAATAAATGAAAAAAAAAAAAAAATTTTTGATTACATTTGTCGAGCCAGTGCTATGGTGTTATGTGATTTTGCCTACTTAATCAATCAATCTGCATTTGTAAATAATTAAAACAGTGTTTATAATTCTTTCTAATTTGGAAACAATTTAAGAATACCTCAGTGACAAAGCTTCAATCAGACACCATCATTGATTCTGTTAGACCATTCATCTTCAAGTCAGGCGGCATATTGCAAGTCTCTTCGGACTGCCAGTGATCTGTTCATGAATATAAAGCACATTGAGTACTTGTAATAAGAAAAAATACACGAGCCCCATGTTGTAATGATGAATAGTGGCAGTGGTGAAATGGATTATTGTAAGCACAATTAATGAATAAATTAAGAAAATAAATAACGTTTTATTTGTGTGTGCTTTGTAGAATGTGTTTTATTTCCCTTCCTAACAGTCATGTGATGTTAAAGGTCCACTATGTAGGATTCAACCAACTGATTGCCGCTCCCTTACCCCTCCTTTTCCAAGCACGTATTAGAATGTACGGTGGCCGTCAGGTGCCTGTAGCATGCTTCCAATTACTTACATTCACACTCACAGTGTGAAATAATAAGTATGAGCCTCCATTTTTCAAACACCGATTCCTCTTCTTTCTTCTTCCTTGTCTTCTTCTTTGTCGTCTTTCTGGTGCTTCTTTCTGTATTCACGCTGCCACTTATAAACAAGAGAAACCCAGAAGTCAGTCTCGTGAGGTTTGTCCGTTCACTGTGCAACATGGCAGCTCCATGGAAGAGGACCCACTCCCTATGTAGATATAAAGGGCTCATTGTAAGCTTACGAAAGCACAATTCATAGTCACAGGTAATTATACACTAATGAAAACACACACATGAATATTATATTCCATTTCTGCTAATATATCTCGCAAAAATTCTACACAGTGGACCTTTAATCTACACACCTGTGTTTCTTCAGCTTCCCTCGATGCACTGTTTGAATTCTAAGGCATCATTATGTCACCATTCCAACTTGTCTCACCATGTATACCTTTGGTCTTCCTTTACTTCATTTTATATTCAGTTTTTATTGGTGTTTTGCATGCATCATGTTCATCTATCTGTTTATTGTTGTGTTCTCTTGTCCCTCCCTGATCCTTCCTTGTGGGTGCAGTGAGCAACACGAGCCTGTGATGGAAGCAGAACGCAGGTAGGAGGTGTCTCTGTATGAAGCAGCCCTGTCTGACTCTAATCAAAGTCAGGTCGCTTTTCTCCTCCAATCTTCACCCTGGCTAATTAAGGGAAACAGCAGAGCTTTTGGAATTGCATCATCGAATAATATAATCGCTTAATTGCTGCAGTGCTCCTTATGAAATTAAAGTGATTGTTGGGTTGTAATCTGATCAGTAATCGTAATCGGGGGCATGTTGATTCTGTGGTGTCTCTTCATTAACGCTTCCCAAATCCACACAGCCATTTCGATGTGAAACGACGCCGTCTTTTTGTTAATGTTTGTTCCCATATGGCATTGCCTTAATGCTCTTTTTTTGCTTCCAGGTTCCATATAGACATTTAGCACTTATTACACAAATACAAATCAAGGCAGGCACCGAACGGGACAGGAAACGAAAACAGCGAGGAGAAATGGAAGCGGATTCATAGCGCGTTCAGGCAGTTATTTGAATTCCCACTTTGTGAGTAATGTGGAGGAATTTATAAAAGCCTCAAGAGCACAAATACCCAGCGAAGCAACCCAGCAGAAAGTCGAAAATGTAGATGGGATGCAAATCACACCAGTCACCCCCCATTAGCACTGTGGGTGCAGAGTAGGTGTTTTAATGTGAGTAAAAATTGAAGCCCTGCTGCTCTGCCTTTCTCCGTGCCATAGCGCCGTGTTAGATTTTGGGTGGTAGTGTGAAAGTCTGTCATTTGTTCACGGTCTGTAGCTGCAGTAGATGAAGTTAAATAGTGGAGTATTGTGTTTAGTGTTTAGTATTGTGGTGAATATTTTTCCTGTGCGATTTGCGTATAGCCTGATGTTATTAGTTGGGTATAGAAAGTAATCTATGTTTATCTACCGAAAGCTACAGCGCGACATCTGTTTCATTAATTCAGAAAGAGGTTAGAGAGCCTTGCAGGTCTGTACTTTATAGAGCAGTGCCCAGATTCACACTCTGTTGATCTATTGCATGTACAGGACAAACATGCACTGCAGAGGGAACTTTATGATCTCTGGACTCCCACTCACAAAGCTCAAGGGCACATATAATGAAAATATAGGATTGACATCAGAAAGCCAGCGCACCCGTAGGTCTTTGGGTTACGTCAAACCGCGGGAATGAACCAAACGGCTCAAACGTTCCAAATATTTGTCATGTTTTTATAAGAATTCCCACATGACATTGAGTTGACAACAGAGAACAGATCCACTTCACTCGTACCAGTCACATTTCGAATGAGTGCTTCAAATAGGCTACGCGTGACTGATTATAGTAGTTGTTAAAGAGCACATGTTAACTTCAAATAGTTATGATTACATTTCACGGCACACTATGTATACCTGTACTATTTTTATTTATTTATTAATTATTATTATTTCACTAATTTATTGATTATTTTAGACTTCTGGATGTAAAACCGGAGAACAGTGTTGCACACATCACATGACATGTGGCTCATCACGTTAACATTAACATTAGTTACATGTTTCTGTTTTTAGTATTTCAATTTAAAGACCGTTGTTGTTTTGCATGATTCACTTAGATATCAGGTTTAGTAAAGCGCATACGAATGGCATTAGACACATTTTTGGTTCAAGTATTATTAGCTGAACAAACTGATTAAGCTGCAGTCTGTTTAGCACATGCTCTCATATCAGATGTTTCAATATCCGGTTTCTCATCTGTGGTTGGCTACAGGTGGAAAAGGAGAGTGTGTGTGGTTGATGGATTAAATCTTGGAAGAGACCGAGAGATTGATGTATTATTAAGCAGCCTCCAGGCCACTGTCTATTACTGGAGTTGTTAGTTCAAGCTTGTAACAGTCAGCGCTCGGCCAGAGAGGATGTGTACTTTGTTGTGGGATAAGACATTGTGGTTTATTCCACAACAGAGAAAAAGTACCTGTATAAATATTTCAGCGGACACTGCCAGAAATAATTGGTTTCATATAGTTTGTTTTAGAACAACTTGAACTGTTATCAGATGTTCTGCCCCCTGTATGCTGGGCAGAAAAATCACTTTTTTCAGTTGAGCCGAAACTACTATTTTATCCTGATTAGGTCACTTAAATCATTTATATCAAACCTTTGCCCTCAATGTGAAAAAAATATATAGAATTTGTACAGCAGAAAGGTACTTGCATTAAAATAATGAATAATTAAGTTCGTCATTATGGAATAAAGGGTCATTTAGTAATCGGACCTAATTTGCAGCATTTAATCAGATCTGTTGGAAATCATGTGTTCCAAGCACTTATTAATTTTAGATATAAAAAGATTCATTGCAATGATTAATAAACCACTTTTCTATATAGCTTCACATTTCTAAATGTCTGCATGCTGCTCTTTCACGGACATTAAAGCAGTACTATGCTTTGATATAATCCAGAGCTTTATAAAATCAATATCTCCGCTGAAGTATACAGATGGTCTTTCAGCATCGTGTAATGTCTCTCTTTGTGTTATTGCAGGGCTGGCATCTTTCTTTAATTATATGCTTCAGTTCTTTTTATTAAACATTGTTTTTTGTATTAAGTTTTTCTTACCATAAAAAATTATACAGCTGTTTTTTTTTTTTTATTATTCAGGTTCTGTTTGGTGTTTCCTCTTAATCACCTCAGGCCACATCAGTAATTTTGTGAGCCCCATAATGTAAGGCTATTCTATTTTAACATTAGCTATTCTATCACGTAACACAACTGGACCTTTTTCCACACTTCTGTGTTTACGAATCTGGAAGTATGAGTAGCATTTCAGAACGTCCAGTGAGGTAGCAAATATGGCTCGCAATCATTGCAGCTTCCATAAGTGCACGTATAATTCAACCAAACATCCTTGGCTTTCACTCATTTCCCGCCGATGTGCTTGTGAGAGAGAAATGGCAGTGAGCTACATGCTGGGGTAAGGATGAGCAGCACAAACGTCTGTAGCCAGCATGTCAAAGAATCTGACTACTCGGAAACCGCTGGCTGTAAATGTCAAAAGCATGACACTATACCCTCTCGATTTGAATGGACAGATCAAACCTCGGTTGTGCAGGGAAATGTTTTAGACGAACTGTAATGCCAGCAGCGTGTAGGACCACAACTATGCAGCTGTTCCTCCTTCGGATAAGTGAATATTTGTACACTATATGGCCAAAAGAATGTGAACACTCTTCACACCTGTGATCATTCGGACACGAGCGCACTAGTGAGGTCGGGTGATGTCAGATGAGAAGGCGTGGCTCTCAGTTGAGGTTCCAGTTCATCCCAAAGGTTTATTGATTGGAAGGTCGTGAGTTCAAATCCCAGTATCACCATGCTGCCACTCCTGGGTCCTTACCCATCAACTGCTCAGTTGTGTAAATGAGATAAATGAAATTTGCTCTGCTGTAAAGCCAAATGCCATGAATGACGCATTATGCTGGAATATGTTTGGGCCTCTTAGTTCCAGTGAAGGCATACAAACCGTTCCAGACAATTGTGAACTTTCAACAATATGGGAAAGGCCCACATATGGGTGTGCTGGTCAGGCGTCCATTATTAATCCTGAACATACCTTTATTAGTTCATGTTAGTCCGTGTAGTTCATTCATTTCAGCAACTAAACAATGTACAAAGTGCCAACTGAAGTGCTGCTTTTCATTACCAGATATCAAGAGATTGTGAAATTGTGATTCCATGGATGTTTCTAAGAACAAGAAGGGCTAATAGAAACTATTTAAGAAGTACTCACATGGGCTTATCTCTGGTAAGAGCATGTTTTTAGTCTCCCATATCGCTTTCGTCTTTGCACCCCATCGACATCTCTTTTTGTATGACCCTACACTGGGCGTCGCATTTCGGGATTTGGAATCAGTCACCGAATCACACTAAAGGCCAACGCTGAGCACGTTTCTGAATCATTTGTAGATGCTGGTCTGGCGTATATTTAAATGCGACAGATCGGAACGATTTTAACTGGCTTTTCAGTTCAGTGAGATGCGAGCCCATGCGTCCAGAACGTGGGTGGTGACCATGCTACGGGTCTGGATGGTCTGATAATTCACCAGGACATATTTCACCAGAGTTTGACAGCTGTGCTAAAAGTTCTTCTTCCTTTCTTGCGTATCGTTTCATATGCTTGTTTCCTATTGTTTCAAAAATTTTGTTTATAACAAGTAGGCCTTTTTTTAATAAGCATTCATGAACATATGTGAAGGGTGTAGGCAGTCTGTCAGTTAGCTGTTATCGCCACATGATATATCGTTTCAAGCATAATTTTAGCCCAAATGAAACCTCCTCTCTGTTATTTACCAGTGCTGACACAGAATCAGTGCTCAGTGATGCCGCAAACAACCTGAGATGTGAGTGTATTCCTGTGCTGGGTACTGGTTTAAACTCCACAGCCATGATCAAGCTGAGATCTCAGACCCACATCTCGCACAATGCGCCAGTTAAACAGTCACTTTCTACAATTTGGCCTGATTCCATTTTTACTTAACTATTGTAGAGCGAGCTGTGACCTGCTTAAACCACCGCTTACCCCAGTGATTAAGCAGGATTGTGAATTAGTCTGTGGAGCTTTGAATTGTCAAACTAATTCCTTTATTATTCCTTCATTATTTTTGTCTAGAGCATTTAGAAGCCCATTTCTTTCCCCTTTTGTTATGTAATATTGTGCGGATTAGTAAGAATGTGCAGTTCCAAATTTGCAATCCAGACTGGCTGTCGTTTATAGAACACACTTGAACACGCTTCCTCCATATTGTTCTGGTTGCCAGAACGTTGTGAGCCCTGTCATTTACGGGACAGCTGTCACAGAGATACGCTTGCTCAAGCCACATCAATTTATATTTTGACCAGAGTGTGCAATAGTGGATTTGTTAAGTTTGAAAAGAAGGCCAGAAAAAGCAGACAGGGTACACTATTGGAGAGTTGAAAGCTTGCCATCCATAGAGGCTGGTCTTTATTTTGATTGAGATAAATGCAGTTGTCTTTCCCTGTTCAGGTTGGCTGGAGTGAAGTTCATTTTATCCAGTGTACTGAGAGGGCCCTTGTGTCAGAGATTCCTTTTACTTACAGCTACACGGCTGTACCTGAAACCCTGCACAATCAATTTAGATTGGATCCATTAAGGCCCGCGTGTTACCTCCTGGTTTATTTTGTCCATAACAACAACTGCAGAAAGTAATGGGTTTCTTTACTTCTTAACTCTTCGATTACACCGAAGTATTTATAGCATCAAACAAATCAAGAACTCATTAGGTCTGACCGACATAAGGGGGGGGAAAGGAATCTGGAACAAAGCTGATCTGCAGTACTTAAGCGATGATTTACTGACTAGAATGAAGGGATGATTTTTTTTTTTTTTTTTTTTTTTTTTTTTTTTGGGACGTCTTAATTGAATACCGCCGCAATCAGCATATTCATCAAAAGAGAGATTTGAGCGTTGCTCATCTTTGAGAATAGGCTGGATTTAGAAATTAATTAGAGCTCCATTATCCTCTGGACTGCAAATTGCAGCATGAGTGTGATGGGAAAGAGGAGTGCTGCATAAGCGTATGTGTGTGTATGTGTGACTGAGAGATGGAGAAAGAGACAGACTTGGGGCACAGAGGGGTGTGACAGGGTTCACAGCTCTCTTAGACCTCTTTTTTCCTGACAGGGTCAGTTCAGTGCTGCTATATCCAGCCTACGGATCATCTACCAGTGATTCGCAGTCGGCTGGTTCTTTTTCCCAGTATTATCAAACGGAAATATAACACTTTATTACACGGCTAACACATTTGAATACTCAAATACGAGACTCCACGTTCTGTTATTTCTGTATAACAGGCCGCTGCTGTGTATAGCGGAACATTGCTCATGTCGTCAGCGGAAGCAATAAAACCATTTTTAATCAATATTATGTGCTCAGTATTTCTTTAGTAAGTAGCCGTGTAATAAGCGGGATAATGTACAACGAGCTGGTCATTATTGCAAAATAAACCCTTTCAGGGTGATTTAAGACACCTCTGCTTCACGTCAGGGTCCTGCATCATCCAGTGGGGGTTTATTTTGCAATAACGACCAGCTCACTATACATTATCCCTTATTTACTCACCTTAGCAACTTCATCCTTAAATAAAACAGGATGAGTGGCAAAACGTGTTCAGGATTATAGCACTGTTAGATTTGCCTTGACTTCATTTTACATGGTATTCAAAAGGACTTGAAAGACGAATTTGAGTCAAGGCCTCTGCAGCACACTGACAGTTTGAACAGTATATTCCGTAAAGCCGATATCCTGCGTCAGTGTCATCATTCAGATTCATTATAATCCAATGAATATTGTTATGAACCGTAAACTGATCCGGTAGGTGGGCTTGGACTGTTGGCTTCATAGTTTCAAAGGGTTTTTAGCTTCCTAAGAGAGTTCTAGTTTTGAAACCTTTCCTGACAGGGTAGCACTTTGTTATAGGGTTTGATATAGAAGCTTTGAACACTCCTGCAGATGGACAACTAAGGAGCGCTTAAGGGTTTGAGATTTGAACTTTTTTTTTTTTTTTTTTGATTAAACAAAAAGCATGCTAAAAATGGAGTCCGCTTCTATCTGGTCCATCAAGCATCGATTTAATTAGCTTTTTGGGGATCATATTTTTAACGATAAAGTAAATATGAAAATGGAATCGAGCATGTTTCAAAAGTAAAGCAATATGAAGAAGCAGCCTTTATTTGTCGCATGAGAAATTCTTTTCTTCGCAGCTTGTTAGGAAGCTGGGTCAGAGCGCAGGGTCAGCCATGATACAGCGCCCCTGGAACATCTATTAAACATTAATAGAATATTCAACAATGTTTTGGATTACAAAACATACTGAATCAGACAGCTCATTTCCTGGCACGGTGATTATGAACAGTTAAGTCAAGAAATCAACAAAAAGAGAGCTTTCTAAAATAGATTTGAAAACTTTATTTCTTTATGTTGAGATGACTCTGAAAGTACATGCTGTTATTACGTAAATGTGTTAAATCATTTATCCGTTGCCATGTGTGTGTGTGTGTATGTTGATTATAGCATGCGCACCTGCTAAGCCTGGCCCGGTCTTGGGATGAGGTTGCGTATCCATCACTGTTTAGTGGCACGCGGGCCGTGCCAGCCAAGGGACTTGCTCCTGTTTACCGCTGCCCTCCTCACCCACTAGTGGACAGATTCAGGACATTTTGAGTTCGTTAGTCAAGCTAAAGTAGGACAGGTGCAGTCTGAGCATTCCCCTCCCTTCTCTGGTTCTGAACTTACTGAGGTAGCAACAGCGTATGTGTGAAATTTAAGAATTTTTTTGCACCTTCTGTGCATGCTTGCTTTCAGTTTGAGGTGAATGCTATGTCAGTAAATTGGATCTGCTTTTCCTTTTAACAGGCACTTTTAAATTTTCTTTCCCTTGAATGCAGAGAGGATCCCCTGGCCCTCGGAATCTGATCTAACACCGTTTACGCCAGCTTAAATGGGGGGGAAAGGCAACAACATGAATATTAACGAAATATTCCCACCAAGTCTATGAATTCTGAATACCCTTATGGTGTACAGTAGGAATGTTCTGCCACTGCAGAACTGATAAGCACAAGTTTTCTATAGATTTTCAAGACGGGGCAGACCACCCACTAAGGTTTCATTCGATGTGCATCAGACACAAATTCAGATTTCAGGCATGGCAGGAGGCATGCTGGTGCCAATACACACCCACACATAAACGCGCACACACCCAAAGGTCTAATATATTCATCTAACTTCTTTACACTGCAATATTGAGTTGTTGAGTAATGTCATCATGAAAGATATAAAAAAAAAAAAAATCTGTTTTCAAATCTATTCTTTTTTTTTTTTTTTTTGCTTGTCTGATGATACCCACAATCACTGTATGTTTGAGCTATCCTATATTCCTCATATTACTGCTTACTGTTATTCTCTAAGTTACTTTGGAAATGTACCAGATTAATTTAAGCAAGCGCAAATCCTGTTTAAAAATGAGATATTTTAAAACTCTTGTTATGAGGAATTGGCTTCAAAGTAACTTTATGTATTAGGTTTGTGTTTCTATGCCATGAAATATGCAGGTCTTGTAGTATTGTAACAGTTTTTACCATCTTGTCACTGAGTTCACAGGAAACTGGGGAAAAGCATTAGAGTTGGAGTGCCTGCTCTAACCATGTTAATCATTCGTACTGTTATATGACACGGTGGTTCAGGCTCTATTACTGAGAAATATTGATGTACTCGGTTCTTTTACAATTAATCGGTTGAAATGGAACCTAGAACATGGTTTTCTTTCAGACTAGGGAGCAGTGTTAAAATGATGTTGCTTTGGATGCATACTATGCTTTAAATGGTTCATATTTATGGTGACATTGCCTTCAAGTGTCTTGCATCATCGCCCACCACCGGATTATGAGCAACCAGTCTCTTGCTGCCTTCTGTTTTTTCCTCGCCTTCACTTTTTCCCTGCTCCTCTAGCAGGGGCTGTCACTATCTATAGTACTTGTAATTAATATGGGCTTGCGTGGACAGCGATTGACATGTGTATCAGAGGCAGACTCTGGCTAGAATTTCCCTAAGGCAAGGAAGACGTGTACCAGCCATCGGTACAGCTGACCTTTCCTTCACTCACTCCATTGCTCAAAGCCACATGACATGTAACAACTACACTCAAGGGCCCTGTGAAGGACACACTGTTCCACTCATCCTCTCTTTGTATTTCCATATACTTTATTTCGTGTTCAGGAAGTGGAGACTGAGAATACCTCCAGAAGCTTGTTGTATTGGACTCTCCAACAATCCATGTAATTCTAACCAAAGGTAACTTAGGTTAACCAGTTGTGCCAGATCATTAAATTAAATGCTCACGCACGAACCAACATACTAAAAAATAACACCTTTGATGTATCCCCGGACAGTGTAAAGGGTATGAGCGTTCGCAAAGGATCGAGAAAAGCATCATCACTACAGGTATTATACTGGCCCAAATGCAAGTGGTAAAGAGAAGGAGTCTCTCTGGAGGATGCACTGGTGTGAAAAATGACTTGCGATAAACTAAGCAAACCTTCCAGTGCTTTTTTTAAAAAAAAAAAAGAGAGAAAGAGAGAGAGGGCGAGAGACCTGGCTGAGCTTCTGACAGCAGAGCTTCTCTACTTACTTGGCCATCCGCAGATGCAGAGCTAAAGACGAACACACAGCTATGATTTCTATCCTAGTACAAAGCCATGACTCAAATTTATTTAAAAAATGAAACCTTCATTCATCTTCAGTTTATCCTGCTCCGAGTCATGGTAGATTTGGAGCCTGTGCTTGGAACACTGGGTATAAAGCAGAAATACATGCTGCAGGGGAACAATAGTCCAGTTCATGGCACCAAGCACATTCATACCCTCATTCAAACTCAGGAGATTAGGTGTAGCCAATGCACCTACTGGCATGTTTATGGGAGCTGGTGGGAAAACAGAGAACCCAGAAGAAACCCGCGTAGACACAAGGAAAACACAAAAAAATCTGCTTAGACAGTAAGCCGAGCTCAGGATCGAACCAAGGACCCAGGAGCTGGAATGGTACCCGTTGCACCACTGGATTTAATAGATGTAAGGCTATGAACAGTTGATGTGTCTGTGAAAGTTTGAATAATTCAAATGCTAATTGGTTTCATTAAAAATTCATTGCAGAAATTTCTTCTGCAAACCTTGACTTTTCAAAAAGTTTCTTTGGCATGCAGCAGCTAGCACCAGGCCCTCTCTCAAAAATGCATTGCATTTTTTCCTAGTGTTGACTCAGTAAACTAGTGCTACTCCAGTTGTTGACATTAGGCCTAGTTTGGGAGGGCGTCTGAAGCCACACAGTGGGTCACAGAGAAAGATATGCAGCCTGGTAAGCTTTGTATCCTCGTGTTGTATTTACACCTGACATAAATGCCTGTAGCTACGGCCATCGCACTTATTTCAGCCGAGTGCAGTAATAACAGCTGCGAGAGGGTGACTGCTCTGCTCTCCGTACACTAGCACCCAAGGAAATGGAAGCGAGCCAAGCAGAGCGACACAAACATCATAGCCTGCGGGCTCTCAAGCATTTGGCTCTGTGTTTCATGTTCTACCTCTGCCTGCAAATTATCCAGTGTGCCACGATGCTGATGGGACATGCCTCTCTGAATGCTATCCAGCAGTTTGGCGTATTTTGTTTTGCTGCTCTTTTTAGTGAGAACGAGCTGCCTGCAATCGCTGTTGGCATAAGAAAAGCTGCAATTGTTTGTTGAGGATGCTGTGGCACCCAGCTGCTTTGCCTCCACTGCTTTGTCATTTTTGCTTGTAAAATCCCATATGTAGCAACGATGTGTGGTTCATTTTTGTGACATGATCCTTAGAACACACTTCCCGCACCATAGTGGAGCTGACAGTCCTTAAAACAGGCTTCATCGGGCTGAGAAGACATCTGCCACAATGTGTGATAGAAACTCAATTTATACTGCTTTTATCTGCATCTCTCCTCTTTTTCTTTTTGATATACATATCCCCTATTGTCTATCCAGTGCCTGTCCTGTCAGAAAGAACAAGACAAGCACTGTAAAGCACCTTATCTTCCCACAAAGCTGATGGCTATTTGAGGCAGGAGTAGGTGGATGGGCTTTGATGTTCACTCTTCTGCACTGCATTTTCAAATCAAAGCGCCATCAGGTCTGCGTGAACAACAAGCCTGGCTGAAATCCAATTTTGTCATTCCATCTTTCTTCAGTGCCTTGGAGAAATATTCACCCCACTCCCACTTTTCCACATTTTGTACTGATACAGCATGGAACCGAAGTGGACTTAATTGGGATTATAGGGCAAGAGTCTACACCGTATTATTGAACGAGGGGGGTTAAATGTTGCTTGTAAATCTACATACAGAAACATTTAAATCCATTAAAACATGAAAAGAATATGGCACAACCAAAAGTCAGTGACCAGGTTAGGAGGTCATTAGTCAGAGTTGCAACCCGCAGGCCAACTCTGAAGGCGCTTTAGTGAGCCACAGCTCAGACAAGAGAAGGTGTTCACAGGGTAACCGTAGCCTAGACACGCCACAAAACTAAGGTTTATGATTGTGTGGTCTGAAGTGAAAGGTTTGATATATATAATCCCACTACAAGGTGTTTCCCTATCATAAAGTGTAATAGTTGTTTGAGAGCCTTTTAATTATCCAATGAACCACCAGAGAATCCCCGAAGAACCCTTTTTCTTTCCTTTTTTTCCTGTTCTCTTCCGCCCTCCCCCTTCGCAGGACAACTTTGTTTATTTCAAGTGCAAATTTAATACATTAAGAGAAGCTGCTTGTGAGAAGGTTACAGGTTTGATCCCCAGGGCCTTTTTGTGTGGAGTTTGCATGTTCTCCCTGTGCCTCTGTGGGATTCATCCTGGTGCTCCGCTTTCTTCCAACTGTTCAAAGACATGCAGATTTTAGGTCAGCTGGCTGCTCTGCGCATAGGTGTGAGAGTGAGTGTGAATGGTTTTTCGTGTCTATGTTAACCTTGGGATGGATTGGCAACCTGTCTAGGGTGTACCCCACCTTTCGCCCGAAGTCAGCTGGGATCGGCTCCAGCTTCTCCTGGACCTGCAATGGAAAACCGGCGTAGAAAATGGAGAAGCTGCTCTGCACCTGCTGCCCACCTGTCCTAACACCATGCTAATACATAGACAGACGGACAGCCAAAGAGACAGACTGTAACGAGACATGGCAAGATGGGTGGACAGACAGAAATAATAGGACATGACAAGACCAAGCATTGCATATAATGGGTTGTATGAACATTAATGGGGAAGTTTATATGCTGACGCAGGAGGTCTGAGATCAGAGAGTAAGATGATGAAAGGCAGAAACTAAGATTTGGTACGTGCGTGCGTGTGTGTGTGTGTGTTGGTGGGGTTAGTTTAACAGGCAAGTCAATCCCACACAAAAAAGTGTGCGTATCTACACATACAGTTTGCTACATATTGTGACAGGTGTAACCCCCCCTTAACACACGCACACATTGTTGTCATTCCTTTGTTATTCTCCCACTACTTTACTTTCATGTTCCTTTCAGTTTTCACCCCCAAATATCTCCTTGATCCCTCTACCATTTAGCTTGCTCCAACCCTTGCGTCTCTTTTGTGCTTTTCCTGTGCTGTAGCACGGTGTCGTAATGCGTCGGGATATGGCTCATTTTCAGACGCACCGCTGACTTTTAACAGAAGGTTCATGAACATTCCACTTCTGCGAACAGAAAAAAACCACCTCTGATGTATGCCCTGCTCAGATACCTGGTGGGAGACATTTAGGTGCTCCAGAAAGAGTGAAAATTGCATTGCTGGAGACCTGCAGTGACCCTGGCGTTGAAATGAGGCATAATTCTAGGCATGACTAATAAAGGCGACTGTTTATGCAGGGCCCCAATGAAAAGGTTAGGCTGATTTGAGCTATCGCTGCGTGTCCTTTCAAAATAAAACAAGAATATTTATATTGCTTTCAGGTGTCGTAATTTAAAATATCACAAAGCAGAGGTCTAATTTCAAAGGGCACAAAAATAACAGGCTGCTACCATGGTGGTATCAGGAAATCTGACTATTTATCTCAACAAACACAGACACGAGCCTTGATTTTGGATTAAGATAGGAAGAGGAGGAAAGGATTTATGGGACATTTAAAGAGGATTTATTATTAGGGAAGTAGCATCAGACACCAAGACTGCTGAACTACCTCGTGTTCCAGTAACTAAATCTGCATTTAGATAGATGGGAATCGCAGTAAATGGTGATGGAAATTTTGGTCTAATACGCACATTCATTGACCGCATCGCTCATGCATTAGTGAGATATGCAAGGAAAAAAATAACAGAGCAACTGATGTTCAGGCTGGTATGCTGGTGGTGTGGATAGTGTTGCTTCCTCACATCTCCAGCATCCCTGGTTCAAGCCTGTCCTTGAGCTAACATCTGTTGTTGTTTTTGTTCATGTCCATGTGTGTTTCTGCTGGTTTCATGCCAGCAGGTGGATTGGCTGTGCTAAATTGTCCCTAGGTGTGACTCTGTGAATGTGTATTATGCCCTGTGATGGATGTTGTCCCGTCATGGATGCATGCACATCTGTATTCCCACCTCACTCCCATTCGTCGTCTGATAGGTGACCGGGATCCTGACCAGGATAAATCTGTTACTGAACATGGATAAATGAATGTGACCAGAGTGTTGCTAAGCACATGTTGATATCTGTTGACCTCCGGCATCAGAATGGGGGGGAAAGCTATGATTTCAGATATGTTCTTTTGGCCAGATGGCTGGTTTATGTTTTTCACAAACTGTTGATCTCATTTGATGTTCATGCACAAGAGTTTATCCATCCATCCATTCATCCATTATCTATACCGCTTTATCCATCTGGGTTGTGGGGAAGCTGGAGCCAATCCCAGGGCCAACACAGACAAACAGCCACACACGCTCGCATTCACACCTCTGGGCAATTTAGAGTAGCCAGTTGACCTAATCTGCATGTCTTTGGACTGTGGGAGGAAACTGGAGCACCCGGAGGAAACCACGCATACACGGGGAGAACATGCGAACTCCACACAGAAAGGCACCCTGGGTGATCCGGGGATGGAACCCAGGACCTTCTTGCTGTGAGGCGACGGTGCTAACCACCGCACCACCGTGCCGCACAACAGTCTATAGAATTTATAATCTATAGAAATCTGCAGGCAGAATGCCTTGCCGATTAGAGAGGTCAAAGGAGAAGGGCCACACTAGTTCAAGCTGACAAGAAGGCTACGGCGACGTAAATAAACACTTGTTTCAACCGTGGTGAGTAGAAAAACAATATCTTTTTTAATTATTTGGCACCTGAGGTTAAGGTAGTGTGGGTTGTTGACGCCAGTTTAATGCAGAGCGAATCATAAATAGGAACTGAAATCTTGACTTCCACCAATACAAACTCATTGTCCCAGTGGCACACGCAGTCTATTTGTCCTTGTGTGCTGTGGCAGGTTAAAAAGCAGCCTTTGGCCAAAGCATATGATTGTAAGGTCTTTGAGTGCACAGTATAGCCTGTGGGAGTTTTCCATACCCTCTCCCTCTCTCTGTCAGCTCTTCTATCATCGGAAGACGCAGCCGCTTCGCAGCGTCAGACGTCTAGCCCTGCAGCAGCCGCAGGCGGACTGTGTCTCTTCCCTCAATGCTGCCCGAGCACACGTCTACTCTGCCTCTGACATTTGGGAGACAGTGATAAAAGACAGGTGGCTGCTGTGCTCCAAACGGGAGCTAATGGCTTTATTTCCTACTTGTCTCAGTGAAAACACCGATGAAAGAGCATTTCTCATGTAAAGCACTACCTTATTCAGCAGGCCTGGAAAATAGCACACACTGTGTTGGTAGTGTCGTTGTCTAAACCTTACAGTGGGGGACTTTTAATGCTTTTATTGATTCGAGTGCACTTTGAAAATGATTCCTGCTTCCGCAGCCTTTTAGGGGCAGTGCCGGCTCAGAGGATAACCCCTGAAGGTCGAGGTTTCAAACACCAGCACCACCGAGCTCACACTGAGTGAGGTTATTAACCTCCAAGGACGCTGGATCATGGCTGACCCTCCCACTCTGATATGCAACGAACTGAATTTCACTGTGATCTGGCTTTGACATATAAAGGCTTTCTTCTTCTGTAGAACTGAGTGGTGTAAAATGAAGGCTTCATATTCAAAGTCCAGTTATTGAGCATGTATTACGCCCACTTTACAACCAAGGCTGATGATCATTCATTCGCCAGAGAAGTTTATTGTTTTCTCTTTGCTGTTCTAAGTGACGGTTTATGTGTCAACTGCTGCATTTTATAAGCATGTGTATATGAACTTTATAGTGTGGTGAACAGCTATGGTACTTCTTGCTGCCCAGTGGGTGTAGTCAGCCTGTGGGGCTTTTAGCAGAAGCATACAATTATCACCAGACTGGTTTTTATTACAGGCTAATAAAGACACAAATGGATTAGGTTGTTAAATCACTGTGATTTACCCCAGTCTCCCGTTTTCAACATCATGACTCTGCAGGCATACTGAGGTGTGTGTGTGGGGGTGTGTGTGCAGGTTTCTGGCCCACTTCCAAAGCACCAAACTGTTCCGTCACTATCTCCGATGCTTTTATGTCCCTGCTTTTGAGAGACCGAATACTTGTGTACTTGAGAAGGAGTTGAAAAGGAGTGCACCGAAACTCCGTCCACATCCACCCGTCTGTTGATCTCTGCCTTTCCTTCTGATATTTTACAAAACCTATGTCCTGGCTTGTGCACACCGCAGCGTCTTCTTTTCTTGGTGTGCATAAAAGCTTTCCACTTTCTACCAAACTGTGGAAATGTATTTTCTTTAGATTTTTACCCTTGTCTACTTTCAGTTCCACTTCACAACGTTCCGATTTTCACATTAGTTAAGCAACATCACGTTTAATCAACTCTCTCGCTCAACCCAGGGGAACAGTCAGATTTACACTCGTTGCACTTTATTTCATTGCGTTTTAGCTGTAAACTCAGCCGGGATTACACGCTGAGTTGGGAGTGGTATTTAGTCAAAACACTGACGCCTTTAGCTAATGGCTTGGTTTATAGGTGCTATGCTCATTAGCATCATAAGTAATGGGCTGCGTGTAAGCGAGGCTGGAAAAAATGAACAACAGGTGGCTTCATCGCTGCCGTGACTTTTTCTTTTTATCGGGCTACGTCCCTAGCGTACACACTAGCTAGCTCTCCGACAAAGAGGCTCCAGTTGGTCAAAAAAACAATTAAAGAGGTTCCAGGAGCGCGAGTCGGTTTGATCAAGATGTTGTTGAATCAAGTGGTGTCATTTGCTCTTGGTAAAAAAAAAAAAGAAAAATTGGGTGGGACGTTTGTTCAAATCGAACCGCTTTCAATTAGGATGTTTTTCACATTAGTTTAGTTTCATTACTTAGGAAGCATCATGTTTTGTCAGCTTCTTTGCTTTTAAATGAGCATCTTGAAAGAAAAGAAAAGCAAAGGTTAAATTAGCACCGGTTTATTACTGTATTGTCATTGTAATTTGTTCCTATTCTCCCAAAAAACAGCAAATCATGCATGTTCTAATGTACTCTTAGTCAAACCGTTTGTCCTGACTTTTTCCGCCCTCTCTGTCAACAGGCCGTCCATCCAAGTCGAGCCATAGGCCATACCAGCAGCAGCAGTCTTCCAAGGGAGCGAAGGTCAGCCCGACTGTCCAGCTGGGGAGAAGAGCGCCATGGCGGAGGAATAGGTACTCGAGATCCTGCTGCAGTCCAGAGGAGATATGAACAAACGTACTCGTCATCTTCTGAGGCGACTACACCCCGAAAACTAGAGCACCTGGGTCCCTCTCAGATTCCTCGCGCCGTGGTGAGCGGCAGCTCTTGCAGCCTTTCCTCAGACAGCGAGAGACACGCCATGCCAAGGCCACACTCCTCATTCAGCGGGCGTCTGGGCCAGCCACCTCGCGGACCGCTCTCTCTGCACATGTACAGCCGCAAGAACGTCTTCCTCCAGCACTCGCTATACACGACCGAACTGCAGGCACTCGGCCAGCAGGATGCTTGAAACCGCATGCACGCGTGCACCCAAACACATGCGCGTACACACACACACACACACACACACTTTAAAGTAGACTTCTGCACTAATCATCAATCCCTCTGCCTCAGCAGCTGTTTGACCTCTGTACGGCGTGGACATAGCCCCAATCTAGCTTCTGCAGCTATCTTTAAAACGCCATCAATCCTCTGCTGACCCTGTTTGACCTGCACAGGTAGAGTTCATTACGCAGCTGTGTGACAAGGCCAGTAAGGCAGAGTAGTGGGTCTGATGCCAGTTCACTGACTCGCTGCTCACTGCTGAAAGACAGGCATGGGAGATCATTCTGCAATACTTCTTCTTTTTTTTTTTTTTTCCTCACAAATTTGCAGCTATGTTTTTTAAATCTGTGTAGTAGTGGTACCAGTGATAACGTCTGTTTGTGCGTATTTAAGCTTAGCAGCTCCACTTACCTCCGCTGATCGGCAAAGAAAAGAAAAACAATAGAACGGCGAACGTTTATGGGAACGTAGCAGACCCGGTAGAACGAAATGACAAGCACTCGTGTGTCTTAGATCAACTCCAGCTGTGCTTAATGTCTGTCGTGTTACAGATCTGTGTGTATGGAATACACACATTTTTTGTAATTTACCCACCAGCATCTTTTTGCATCGTCGAATGCAGTCCATGCACATGTTGCCAACTCGTATCCTCTGAGGGATTTGAAGCTCTTGCTGCTAGCTGGAAACTATTCTAACACTCATTAACCTTTACTAATTGCATGCTACTTTGCTACATTTCTTTTTTTTTTTTTTTTTTTTTAACTAGCGTAAAGAGAAATCAAAACCGAGCCTTTTTGTACAGTGGCTTAGAAATAGCTCTTACAGTGTTTTATTAGGAAGCAGTGGCAGCCTCTAGTCATCACCACTGCCTTGTCTATAAATAGACACCAGGTGAGTTCGTTTTATTTTCCACTCTCAGACACAACTCTTCTTGCCCTACATGTGATAACGGTCAACTCCCAATCCAGCAATCCTCATGTTTAGAATGGATAAAGCACACTAAACGTCACTTCACCAATGGTGCATAAGAGCTACATGTAAGATACTTGATTAAGATACTTGTTAAAAAATGGATTTACATGCTGTGATGAAAATATCTGTACACTCCAAGGAGCTTGGGTACATATATATATATATTTTTTTGTCCGATGTCGGGACAGCTTTGTACTTCGGACCAATGAACATCGAAGGGCATTCAGAGGGGAAGGAAACCCTGAAGAAACACGCTTCTATCTATCCAGCAGGTCTGCTCCCGGAGGCCCGCTGCTCCACTTACAGCAATCTGCTGGGAGCGGTAGTACTCTCTCTCTCGCTCTCTCTCTCTCTCTCTCTCTCAGTCCTACTTGTACAGCTCTGAGAGAGAGAAAGAGAAATTTAGCATGCTCTCACCCTCACCTTGCTGTGATCTAAATATCATCCCGCTGTGAAACTGGAACATGCTTACGTGATTTTAGAATGACCTTGCAAGAATGGAGACCGCATTTTCCCTCAATGCTCGTTTTTATCGATCCCGCTACACCAGAACCCGAACTCATAACGCATGTTTGAAGAGACAAGCAGCTTACATCTCTGTGCTACTCGACCATTTTCCCCTTCAGCTCTTAATTGGCATGACACCTTTCAAGGTAAATGCCATGATGGCAAAAGCATGGGTAATACAAGTGATACAAGCAGAATAAATGGCACTTGATTAACGTCGATGGAAAAATCATTCATAAGACTGTATGTATGAAACGCATCCTCCGAACTGACACTTCACGTCAACTAGATTAGGTATTTATTTTGCGCCTTATTTATTACGTGCGTCGTCGTGATCCATCACTCGAAGGTCTTATTTTGTACGTGGAACTTTGAAAACCAGCATCCTCATAAAGGATGCTCTCGATTTATTATGATCCATTATTATGCTGAGAAAAATGATCTGTAAATTATGTATTTTCCGAGATGTACAGGGTTCGTTTAATAACAGCACTTTGAAGAAGTGATTTTAAACCATGATCAAGCTGAGAATTTAATAGAATATGTTCCTGTACTTTTTTCTCTCAACAGTGATTTTCACAATAATGTTATGATTTACACTGAATGTAATATATA
>JAQQZR010000039.1:13556666-13590194 GCA_030068235.1 Notoglanidium macrostoma | reverse complement strand
CTGGACCATGAATGTATAGATAGATAGATAGATAGATAGATAGATAGATAGATAGATAGATAGATAGATAGGTCTGGCTGTATGGATATAGATGTGTGTGTAAATCTCATTAAGGATAAATAAAAACTTCTCTGATCAGTTTTGCACCATTTGAATAATTGAATCAACCCAAGTTCACATTTCATTGATACTTCATTGAAATAATCTGTTTCATCTCTTTGGGGATGGCCTCAGAATGTAGCTATGTAATTTTGTATCTCCAGGCCACATACTTTCATGTATCCTTGTACATTCATAAGGCTGAGATTTGTTTGGTTTGAAAACTTTTGTTCTTCAGGGGAGATGAATGTAATAGAGGCTTATTACTGCTAATTAGCATCCCGCAGACTCCATGCACAAATCTTCACATGCTTGTATCAAACAGTGCTGTCTGGTAATACAAATTGTACAAGAGCAATTTCTTAAGGGGAAAAGAACAGAACAAATGTACATTTATTATACTTTAACACCGCATTAAGGCATTCTTGGTGCAAAATTACTGCTACCGCATTTAAAAAAAAAAAAATGTGTAAGACGTACAGTCATGGAAAGCAAATATGCAAATACTTCACAATGATTCACTGCAAGAAATGACATCAAGTAGAAATATCTTGAATGTACTCGTGTGGGATTTAATATTAAACCTAGTTTTATAGTCTTTTACTTCTTTCTTGAAATAAATGCTTAAAATCTACTATTTCAAACTGGAAATTAGTGGAATGTTTAAACGGGTTATATTTGGTTTACTGTAAATTGAAATATTAAGTAAATTTGATTATATTCGATACATTAGATGTTTTTTTGCAGTGAGTCAGTGTAAAGTTGTTTAATTGCTTATTTGCTTTTCAACAAGGTTTGATTTTTTTTTTTTTTTTTTTAAGGCAAATGTGTAATAATTCCTGCATCCAATTTGCACTATGCTCATTGGTAATCCTTTAATGCTAATATCTTCTAACCATTAGCAGATCCAGTGCATCATCTTCACTAACTGCTTGATCCTGGTTAGGGTCACGCTGAATCCAGAGGCTATCCCAGGAACACTTGGCTTGTGCTGGGAATAGAGCTCAAATGGATTGTCAGTCCATCACAGGACCCCACGCAGCAGTAGCCCAGCCACTTACTGGCTTGATTTTGGAAGGAAACCGGAAAACTCAGACAAAACCCACATGGACCCAAGGAGAACATATGAAACTCTACAGCAGCAGTAACCTAAGTTCAGGATTGAACTGGGGATGCTGTAGCTCTGAGGCAGCAATGCTTCCTGCTGTGCCTCTTTAATGCCCAATGAAAAGGTAACGTATCAGTTAGAGCTATCAGATTTAGCAGACGTCAGCTGAAATGACCCATTTATAAATACAGAATCCAAACAAATATCTTACCCTCATGTACAAGCACATCAGCATCCACAGCCTGAATGCTAGATTCTTGAATGCTAGATTTCTGAAACGAATAGAAACATTTGATAGGCAAGTAAAACTACCTGCTTGTGCTGACTGATTGGCTGGTAATGGGTCGAATAATTCTTCACAGAATCAGTGGTGTCACAGAGATCAGCGTTTTTAATCTCTGAGCAGATATTTTATTGACCTCTGGCAGAATGTGAGGAGGTCGATGCCAAATATTGCAAAAAAGTAATCCCAGAGCCCATTTTTAGAGAATGCGATGTAGAAGTGTAGAAGCACAGCCCGTGGGAGTTTAGCTTGCTTTCCCAGCAGCTGTTTGCTTACTGTTACTCTGACTCCTCTTCCTTGCAAGTAAACATTATAAGAGCCATCGGAAAAATAAATGACATTTCACTTGATAGCTTGAACCTGTCTAAATTGGATTCTTTTTTGACAGTTTGCTTCTGCCATTTTTCCCTAGTGCTGGGAAAGATGGTTGTTAGCTTTTTTTTTTTAAATGTCTTCTGGAAATCGCTTATTGCGTCGCTGGTAATTTATTGCGTTAGACTTTATGGCTCAGAGCGACATCTTTCCCTCTCAGAATCCATTCTTCCCCCCCTTCAGCAGTTCGTGTTCTGCCTCCTTGGCCCAAATTGAACTAGCCTGCTTTCATGGCTCGCAACTCGTCTCTCTTATTCATCCTATTAACGAGTTTGCCGACTAAAAGCAGGCCAGAGGCGGCTTTGAGAGCGCTATAGAGAGGAAATCGCTGCGGTGGCGCTCTGCAGGGAAAGGAGCCGGTTCAGAATCTGCACTGATAATGAAGGCATGCGGTTTTGGATACTAGGAGGATTTAGCACTGGTGCCAAGTCTAACTGTATGGCGGAGCGCTCCTGCCGCTCAATAATTAGCTGATCGGTGAATAAACAAACTGAGATAGACTGGTGGCCTATCCAGGGTGTTCTCCCACCTCGCACACTGCGTCCCCGGGATAGACTCCAGAGCCAACATGACCCTGATCAGCTAAAACAGTTACTGGAAATGAATGAATGATTGAGTGAGTAAACTTTCAGCCCTCCATTGACTCTAATTTGACTCTGACTTATTTATTTGATGCACTAGTTTTTGAATAAAGGAGTCACACTGTAATTGGACCCCTGACCATTACACGCATATGTGGGTCTTCCTCAGACTTTTGCCACGAGGTTGAAATCACAATCGTCTGCAATGTCTTTGCATACTGTAGCATTAAGATTTCACATCACTGAAACTAAGGGACCCAAATATTTTCCATTATGACAATGCCCCGTGCACAATACGAGGTCCATGAAGACATGGTTTGCCAAGGTTGGTGTGGAAGAACTTGAGTGACCTGCACAGAGCCCTGACCTCAATCCAACTGAATACCTTTGGGATGAACTGGAACGCTGACTGCACTCCATTCTGACATCAGTCCCTGACCTCACTAATGCACTAGTGGCTGAATGAGCACAAATCCCCATAGCCATGCTCCAAAATCTAGTGGAAAGTCTTCCCAGAAGAGTGGAGGTTATTATAGCAGCAAAGGGAGATTTAATCTGGAATGGGGAGTTCAACATGCACATATGATTTGTTGGTCAGGTGTCCACAAACCTTTGACCGTATAGTGTTTAACTGTGTACTTAGAAATCAGTGGCAAGAAGTGTATAGCCTTTAGATTTTACAATAAGTAAAGACTTCAGGGTGGGCTGTTATAAGAAAATAATTAAGGACAGTATGGTATGATGCTACCTGGCACAGAGTGAAGTTACTCTTACCACCCTGAAGTAGACTATTTTTCTATAACAGCACATCCTAAAGTGTTTTATTCCTCATGTAACCATAGAAATTCACCAATGGCTGCCATTTCTAATTCACTAATGAACATCACACTGCATTTTAACCATCTTGTGGAACGTCTGAAAGAAAGGTGAGTACGTGTTATACCTTGTTATTGCAGCTGTAAATACAAGACTCTCTCACAAGCCTCTCTTTTTTCTGTCTCTTACAGTTAATAGGACAAAAATGCAAATAGAATGCAACATGTTACCAAGAAACCAGAAAGTGCGCACCATTTTCTCCGATTACTCCCATGGTAACTTAATGACTGTTACAAAGCGCTGACAGGAAAGAAAAAAAAAACTCAGAATCAGAAAGCTTCACCATATTAAAGATTATAGCAAGACCATATCAACGAGCATCCACTATACAAGTCCCTGTGAATGAGCTGCTGTAGGCACATTAATGCATTAGAACCCGTGTATTAATATAAACCTGGGATATGAATTACAGCCAGCTCTAGTGTCAGAACTGCTTATATAAAATTAATAGATCGTCACCATCTGACCAATCAAAATAAAATTGAGAATTCAACCGTGCTGTGGTATAAATAATGTTTTACATGGTTATGTGATGTTTACTATGACCATTCTGATACCATTCTTCAGCAGCCATGATCTTTATTTCTCACATTGTACCTCACTGACCTTTATTGCTGTTGTCCCTTTTACAGATTTTTTTTCCCCCCCCCAAGTCAAGCAAACATCCTCCGTGTAAAATACTGCATAGAATGTTATAAGGAGGAACACGGAAGAGCCAGACACAACCAATGCTATATGCTGATGCCTCCCACTATGTGAGTGACAGACGATCTGGCAAGGATCCAAAAGCATTCTCCTGTGAGAGGGTTCCTGTGATGTCGGAGGCCGGTGAGTGTGTGATGGCTTGTTGAAAGTGGTGGAAAAAGTACAAAAAAATACTGACCTGAATCAAAGTACTTTTACTATAACTATAATTCACTTGAGGAAAAGTAATAATTGAGGAAATGAACAGTACTGTGGATTAATTAAACCCAAAAAGAAAAAATACTGTTCCACTAAAAGCTTTACTCAACACTGTAACAAGAGTATACATAGTTAGTTACATGTTTCCACTCCTGCTTACTGATTAAACATTATAACAAAGACACAAATGGATTTACATCATTTTTGTGTCATTAAAGCTACAGTATAACTATATCTTCAGAATAGAAAGAATATATACGGTTTCTTTGATCTTTTCTTTTTCTGGGGAAGAACGATTGTACAACATGCATCTTTAATAGAAAGAAAAAGAATTTGGTGCACAAGTTTTACTTTAATTTGAAGTCAAAACAGGATCAAAATTATACATTAGATTCGATTCAAACTCAAATCACAAAAGTAGAATAGTACAAAAAGTCTTTGTTTTTTCTTTTTTTTTTTTTTTTTAATTACACACCCCTATCAAATGCCTGATGGATTTAGCAGCTGATTAACAACACATTGCATTGCAGTTCTGTTATTTACATTCATAAATGCACTGTGGTTCTGAAATAATATGTATTGGTTTTTGATTTTTGTATTTGCAGTGGACTATAGATAATTATACAGGTGTCCCAAAAGTCAGCAACCGATGAGAAAATGTTGAGCAAAATCCCCTGAAACATGATCCAATAACTGAGAAAATACCAAAAGCGTAAGTACGAAAATATAGAACATATGCTGTAAATAATACAAATTATTTATGTTGAATGCAAAATTATGTGCATCCATATTACACACATGTAGTTTTTACTTTCACAGGGTTCTGGCGTTTTTGGACATGCTGTATAGTGAATCATGCAGGAAATATTGTTTGTCCACTTTGAATTTGACTACAAGACTACAAACTGGCTGAACGAATTCAGACACAACATGAGCAAAATAATAGAGAGTGAGAAAAAAACAGAGGCTGGTAACTGTTTCTAGCTGCTATAACAGAAGTTAGAACGGGAACTAAGTTGTTTTGCAGATGTTCAACATTTAAATGTAACTATAAACGGATAAAAATGCACAGCATTTTTCTTAAGTATGTAAAAATTTGGCAAATTGAGGGGAAAAAACACTAAAGCACTTCAGGACAAGCTGTTTTAAGACAATGATCAAGTTCAGGGTGGTTACAGTAACTCTGAATCATGTGGTTGATTAATGTCCTATAACAGTATGCGTGGTTGTGTTTTATTTCTTAGCTAATTGAAGTGCGCTCCAGTTCCAGTTTTCCTTTGACATCTGAACACACACACCAAACTACATGTTAAATATTGTGGCATCTTTTTCACAGCTCTTCTTTGTAAATCATCTCCATCATGCCTCATTAAATACACACATAATTTATCACACATATTTCATTAGGATTGTGATAAATATGCATCCAGCTGTATATTTTATGAGCTTACCAGTTTATTTTTAATGAGATCAAACACTACTTTGTTGTTAATCAATGAGTCCACTTGATCCCCTCCTTGACATATTCTTCCTGTCAGGGAAAAAAAAAAAGTGAGAATATAAAAGAATCATCATAAAATGTCACCTGTTTCTGCTGAGCTGCATACTGTCCGGCTGTGTATGTGGAAGATAAGTGTGTACCTGCTCTGCCTTTAGAGTCAACTCCATAAAGATTTGCTGCAGTTTCTCATTCACAAAGTTTATAAAGATCTGCTCAAACCTGTTCCTCTGCAGAAACAATCAGCTCAGAATCTCACATTATTGCAACGTAGAGACTGAAATAAAAGCATCAGTTCACCTGAAAAATCTCAAATCTGTAAATCTCCAGAACTCTGACGCTGAGTGGCAAAAACAAATCCATCACTCTCATTTCAAAGCATATATTCATGTATACATTTAAAAATAGCTTATAGCACAGCACAGTTGATTAATATCCTGCAACAGCGGCACTGACAATAATTATGGCTACAAGACGAATAGCAGGTTAACTTTAATGCGCTCGTTCCAAAAGCTCAAAACACTTCATATAAACTGATTAAAAAGTGTGTAATCGTCCATACGGTGAAGTTTTCTGTAAGGAGAGGTTTACTTATTTGGCATTTATGGAAGGAGTCTTCAGCTTTGTAACAGTCAGAGTAACAGTTTTTCAACTTGGGAAAGTCAGAGGAAACAGAGGAGTTTGTTTACACTTCAGAGTTTTTTGGTAAAACACAAAAAAATGAATGTTTTTAAAATGCTGATTATCTGATGCCATGGTGAATGCATATTAGTATATTTTAAAGAGTAAGGGTGGTAGAGCAAATTTGCACATTATATCACTGTAGTGCGCTTTTTAATGGTGTTGTATATCCAGTGTGCTCATAAAGTCCCACAATGCATTGCAGCTGGAATCACTCATAATGCACTTGGAGGATGGCACTGTTCTGACACATTTATACAAATTTTTCTTTTCCTGAAGTGTGCATACATTTTTTTGGCATGCATGTATGTATGTATGTATGTATGTGTATGTGTATGTGTGTGTGTGTGTGTGTGTGTGTGTGTGTGTGTGTGTGTGTGTGTATGTGTATGTGTATGTGTATATACATATATATATATAGAGCAGATGCTTGAGCATTATGGGTTGTATGTCAAAGTCAGTGAGTCTCACAAATATTATATCATTTGACATTTTTATAGCACAGAATCTTATGTAAGTTTACCTGTCAAATGATGTGACCCAAGGACATGGGTAAACATTTTATGTGTAAAAAAACTATTTACTTTAAAACTTGAGTTCAAAGCCAGATGGTAGATATGTTTGACAGCGCCTGTCAAATATGTTTTGAAATTGAAATGACAGGCAGCGTAACCAGTAATATCCTCTAACACTTATTTTAAGATATTGTATCCAAGGTTTGCTTTACAATTTTAAATGATTTGATGATGCAGACAATTTAGACGATTCTTATGTTCTTGATCTTATTTATAAAAACAAGTATAGGAAAGGATAGGAGAAGGTGGGGAGTTTTACATAAAGGTTAAACAGTATATTTTTCCACACTGACCCTATAATTCCCCATCCTTAAATCTTTCAGGGGAAAGCATTAGCGTGAACAGGTTGGTCGAAATGTGTAAATTGTCAGCAGTTTTGACACTGTAAAGAAAGAAAGAAAGCTCATCGGAGGTTCGGAGTCAGTACAGTATATGGTCTTAATGTCAAAAACACAAACGCTTATCATGTTATAGTGTTCAAATGCAGACCATTCATATTTACAACAGGTTTAGGTTTTTTATTATTATTATTGACCTATGTTGTTTTTCTCACACTTCTTATTTCTCTGAATATTTCTTGTATGACAAATGATAACTAATATTCCTGTTTACTTTTCCATGTAGAGCTTTTAGAGATTTTTGCTTTTCAACCTTTCAATATTCTTATTTATCATTGCCATTATTTCATTTGTGCACTTAATGGTCAGGGATTTATATTCTTAAATTAACTTTAAAAGTTCCTTGCATAATTATATTCAGCCTAGAGGTTTGTAACGCATTGTTTTATTAACTCCCACAGGAACAGTTATTTTTGCATGTGCCTGCTTGTGACATTTTCTAATGAATTTAAGCGCTTATATATACTATAACTGTAATATTGTCATGTTTCTGCAGCACTGTGAGAATACTTTCCAGTTTCCCATGTCATTTAAACGCACGTGGCAGATATAGCACACCTGAGAGTGCGGTGGTGCTGCAGAGGCTTCTGCATGGTCCAATGCTCATCAGCGTGGCCTTTCTTTGGCTTCATATCGGGTCTCCCATACGCGTAAGTGTAAAAATCTCCTAAAACTTCTTGTTGGGTCCTGAGGGTATTCCAGCATCACCATTCACCACTACTACACATAACTCACTATGTATACTATTTTAACATCTACTACTGTATTTTCAGCCTTGTTTGTATCGCTGCCAAGGGGAAAAAAAACCACTTCTGCAACATTTTTTCCCATTTATGCCATTTCATTCTTACATAATGTGAATTACCAGTGAATTGGTTGTTGAAAAAGTGTTTAAGTTTGTCTGCTCTTTTTTCTTTTTTTTTTTTTTCTTTTTACCAAATGTGATTCACCATAGCATCCTGTCCATGAATGGTACAATGATTGGAAAAGTGGTAGCAGGAACAATCCATCTAGCAAAAGTGATTATCCCTATATAATCACATTATTGTGATTGTGTATTCCTTACTGAGACTCATTCTGTTAAAAATCCAGCTAATTTCCAATATGTATTGATTTACGATGCAACATTAACAGCAGCCAGCATAACTGAACCTATTAGTCTACATTTGTGGTGCTTTTATTAGAAGATATATATATATATAACCCTTGCTGGAAAACCCTAGGGGTCCAAGAAATTAAGAGAGTAAACACGTTGTCTCTGTGCTCGCCAAACCCTTGGAAAGGTCATAGTGGGCTGGCAACTCGTGCCTTATTTTTGCTAAACCCTTTTTCTTCTTTTTGTGGGAATCTTCTACTCAGATTCCCTTTACTCTAAGTAATACCTGAGAGTAATCTGAGAGTAATACTCTCAGATAAAACTGGCATGCTGTGTTCTTCTTCGCTGCCATTTAGAAGACTTAGCCTGTTACTTTTATGATTGGCGGATACTGGTAGTAAACAGAAAGCAAAGAAAATCCAACAGTATTTTACAGCATGAGCTTTAGATCAACTTCTCAGTGAGTCATTATTGCAATCAGCTTTCAGCACAGCTTTTCTCATTATTGTTTTTTTTTTTTTTCTTCTTTCTTTTTTTTTTTGCCTTCATTGCTTGGTCTACGCATGGCTGAAGCGAAAGCCAGAAAGACTATTATGTGTTGATCAAATATCAGTTGAGCATTTCTGTTTCTATCCTCAGAATCTGTATCCCAGAGAGGTTAAGGCTTCCGGTGGCTTCAGAACTGTAATATCCTTATATCTCAGCTACTCATTCAACAGCCCTCTGCACCGGCAGAACAAAAGCAGGAAGCCTCCAATGGCAAATATGTTTGGTTGTTATTCTTCTCACGATGGTGGGAGAGGGCAATCGTGGGACTTTATTATTTTCTTCCACTAACATAAATGTCCTGATATACATTATTAGCAGGCTTTGATAGCATTTTCCTTCAAAATGGAATGAAGACAGAATATAAAATACCACCAGACTAGCAGCAGCAGCAGCACACCCATCTCTGATTTGGCACATAAGACACTTTACACTTAACGTTGATTAGCAATAAGAAAGAGTGATTGTCAACTCTTCCTTTTATTTACACTCTCTCACACTCCCACATCCTCACACACTGGCCTCCTGTTTCTCAGTTTAAATGTTCCAGGATGCTGTCATTCTCAAGCTAATTCTTCCTCAATGATTCCTGTTTTGCATAACAGTAAAGCCTCGCTACATCCGCCCATAGAAATGGGATTTTATTAGAGAATGGCAATGGGGTCTTTTTAGCCACAAAGCTGTCTAGATATTAGTCACATCAAGTACTTGTAAAACTGTTGCCTGCAGCAGGGCAGAGACAATGAGGTTTAAACATCCGTAACACCTGCAAAGCTGTATTACCTTGTTACAGAAACCTGCAAGCCCTTGGGCAGGTTGATGGACCTGTAATAGATGTTGGCTGATAAAGGCTTTGCCAGGCAGTGTGCAGTGCCAACACTTCACTGCCCATATCAATTCAGCCAAATGCTTTCACATGCACTCAGTCCTCAGTGACAGTCAGTGTTCTTTCTGCAATCCACCTTCTTCTATTTGGACAGGGAAAAGTCAGGTCATAGAAAAAGCCCTAATATCTATTTTTTTTAATTATTTTGGCGATTTGTCTTTTTTCTACTGCCAATTTTTACATTTATATCACCAGACTTTGTGATGCCACTTGCTTATTATTCAGTTATATGTCACAGCTCTTAAATGCATCCCTCAACAGTAGTTCATGAATGTCAAAATATTTATCCATATAAACCAAAGTGTACAAAAGTTCTTCCTGTTAATTAAAGGTCCACTATGCAGGATTCAGGTGATTGCAAGCAACTGAATGCCCGTCCCTTACCCCTCCTTTTCCACGCATTATTAGTATTAGTATTAGAATGTACAGTGGCTGTATAGTGTATATATATATATATATATATATATATATGAATACTATATTCCATTTCTCCTAATAGAGCCATCCTAAATCCTACACAATGGACCTTTAATGCAGATTATGCTACCTGAAGAACCCAAGGGTCTGATTTATCATAGGCACAAGTTCTAATTGTGTGTATGAGAACCTCAACACCTCACCTGCACTAGAACATTAGTGCTTGCCATGCAGATATTTATGCACAGCTGCATGCAGTGGATGTTGATAAATCCCATACATTCTATATTGCTCTGCCCGTGCATGGCCACGCTCATTTACATAAACAAATGCCCTCAAATCACCATATATGATAAACAACTTCCCTTTGATAAGGTTATTTTAGGGCAATGTGTGTGCAGTCAGTTGGCCCAGTTTCATTACCCAGTTTGCATGCACGTAAGACGTGTCATTATTTGGCTCATGGGAAGTTGGAAAATGTCAAACCTAACTCCAATATCTTGTTTTTAATCTGTTGACTTGAGCAGAGATACAATTCCTGCACATTTTTGGCTTCTCCAAAAGGTTTGAGTGTTGCTGGCGGAGGACCAGTTAAAATTGCACCGGGCAAACAAAATTGACTGATGAGCCACTCTCTGATTCCTGTGCTTCTTAAAAACACTTCCCTTGCACTAAGCTGCATGTGCCGAATACTCAAGTAAGGCAAGGTCAGCTACTCTATTCCATTTATATGTTTTTACTTTACATATCAGCTGTCATTTGTCTGCACATTGTTGTGAGCATCACAGCCAACAATTTCTGTCAGTTATGCTGACATGATTGACAATTAGTGGGAAGAACGGGCCTCATATTCAGTTTCCTCATGACTATACTTTTCTACCACAAGATGTTTCTGCATATGCCTGGTCAGGAGGAGTTCTGAGCATCCTCACACACAAGTGCACAAATGGGCGTGTACAAGATTTATCTACAATGAGTGCAATCAGTTGATCTGGGTTTAGAACCGTTTACGGAGTTTAGACTGCACATACAGTATTATTCTCCACATTAGAGCATACTGTTCATTGCTATTTGTCCTTAAAGATAACTCAATAATTACATATTTTCTGTTATAATATCATGTAATCTGTTCTCAGTACTGGTACATATTCATTCATTCATCTTCAGTAACCGCTTTATCCTTATCAAGGTCATGGTGGATCCGGTAACACTGGGAAGAAGTGGGCACTAATTTCCAGAAATATGCATTTATTATTTTTATTATTATTATTATTATTATTTTATTTTTTTCATTATTTTTTAAATGGTTAAAGAAATTCTCTCTGTGTTACATTAGAAATGGCTGTGTTAACACCTGAGTAACACTGCAGCAAAAAACCCTTGTGCGTTTGAGTGATAATGACAACCACTGGACTCTGCATTAAAGCCCATGTCACTCTGACAGCATCACACTGCAGAAACAGTGTCATGCCAGCTTGCGCCCTACCTACTTCAATTAAGATCCTGCTGCTATTCATTTCCTGCAAGTAGCTCCCTTAACCTTGTTTTCCTTCATTAGCTGAGCAAACAAAATCACTCTTTCTGTTCCTCTTTCATTCCTCTCTCTCTCTCTCTCTCTCGCTCTCTGTCATTCTCTCTCTCTCTTTAGCATAACTGCATGGCTGAGAGGATCCGTGGTCTCAGCGCTCAGAATGTCTATTTGCTTCTGTCTCTTGATCTCTCCCTTACCAAACCTCAATGGGCATTTTGTCCATGCAGAAGACTCTTATCATAGCTGTAGCATCCGTCTTTCAAGCCATATGCCCCCAGACAGTGCACTTCATTTCAGGTCTCTTCTCTTTGTGTTTTCAAGGTCAGTGAGCCAGAAAACCAATTAGTCAGGGTTCTTTTATCACCTGACTGAAAGTGAGTCGTGTTGAAAGTGGCAGTGATACATGCTAGGCACACAAATCCTGACTCTGCCAATCCTGAATTCCATGAGTACCATGGTTGTGCGCAGGCTCACTTCCTGTAGTCATTGCAGCTTAAGAAGGATTGTTTTATGATATACAGTACCAGACAAAACTGTGGACACAACATCTAATTTAAAGGTTTTTCTTTCTTTCTTTCTTTCTTTTTTTTTTTTTTAGTTAAAGACGCTTTATGACTTAAAGTAATGATGGACTGTCATTTCTCTTTACTGAGTTGAGTGGATCTTGACATAATATGAGGTACTACAGCAGTTGAATAGAGCTACTTACTCTATTTTTATTATTTACTATTTGATGATGTCAGACACATTAAGAAGGTAAGAAATTCCACTAACTTTAGACAAGACACACCTGTTAATTGAAAAGCATTCCACCTCTTGAAGCTGGTTAAGATAATGCCATTAGTGTGCAAAGCTGTCATCAAGGTTTGGAGAATGTAAAATATGAAACATATATATATATATTTTAACTTTTTTTGTTTACCACATAATTCAATATATGTTATTTCATAGTTTTGATGTCTTTGGTATTGTTCTAGATTGTAGAAAATAGTGAAAATAAAGAAAAACCCATGAATGCATAGGTGTGTCCAAACTTTTGGTACTGTATACTCTAACCAATCCTTTTCCCATCAGGAGCCAAAGTGCACAATACAGCATTGTTCAGTGAAGATGCCAGGTCACACCATATGATCAGTGAAGGATTGATTTAGTTGTGTAATTACTACCAATATACTGCATTATTCTCATAAAAAAGGAAATTAGATATGATAATTATGCATCTTTTCAGTCTCCCATTAGTGCTAGCCACAATGTCACAATAAAGTAACCTACTTTGTTTCTTCTGAGCGAAGAGCTATTCTGTACCTACAGGCTCCGACCCAAGCTCCCCTAAAGATGAGGGTTCATTCAATTCTCCTTATCTGCCAAAGCATGTCTTGAGGCAATATGAGCAACTACCATGTCACCCATGTGCAAGGTGCTCCATTACTCATACAAAAAAATAATAATAAGGGAGTGAAGGGCAATGCAAGGCATCTGTTGCTCCTTCTGCCCAGCAGGGGATGGCACTGTCACAGAAGGCCACACTACCTCAGCATTAAACTACATGATAATGCCCTTGGAGAAATAGTACAAACTTTTTCCCAGGACGTTATTGTCTTAATACTCAGAGAAACAACAGTGGCAGTAGTTTTGCTTATTTAAGAGACCAGATTGAAACGTTCCAAGGCTTTAAAAATGATGTATAGAGTGTTGGCTGAAGGAAAACATGACTCCAGGGTGTACAACAGTGTGTGTGTGCATGCGTTTTCATTGTGCAGTCCAGGTTTCTCTCTCTGTGTCTCTGAGGATGGAGTATGATTGATTCCTTGAGTGTCTGATTCCCAAATGCGGAACTGAAAATAACCTGCAGCTCATTTTTATGCTGAACCACCCTCCAGGTACCGTCCCAAACTCTCGGTACAAAAGCATACACTGCGTATTTTCATTTAATGTCTAGTATATGGAGACATGTCTCAGATATGTTTAGAACTGTCACTAAGGAAGGATGCTGAGGGAAATATTGTGGAGATTTCAGCCAGCTTTGTTCAAAGACAAATACTATAAGTCTTGAAATAACTAAATAAAGCCTTTTAGTGATGTTATACCTCCCTATTGTGAACCACAGTGAATATTCAACCTTCTAAATACACCTCTTTTTTCCATAGATACAGTATGGTGATTAAAAGAAACCAATGCAGTGCTGCATTAAAGCCTATTGCTAAGCAGCTCAAATAGAAGGGAGACCTCTGCTGTTTGCAGGAAAGTACTTCACATTGTCCATTAAGCTAATAAGAGATCACCTACGGCAGTCCTGAAGACGTTAATCAAGTTTAAATTTACATTTTAATGAACAAATTATATAAATTATATTTATGTGTAATGGGTGTTAAATATGTTATATCATTTATCATCAATCCAGCTAAAGGTTCTTTCATTCAAGTACCTTCACTATAGGTAATCTAATCAGATCCATTACAATAACAGCCATTTTAAACACAGAGGGGTTGGTTTGTGAAAATGAACTGCTCCCTTACTTAACATTATACTTAATGAATGCATAGAGAAGTGCAGCGGTCGTGTTGGTTATAGGACGCAGTATTGTTTCAGGACTCGTAAGTGGACAGCTCCCATGTCTCTTAAAGCATTTTTCATTTTATTTGAGCAGAGCAGAGGCTCTGACCTGCAGGTGATGATAAACACATTCCTATTTACTGCGAAAGCAAAGGCAGCAAATTATACTCAATGGCCACAAATTGCCATGCTAATCCATTGTGCGTATGAGTAATGCACCATCGTGTGTGCTGTAAAACATGACAGTATCCTGTTTTATTCCTTTCCCTGATCTTGTTTCTCCACTGCCTTTCAGTCAGAATGAGAAATTGTCTGACCTGGTTAATACGAACTATTTTTGATTAGATGTTTCTACCAGTAACAGTGTCTGATTGGTCACATTACTTATTAATATAAACATATATTAAAAACAGTTTTATAGTTGTTAAATTATTTATGACCGAGGTCTCTTTGCTCCTCCGCAGTTCTAAAAATGCATCCTTAGATGTTGGGAGGCTATAAATATTTCTGAGGACATCTGCAATTGCCAAAACAGGTCCTCCAAAGTCATGCTTATTTGTCTCTCATCCCACACACCTCCATTGGTACTTAAGCTCCAACATTCTGAGCTGAAGCGCCTTTCGTTCTATGTGTTTACTGATAAATAATTCAGCCTTTTCAAATCACTGTGAAGGTGGCCCTTGATTTGCATGTGCTCTGTTTGTTTGTGTGGTACTCTTTGGAGGGAGACAACAAAAGTGAGGGAAGAGTGTTCATTTTGACTTTCAGAATAAAAGAACTGATCTTTCACTGATCAAAGTATGACACTGACACTTAACAGCTCTGAATTGCCAGTTGCCTGTCTGCAATAATGACATGTCCTTGTGGTGACATATTGCACATCAGTCTGTATATTCTTTGTCACAGGATCTTATTTGTTCCATGTAGAAAATGAGGCTTTTTTGAGGTCACAGAATTAAGACCTTGATAACTATGAGATCTCTGTGCAAGCAGAGAAGATTATGTAACGACGCCCGAGCTTGTATAGAAAACTGTCCACCATACAATGATAGTATAAAGTGTTTATATCTTTGTTTCTACAGTCAGGTTCATAGGTATTTGGACAGCGACGTAGTTTTCATGATTTTGCCTCTGTACACCACAACAATGGATTTCAAATCAAGATACAATTTGGGTATAGAATTTCAGCTTTAATTCAAGGCATTAAAAAATATTGCATTAACTGTTGCATTATTAATAAATATTGCATTTAGGTATTACAGCCTTTTTTTTTTTTACACAGTCCCGCCATTTTCACAGGCTCAGAAGTAATCAGACAATCGACTGATAAGCCATTTCATGGACAGTTATGATCCATTTCCTCGTTATTTCATGACAAATTAGGAAGATAAAAATGTCTGCAGTTGATTCCAAGCATTGAATTTGCATTTGGCAGCTGTTAATGGGAACTCTTAATACGCAATCCAAAGAGATGTCAAAGTGAAGGAGGCCATCATTAGGCTGAACAACCAAGACAGATCCATCAGAGAGATAGTAAAAAGTTAAGGAGTGGCCAAATCAACAATCTGATACATTCTCAAAAAGGAGGAGTGCACTGGTGAGCTCAGTAACATCAAACCCTGAAAGACCACATAAGATAACTAAAATGAATGACTGTACAACTCTTTACTTGGTGAAGAAAAACCCCTTCACAACATCTAGCCAATTCAAGAGCACTCTCCAGGAGACAGGCCTATAATTGTCAAAGTCTGCAATCAAGAGATACGTTCATGAATGTAAATACAGAGGGTTTACTTCAAGATGCAACCCACTGGAAACAATCAAGAACACAAAGGCCAGATTAGACTTTGCAAGAAAGCCTGCCCAGTTCTGGAACAAAATTCTTTGGATAGATGAAACCAAGATCAACTTGTAGAGGATTGATGGGAGGAGAAGTGTATAGCGAAGGAAAGGCAGGGCTCATGATCCAAAGCATCCCACATCATCTGTCAAACATGGTGAACATGGGCATGTGTGGCTGCCAGTGGAACTGGGTTACTGGTGTTTATTGGTAATGTGACTGATGTGTATAGAGCTATACTTTCTGCTCAGATTCAGTCAAATGCTGCAAAACTGATAGGACAGCGCTTCACAGAACAGATGCACGATGACCAAAAACACACCGTGAAAACAACACAAGAACTTCTTAAGGCAAAGAAAGAAAATGTTCTTAAAAGGCTGAGTCAGTCAACTCAATTGAGCATGCTTTTCACTTACTGAAGACAAAACTGAAGTAAGAAAGACCCAAAAACAAGGCAGTTGCAGTAAAGGTCTGGTAAAGTATCTCAAGGGAGTGATCTGCATGAGTTCCAGTCTTCAGGCAGTCAATGACTACAAAGGATTTGCTTCCAAGTATAAAAAAAATAATCTTTATATTTATAATTGTCAGTTTGTCCAATTAATTTTCAGACTGTGAAAATGTAGGGACTGCGTAAAAATAGCTGAAGTTCCTAAATAGTTAATGCAATATTTTTGTAAAACCCCTTGAATTAAATTTGAAAGGCTACACTTGTCTTGATGGCTCATTTCAAATCCATTGTGGTGGTGTTCAGAAGCAAATTTATGTAAACTGCATCACTGTCCAGATACTTATGGACCTGAGTGTATATGTTTTATAATTTAGCAATTATACCCTGCTATTGATGGCCCTCATGGTGTTCGTCCTGGCCTACACTGATATGTTGCAGCACTATTTTCACTTGTGCCTTATCCAATCACAGTGGTTAATGAGCCATCACTCCCTCTCTCTTTGCTCTGAATGGCATCACAAGGGTAGTGTGTTCTCATCTCTCACAACCTCTTGATTTAACTAACCTATAATCCACATCATCAATGTAAGCACAACAGGCGAAACTCAAACAGTCTTAGAAAGCTTTGATAAATTACATGCTCAGAAAAAAATGTCTAATTTTGCACCTGAAATTTTGTCTTTGGGCTATTAAAGAGACTTTAAAACAACGCAACCCTAAATGGATCTTTGGTTTGTCCTTCTGGGGAAGCTTAAAGCTTTGAATAACCATACCAAAGAGATTTTCCCTTTTCAGATCAACCCCTCACAGAAGTAGGGAAAAGAAGATGTAAAAATAAAAAGAAGAAGAAGATTTGGTGATGGCTCAATCCTGACTCAATAATGCTCTAGTTATGGGAGTGGGAGATTTTAACATTACATATGTTATTAAAAAAAAGTTCCAGCTAACATCATAAATGGTTTGTGCCTCCTGTGGAAGCCTTAAAAGGTCACTCTAAGAGAGGATATTCGTTTCTGATGGGCTTCTAAGGTTAAATCTTTCAGGACCCTTGACTATCCCAAGAACCACTGAAGAAACCTTTTTGAAAGGAAGTTGATGAATGTCTTCATAGCTGGACATGGGAGGAGCCATAACCACACAGATTACTCTTCTGCATGATCATGACTCCGCCCAATCCTCTCTCTCTCTCTCTCTCTCTCTCTCTCTCTCTCTCTCTCTGAGGTAATCCAGTTCTGTTCAGCGCGGGCTCCGTAACGGATGCTGCGTATCTTTTCGTGTCTCCTCTCATCGCATACTAAGCAGAAGTCTCATGTGAACTCCCACTTCATTCTCCAGCCTCTTCACCCAAGCAGAACATCCTGGGAATACTGGCTCAGAGCTAAATCTGCATCCTCCAGCCTGAATCGTGCGCTTAAGAGGAAGTTGTGCGCCGTTTGATGCTGTGGCGCGCGAGTCGTCGAGCAAAGCCATCATAGCCGTCGCATCTCTCTTGACTTTCTCTGCTGTCTATCTGGATCGGATGCGGGCTGACCGGACGGAGTATATATTACAGCCTTGACCATCTGGATGTTTTGACGAGGTCTAGAGAGAATTCCCCGAGATTTGTTTAAGGATATCTCCGTTTTCCATTGCTCTCGACAGAAAGCAGCCGCATCCAAGCCGGGAGGGCTGCGAGGGAGTGCGGCTTTAAAGGAGGACGCGCATCCCTCCCTCCTCCTTCATCTGGACTGGATCTTCGGGTGGCTTCAGGATTTAAAGCAGTCGTCCCGCAGCAGGAGAATTGATTTGCCGCTGGAGAGATGAAAGTTTTTACGGCTGTGATGCTTCTGCTTGCATTTTGGAGTCTGGAGTGGGAGCCTGTGCTTACCGATTCCATTATTCACATCGGTGAGTTTAAGCCTCTGTTTGAAGCGACGTCAGTTTCGGGATTCCTTTGGTGTTATTCCGAGATGCATTTAGTCTCTGCAGGGTTAAAAGCCTCTGCTACATTATTATGCAATTAACTCAATGCAGATCTCTGCGGCTTTTCTACCAGGCGACTCGTTTAGGCTGCCAGTGACTGGATTTTGTTACAGAAAGATGCAGTTGTATACATGAACTGGAATCATACCAACAATGCGCCCTTTATATTCACTATGGTGGTCGAGAACAGGTGGTTTGGTTTGACCGGAAGAGATTGTTCGGTCATGACAACGCATGCTTATCGCCATGCATCACTAATCGACTTTAGTAGTCTAACATACTCCGTGTCAGTAATGGATAAGGTTGGCGTTAAGTGCGCGTGTGCGCGCGCATGTAGCCTACGTGTGTGTGTGCGTAGAGAGGGGGCACAGAAGTGTGAAAGAGATGTAGAGAAGTGTGGAAGCGCGCGTGCCCGTTTGGTTTAAACTGTGCACGAGTGGACGCGCTCAGAATGATGTTAAATGGAGGGAGAGCGGACGCCTCCAAAATCCTGCTCCGTGAACGAGCTCGAGCGCGCGCGTGTGTGCGTGTTTGGGGTTGGAGCGACATTAAACAAGGGTGTAAATCTATGTAACATGCAAACTTTAGGCCTGATTAGTGCGCCAATCTTCAACAGATGAAGTGAGCTGCGCGCGCACAGTTTGCCTGGGGCAATTAGTAAGAAAATGTAAGTGGAAAAAAAAAACATACATAAATGAATGAGAGCATGCACCGTTACGTTTGAAGTAGTGGACTTTTTTTTTTTTTTAAGCTCTAATAGCTTATACAAGGCAATGCAGACCATTATCCGCAACAAACAGGTGGCCTATAGTGAACTCTCCTGTCAATCACATTGCCCTTATTCTTATTATATCTCACATGCTTTAAAACTGTCTCTTAGATATCCTCATTAAAGCAATTAAATTTCCTAGACAACAGTGGACTGTATTATTATCTCACAGCTGGAACCCTCCCTGAACCCCGTTGCAAAGTTTCTATAAAATTGATGAGCCCTAAAAGATAAGAACCCCAGACAGACAGACAGACAGACAGAGACAGATGTAGCTGCACCGCTATATAACACACTGGTTCTGTAGAAGGTAGTGCGCTGTTTTCTATACAGAGTGAAGACAGGCACTGTAATGTTGGCACTTCATCGTTTCATTGCTGGATTGCTGAGGGGCCGTAGCGCTTCTGGTGCTCTGTGCCATATCTCGATGGCGCATTGCTTTTATGAGCTCTAGTCCCAAAGCCACAGGCATTTATTTCTGTCACTGAGAAGTCACAATGTCCCTGGCATTACCCGAGTCTCCTGGCTGGCATGCAAGTAGCCTACAGGAACGCCAAGTGCGCCCTGCTTCCTTCCAAGTAGACTCCAGACTCATGTTTCACGATAAGGCATTTCAGAGTGACTCTTGAAGGGCAATTCGCAAACGTTTGGTTTGGGTGTGTGTGTGTGTGTGTGTGTGCAGAAACCAAAGGGTTTACGATTCAGTTCACTCCCCCTAGTGGCCACTCTGCTCTCTCCAATATTTATTCGGCTGTACGTGACCAGGTTGATTATTTGTATGCCCGACAAGCTCTGGCATTGTGCAGACTTTTTTTGTTAAAAAAAAAAAAAAAAAAATATTTGCTTGAGAGAATAAAGATGAAAGTCTTCCAGCACTGTTCAATGTACATGTGCCAGGACATTAGCTGCTTGGAATCATGTACTACAATAGCTGGTGATCTATAGGCCTAAAGTTAAATATCATATTATTTACCCCAGGTGAGGGTTTGACAACATTCACCTGTGCAACATTGGCAATTTTTTAAAAATAAAAAAAGCATATAATGTTCTAATCCAGTGTAAAATGTGTAACTTTGGACTGGTTTCTGATGGTCAGTTTCCACAGAGATGATCTCTGCCCTTTGACACAGTATGTGTTGCTCTGACAGGGTGGATTGGTTTCAGCCTGCTTGTTATTCGTTGTTCCACTACTGCAAATTATACTACATTAAAAAATAAATACCAACAAACCAAAGTGGTATATTTGATATCTGATAATCTCCTCACCATCTCTTGCACTGTCATGGTATGTTATATGGTTTAGTCCAGAGGCAAAGGGAATTGTGGATAATAATCTTCAGCACTGCCTGGCAGGTGGGCCAGATGGGTAGTCCCATTTCAGCAATCTATTTTTGGACATATTTCTTGGCCTCCATCACAAGAACACAGTGGTAATGTGTTGTGTTAGCCTGCAGGCTGCCTATCATGCCAGTATTTCATATTCAGTACTTCATTTCATAGGCGATTCTAGACCCCTGTTTAGAGGCACTTCAGCCCTCTGTCTTTCATTTCAATGACTTATGATAGATATTAAGTCATTCTTTCCCAACTAAGGTTAATTCTCAAGATATTTTAAGTTTGGTAGTTGACCAAAGCAACAGTGTAGCAGTAAACAAACTACGAATTGTCCCCAGGCTCTGAAGGATCCTCTCCTTTGTTTTGCGATTTAATGGTTTGACCTGAACCAAGAATCTAGAGGCTCAAAACGTTCCACAATCCTTGCTGATTTTCAGTATTAACTGGTGGGGTTGCCAGATCAGCTATAATGCCGTTCAAGTGGGAATCATTGATGACATTGACTGTTGCAAATTTGAAGTCTAGTGTGGAGGACTACTTTTTAAAAAAATTCCCCAAAGTCAGCAGAAGGTTTTCACTGTAGACAGATGTAATGAAAATGTAAAGTTTTATGAATATATTGATCCTAGTGGTAAATATCTGGCAACCTAATGACCGAGACAGATGTCTCAGTTCATTTCAATTCAGTTTTATTTATATAGAGCTTTTAACATTAGACATTTTCACAAAGCAGCTTTATAGAAATCTGGATGCAAATTTAAGTCCCCGATGAGCAAACCAGAGGCACCATTCTCAAGGAGAAACAACCTGAGATGCCATAAAAAAGAAACCTTGAGAGGACGTAACACCAAACAGTAAGGTTACAAGTTATCACTCTTCTACAACTGTATACTATGAAGTCAAACAGTGCTAAGTATGAGCAGCATCAGGGTCTTTATGTGAGAGAGCAGAGGCTAAGTGAGTGGTGTAGAGGGTAAGTGAGTGGTGTATTTGATGTCATGCCATCTGAAAGATAGTTTACATACATGTATTTACCATTTTTGTTCTGAAAGAATCTTGGCTGAAATGTTTCATTTTACAGTAGTTCTCCAGATCGATCCAACAACAGGCTACACAAGGTGAACACTGGCTAACAAAAATCTAGCAAAACAAGTGACAAAGGTAAAGGTTTCATGTATTATTATAGAGAGCAGTATCCTGAGGCCGGTGGGTGGGAGGAAGGAATTCAATTCTATTAAATTTTATTAAGTTAATTCTATAGCGCTTTTAACAATGGGCATTGTCACAAAGCAGCTTTACAGAAATATATAAATTCCAGGCATAGATTTCTAAATTAATCCCTAAAGAACAAGCCAGTGGAGGCAGTGGGAAGGAAAAACTCCCTGAGATGACATGAAGATGAAATCATGAGAGGAACCTGACTCAAAGGGAACCCACCTTCATCTGGTTGACTGCAGACTGCCCAGAGTGTACCCCACCTCACGCCCTGAAGTCAGCTGCGATTGGCTCCAGCTTCGACATGACCCTGACGGATAAGCGGTATAGATAATGGGTAGATGGATGAAAAAATTGCAGAACTGTAATCAATGAAAAATGTGCCATTACCCAATGAATATTACAATCCATCCATTATCTATACCATGCATCCTGTTAAGGGTTGTGGGAAAGCTGGAGCCCAGCAGACTTCGAGTGAGGAAGGGTGCCTATCTAACACAGAGACGAACAGCCATTCACACCTATAGGCAATTTAGAGAAGCCAGTTGACCTAATCCACATGTCTTTGGGCTGCAAGAGAAAACCAGAGCGCCTGAAGGAAACCCACACAGGCAATGGGAGAACATTCAAACTCCACACAGAAAGTCCGCAATCAGCTGCCAGGTTCAAACCCAGAACCTTCTTGCTCTGAGGCGACAGTACTAACCACTGCACCACAGAATCCTGTTTACTAGTTGGGATCGTAATGAACTAATTTTAAAACCCCATTTAGACCGCTTTGTTATTGCATATAGGGAGTCAGAGTTCCCCATTCGAGAGCTTCATAAATATTGATATTTCCTCATTTTTTAGAAATGACTCATTCTTATTGGAAGTTGAATCCCCTTAAAGTTTAAATTCCAAAGTAGTTCTTGCATCATCTGTGTTCCGTCATAGTGATGTGGCACAGCGTATTTTAGTGTGAGCTTTGCTTTCTTTTGTGCGGCACAGAAAGAAATAAATGCCAATACTTGATATAAAACAGTGTATTAAACAGTGTTCTAAAGTGCTGATTTAGGTGCAACAAATGCAAGCAGTTAAATTGGCAGTATAAGGTCAGCAGACAATATTGCTGGGTTATTGCATTGTGCTTAACTGATATACCAGGGCTTTTTTTTTTTTTTTTTTTTTACAAGCTTTGATGTTACATGCTCTTTTTTAGGGTTTATGCTGGCATTTGGTAAAGCGCACTTCGCCGCACATTATGGCACTTGAAAGACAAAGCTTTCCGCTGTCTCTGTCACTTCATGTGGCATTTAGAGTTTTCCTATTTCCATAAAAGCTGTCTCTTGCATTATACGCTTATCTGGATGACTATAGACTGAAGTGAGTCAGAGACGGCTAGGGCCTTTTTTAGCATTTGTCATAGTGCATACCAATATATCCCAGTGTCAGGACTGCAATATGCAGATCTTGGAGTTAAGGGCATTAAAATGAAAGAGCATAGGAATAATTAAACAAGTCTTACAAGTTTCACTGTCTGATCTTCCTCAGTTGATTAAAAGAACACGCATGCTCACGTACTGAAAGGTCCGTTCCAACAGTGGTGTGACATCACGCATGATCCTATTGGGTTTATTCTTTCTTCATTTCTATTTCTTACAAAGACATTCTATAGCAGGATCACCTGAGGCCTTTTGAGTGTCACTTCACTTCAAACTAATCTCTAAGGTAGTGGAGTCATGTGCAGCAAATTTGGCATATGAGCGTGTCAGGATGATCCCTGTCAAAATCGTTAAGCCATTTCCAGAAATTCATCCTCATGTTCTACCAGAATAGAGTATTTTAAAAATAAAACCTTTTACCATTTGATCCATTTGAATGAATCCTTGTAAGACAGAATAATAACAACTAGAGCGATATTCCCCCAAAGTGTGGAAAGTTTGGAAACTATTGCAGAGTTAGCAAAATCTATCAGATCTTTTTTTTTTTTTAAATACTGAATTTACTGAACAGATTTTATGATGCAGGAAAATGAATGATTAAATGCAGCTTTTCTCATTACAGATAAAATGACTTGTAATTGAGTTTGCACTAAACAGCTTTATGTTGTCTGATCCTTAAAAAAGCTCTCCATACCATTATCAGTCTCCTTGAATGCCCCCTTCTCTCTTTGTCTTGGAAAGATCAATGTACATTTGCCACTTCACACTTGACTCAGCTTGGCTCTGTTTCCTTTATTTTTGGGTTGCTGATGCAGAGAACTTGAGTTATTTCCTATGTATCGAGTAAACATGCTCCCGGTGAACTGTAACGCGGCGCTACACTGAGCACATCAGTCAAGCCTCACTACAGGGGTTAAGGGGAGCAACGCGGTGTCGTAATTACAATACACTGAGCTGGAAAGAAAACATTTCGCTGTAGTGACGGCTGTTCTGTGAGCCATAATAGCTGTACAGGAATGTTAGGACTGTATGTTAATCGTGTCAGGTGGATAGATGAAACACCCAGGAGGCAGGCCAACAAGCATGTATCTTCGTGGCTTGGCGCTTAGGATCCTTCTCTGTATAGCAAATCTCACAGAGAACATGCAAACAGAGTCAGACTTCAAGCTCCCTACAAACAAGCTCTTGCAACATACCATAATCCTCTAAAGGAAGTAGGTCCCCTTTGAGAGGTGGTGGCTCTGATCATCGCTGTCTTTCGCACATGGAGCCTTGGGCCCTGTTCTTTGACTCCTGTTTGCCTCTCTTGCTCTCTCTCTCGTTCCTCCTACTCTCCTACTCCTCTCTTAGTTCTTTCTAGCAGCTCTGATCAACTCCTGCGTGACTACGGTGTGATGGCAACTACTGCATGAGTGCTCTGAGTTTCAGAAGTCTTACTATGTTCAGTGCCATTTTTTTTGCATTAGGAAGAAAGTCATTAGCTTGAAAGTCATTGCACTGAACAACACGGTCATCCGTTTCTCTAGACTAAACGAAAAAATGTCTGTGTAAATATCCAAAACTTGTGTTTTTGTATGATGTCTCATAGAACTTGAAGCTTCTTAAATAACTTATCCACTTCCTAAGCACTTTTTTCTTAAAGTTGCCTTAAATATGGTTCCCATGATAGAGAAGATTTATCTTTCTCATTTTCAGATGGACTAGTATCCACAGTGCCATAGGTCTTCTGTGCAACATGGCGAATAGAAGAATTCAGTGCTTGAGAATTCATCTTATATCACATGATTCTAACTGAGAAGCACTGATTGCAACTGTACATGCATTCACTGGATAGCAGACGTATGGAATAAAAGTGAATTATATATGGTGTAATCCTTATGCAAATACCTTATTCAGTTACTTTCTGAAATAAGCATAAGTCTGGTAAATCTTAAAAGTTAAGCTGTAAATCCTCTTTGGAAGAAGCTTGCCTTAATCGTGTGGATATTGTTTTGTCCTCACTAATTCCTTTGATTGTCCCTGACCCTGTGTTTTGCCCTTTGATATCATAAGAGGTCACATCCTGATTTGTGTCAGTGTAAATCCTCATCTCATCATCCTTCTGGCCTCAACCAATAAAATACTATACATTAAAACCAATTTGTTGCAAAAACTGAATAACCCCTGACCATGTCAGGCTGGTAGCATCATGGCTAAAGTTGCAAAATCTGCAGCACAAATTGCATGCCGGGATTTACTTGGGCAAAGGAAGAGATGTTTTATAGTGAGGGATGGAGGGTTGAGCAGATGGAATTATGGTTCTGAGTTAATTGGATGCAGAAGGACTACTAAACTCTTTCTACAATTGTTTACACTAACATAGCTCTGCATGCTGTGCTTACTACTTAACACAGTAGCACTTGAACACAGTCTGGGAAAGACACTGCTAAAGGCTGTAACTGAGTGATAGAGCTTTATTTCAGTAGGCAAGATGACATAGGCTTTAAAGTTCCACTATGTAGGGATTTAAGCTTATCTTTTAGCCGAAATGGAGTCTATATTCCATATCCTAAGCATGTTTTCATTAGTGTATGTAACTATGAATCTTTATATCTACATAGGGTGTGGGTCCACCTCTAGGAAGCCGCCATGTTGTGCCGCTACAGTATGGAATGGACAAACCTCTGCATTTTGCTTTTTTTAAACAAGTGGCAGCGTTACTCTGAAAGGAAGCACCAGAAGGATGACAAAGAAGAAGAAAGGAAGACAAGGAAGCAGAAATAAGAGGAACCGGTGTTTGTTGGTGCTGGCTAGTTTGAGAACCCAAATTTTGAAAAATGGAGGATCATACTTATTGCTTTGCATGGAAAAAGCAAGGGATTGTAAATATAAGTAATTCGAAGTACACATTCTAATACACCTGGAAAGGGAGGGGCATTCAGTTGGATGAATCCCACATAGTGAAAGTTTAAGGAACCTTAAGTTGCAAGTTGCACTGTGAGTTGCAAAGTCACACCATGTTTATTGAGTTTGTACTCAAATTGGTGTTTAATGCTACTCTTGCTAGAGGTCTAGGTTGTAGTAAAGTCTCGTCTTCAGATACTCCACCTTCTGCTCAAGCAGTGTCTGATATTGTTTGTACACCTTTCTGGTTAAGGATCTTGAAGGTCGAAATCTGATTTTCGCATTTCCAAAGCCATGGCAACATAACTTCTCATTTAAGTGTTGTCTGGCAATGTTGTCTTGTACAGCGAGCAAAGAAGAAGTGTCATGCATGTTTGTATTAACAGATTTGTACAATCCAAGTAATCCCTGTCTTCATTTTATCGAGGTCATCTAGATGCAAATCAGACCAAGTGTGCACTTGAGTAACTCAAGCAAATCTTTTTTTCTCAGTAGACAATGTGGGAATGGTCTGAGGTGTTCTGTCATGCATGCATGATATATAAAAGCCGGGAGTGAGAAGGACATTGGATTTATCAAGCACGGGTAACATCAGTGATAACACTCCTACTAGCTAATGCATATTCTATTTACTGTTAATGTCAGGCATTATCATTTACATAAATGCCCAAATGCTAGTATAAGTAGCAGTATATGTCATGAATCTACAAAATACTGAGCTAGTTATATAATTATAAAGTGATTGAAAAGCAAAAACCTGATTGTGTTAGAATGGCTGAATCAAAGCCCAGACCACAATCTGATGGAGAATCTGTGGCAAACTTTGAACATTGCAGGCGGATCTTGAGTAGATTTGCCAAGAAAAATTCGGATCCAGATTTGCAAAGCTGATAGAGACATATCCCAGGGGCTCTAATCTTCCAAGTATTGACCCAGGCTGGCGAGTACTTATGCAAACAAAACATTTCTGCTTTTTTGTTTAATTAACCTTTGTGTCACAAAAGAAAACAGCTTGCACCTTCTCACAAACATATTGTTTAAATTATATGGCAAAAGTCCCAATTAACTCTATTTAATGTGTAAATGTGAAAAAGTTCAATACTTGTGTACAATACTTATGTAAGGCAGGAATTAATTAAAGTTATTTATAAATTTGTTTAGTTTTTATTGTTTACTGGCGTGTGGCAGGACATGTGTCTTCATTAATATTTTGGCACAGAAAGGCTGCATTAAATGTTGCCATATAATTAAAAGCTCAGTATGGAACCTAATATTTAAGACTCATAATGTAAAATAATGTTGTGTCGTTAGTGTTTGTGCATTAAAGGATGATCGTTGTTTTTTTTTTTTAAGGAGTAAAATATCCTAATGGACAGTACAGATGACCATGTGCGTGTTACTAACAGTCATGCTAGGTCAATTTTGGCAATATTATTTTTAAGGGATGGGACCCCTGTGCAATTCCACTCAAAAGATTTTAGCAGGGAAATGAGATACAGCCTAATCCCTGGACTTTAAAAGTTCACAGAATCCCAGTAAGAGTTTTGTTTTAAGCAGTGAGTTCACCAACAGGCTACAGCAAAAATCTGTGCATCATCTGCCATGCTAGACATTTGGCTTGCATCGATACGGTTACAACTACAGAATACTGTTATGGTTATGTGCTTGCATCAATGTGAGATTTGCAGTATCTCAGCAAAAAATAAATAAATAAATAAATAAACAAATCAGCTGAAACGTGTAAAATGTTTGCAGGAAGCTGTTCTCATGTAAACTTCATTAAGTGTAAAAATATTCCTCGCAGTTTCAAATTTGCAATTCTGTATATTTTCAGGTTATCCAGAGAAGTTCAGTAATCAGAGTTGTGGCTAAAATAAGTAGATTTGCTTGCTTTTATGTATCATCTTTATCCCAATATTTTTATTCTTAATCACTTGCAGTGCAAGATCATCATATCTCATATTTGTTGAATGCACTTTTAAAGTTAAATATATTAAAATGTTTGAACCCATATAAATTTCATGTAGGACTTTATACTAAAGAGGGTTTTCCTTTACGGAGTTTCTAAAGACCTGTAAGAGTTTTTTTTATCTGGCGTGCACAAGTCATTATCTTGTGGGAACAAGTCATTATCTTACACGCACAACATAATTATCTTGTGGGTTAACGCTTTGAAGATGCTATGCATCAGCACATTGCTTAAATATTGTACAGGGCAACCAAAATGTTTCAGCATTCATTATTGCAATGGAACTAAACTGTGATTGGCTTCTCCACATAATGTGATTGACAACTGACTACCTGAACAATATCTTGTGAAAACACACACTGTGTGTTTCAATGTGCCTTTTTGTATAATGAAAAAACAAACAAGGAATATACATTTCAACATCTTAGCAAACATGCATGCCTACTGAGTAATTGAAGGTTTATCCTATACAGTATACATCACCCTGAGTCTCGCCCTGAATCAGCCGGGATTGGCTCCAGCTTCCTCGCGACCCTGACGGAAAAGGGATATAGATGATGGATGGATGGATAGATGTTCCCACAATATAATAACTTGTGTGCAAAAGATTTAAAGAAAATCACCTTTCCGTTCTCCATAGTTTCCTTAGTTGAAAGAGTTTTGAGTAAGAAGGTCAGAATCCTTAAAAGAATATGCAGGTTAAATGAGTTTAATAAAGATAAAAACAAGCGTATACAACCATTCATTTAATATTAAGATAAAATGATTCCACTCCTGATGCATGGAAGTGTTTAGTCCTAGACTGCGTCACTTAGCCAGCTGCCTACCCTCTCAAAAACAGGAAAAAAAAAAGGCTTTTTTTCCAGTAGTCTCCTGTCCAGTAGTCTTTTACTTAGAAAGGTGTATGTGGTGTACCTTTATAGCTTTTTGAAAGCTTTGAAATATAATTACAGTTCATTTGTATTCCTTAAATGGTATTTAAATGTACACTACATCAGTGTTTCCAAGTGAAGGGTACAAAAGATAAGGGTGCCACCCCAGCGACAAGGAAAGGTGCGATTTAGTACCCTTTTCAGTTTAGAGGTTGGTTTTGAAACCAATACTCTATTTCAAACTGCTCATATTAGCACTCCACTACAATAAACTTCCTGCAGCTGCACTTGGCCTGATTATCTAATAAGTTGCATCCATTTCCAACTGGTCCTAATCAAAGTTCCCTCTTGAGCGCTTAATGTCGCATGAGCTTCACTGGCCATAAATAGACGCAGCCTCTCTTCCTGAAGAGCTGCAACTGTGACCGTCGCTAACAGTTTGGCTGTTTATGAGGTCTGGCCACAAAGGTCAAATAAATAAAGTTACACAGCGAGTTTATATTTATATTAGATTTGAGCTCAAGCTACTGTAAATTCCCCCAGTCCACTCTGCTTGGCCTTTCTTCATGAAACATAATCTTCTGTTTGGTTTGAACATTCACTGGTTTAGAGCTAAAATCCTATTGGATGTACTTTAGCATTCTACCTGTGTTCTTGTGGGCCACTTTTATGAGGCTACACAAGTCCTACTTTCTGGATTTTGCCAGGTAGTGTAATGTTTTGTATATGTGTATAATGGCTTCTTTGCCAGCAACATATTCTTAGAAAGACAACAAATAAATTGGGATTAAACAGAAAGCAATTTTGATGAAAAATAGCTCAGAGGCAGTAAGTCTGCTTGGTAGTCAGGTCAGAATATAAGATGTCATATTTCTTAGCTTTGTGTATTGCAATGGAACATGTTTATCATCCACCTGCCAAATGATTCTCCTGCATTTCCAATTTGTAAACTCTCCTTGCCTTTTACAGTGTAGCTGGGTAATAATTTTGGACAGGGAAAGTAATGGTATCTTGTTCGGTGCAATGTAATTGAAGAATTGAATAATCCCACAGGAATTAGAAAAGAGGACATGAAACTTTACTTATTTTTAAGATTGAAACTTGGTCTGGATTTGAGAGTGAAAGTCTTATTGGATTAATGGATTTTGTGTGATCAAAGTGGTGTATTAATGTGTCAGTATGTTAATATGAATCAGAACAGACATGAAAAACTGTGGGGAAAAAGTGAAAATAGAAATTATGCTGCTAAGGTAAATGGGTTTTGTTGTAGAGATCAGGAAAACAATTTAATAAAAAAATCTGTCGCAACTCTTTGGATCCATCTCACTCTTCTAGCATAGTATAGTCCACTATGGCAATAATAATCTAATAAAAACCGTTCCAAGGGTTAGAACTCCCGTAATAAATAAATATGCCGCACTGATTGTTTCATGTGTCTGCCTTTTCTCTGAGACACTACTGTCATCTAGGACGGAAATTGGCTTTCTCATTATCTTGTATCCTTCTTCACACAAAGCCTCAAATAAGATGAAGGTTATGTTGCAATTTGTTTGTTATAACTGGCTTTGGATTGCAGTGTATTTATCATGTATTTATTATAATTATAATGACCTGATGCAAAAAGGGGAAAGGAAGAATTGGTGTGTTATGGCAAACCGGCTATTTTGTAAAGCAATTCTGTATCTCTGACAGCAGGTTTACTACTGTACATATTTCAGCGTTACAAAATTTTTTGACTGCTATATGTTGTTTAATCATATGGCAGAAAAAGGCATTGCAGCTTTGGCTTTAACCAGTTTGAAGCATTACGTGAAGGTACAGGAGAGGAGGAGAGGTGAAAGGGGGTGAACAGACGGCAGCGGCAAACTGGGCACTGTCGCCGTTAGCCATTTCTGACCTTTTCAATACTATGTGCCAAAATGGCTTTTTATTTTATTTTATTGTTTTATCCGTGCCTTCCACTGATCACTTCAGTTTGATGCTGTCTGCATGTTCATGGCTGGTTGCCTAGAATGTTCTCATGTTCATATGGGTTTGTTCGGGGTTCTCCAGTTTTCTATAAATATGCAGGTAGGCAGCTTGGCTATGCCACTCTGACCAAAATACATGTATGAATGAACAATCACAAAGTGGATTATTGGATGTTCATGATTTGATTTGATTGTTAAACTGGGTGTTTCAGGCTGAGCGTAACTGGCACTGACTCTGATAGGGCAGGTATTGAGCCAGTGTAGCACGCCTCCCCAGAATTCCTTTTTTATTTGAACCGTGTCTCCGATTAATATAAAAACTCCTTGTGCTCTGTGGCCGAATGCCTCGCCTCTGATAATTGGATTCTGGAATAAGTCCAGATTCTGCTTTACATTGCTTTCTACATGACGACATGGGATTCCGGCGCTCTTCAATATTACATTTTCACTCCAGGCGAGTGGTTGAAATATTCATGCCCGAAAATTACTTTAATATGGGCACCTTTTGAAGCATTTGAGGATAATTTGCAGCGTTCCTGCTTCTTTTCTAATGGTCTTTCTGTGTACAAGGCAGGTCATGCTGGCATAATATATATTAAAAGGATCACCAGAAACATGGACCGACTGTTGCAGAAACTGCCTTATGGGCTTTGAGGGTTCCATCCTCTGTGGACACAGACTCGGGGCTGCAGCTTAATGCAAAACCTTTTCAGGATTTTGATAGAGGTGCTTTTAAAGTTTTTAAATGCAGTCCGTATTCAAGATTTTAATGGATAAAAGCTGGATGGCCAGATGTAGCTGTATGGCAAATGCCTGCTAATCCCAAAGATGAAGAAATGGGTACAGGAAATATTCTGACACTTCAAGATCAAAAGATTGAGTGTCTGCATGGATTATTCATATTCTGCTAACTGAATACTATGGAAGGCGTTCTTATCTCGGAACACTTGTTTTAGATGGTTTTAAAAAAAAATGGCAGTAATCTTCCCGTTTCCAATCCTTGCTTTAAGCCGTGTATAAAGACACCGGATAATTAGACTCGTGAATCACACAGACTGCTGGCCGTCACACTGATGTCCACCCAAATCCGCCCACATCCCCTTTACACACACACACACACATACACACCGATTTGTTGTTACTTGTAAGGGATTTTAGTAATATCTCGTGAGGACGTAAACACAAACGGAGAATTCAATTAGGATCATTCTCTTCCACAATTTTGATCACCGCATGAAACGCTGACAGTCTGTCATACTTCCTGCTTAGAAATATTGCAGCATTATGTTCAAGTTTAGTTAGGTTTGTAGGACCCATGAGCACATCTTTTGCTTTTGAAACTCTTGTGGTCTCCACGTGTTTGTTCACTTTCGAAGTGATCTTAAATTTCCCAGATGGTGCAAATGATTAACAACTAGCAACATAATCATTTGAAATGACATTGTCTATTTCAAATTTTGGTATTTCAGTAAACTTCATTATCATTTCGTTCGTTTTGGAAATGAGAAGGGATGGTATGGGAATGTGGAAAAGCCCAGGTAAATTTATTATTAAGCAGCCTTCGCTGATCTTGAAGCTAATTGTTTTTAATGTCATTAAAAATCGATCAGCACTACATTATTCAGAGATTTACTGGTGAAACGTGATTCTGGTTTAATTCCTTTTATTCAAATTATGAACCTCGAGCTCACAATCAATTTTCGTTTATTACCCTTTCCATATCTAGCCTGATGCAGCAACGAGTTTACCTCCTTAGTATGAGGAAATTCTCTACCCTTCCATCAAAGAGCAAAGCTAATCAGCACGGTCATGGCAGCCCGTTTGGTGGGCAAAGCGTCAACACATCTTGAGCCTTTAGTCCTCATCCCCCTTCAAAATCAATTTAGCAATCTCCGAAGGCTAGCTCCAAAATGTTCTGGCATGCTAGTACGTGCCCTATAGATGCACAAAGACAATGCTTTTCTGCTAGAGAAGATAAACATCTTAATTTGGTTATGACATCACCCATTGTGTGTGTAGCAGCAGGCAGTAATGGGTGAGCAGGGCCTCATATGCAGAGTAATTTGGGACTTTGTGAGTTTGCTTATTTCCCTCCGATGAGGGGATGAGCTACTGTAAACAGCGGGCAGATTAATGAGCTTTCATTAGACAAGGCTGCCTGAAAAATTGTCTGCAGACTTGCACTGTGTTTACATTAACAGTGGTCTGTTTCAGAGCAGGGATGATGTATCTGATACAACTCTCAATCACGTCCTGTCATGGACCCTTCCTCTTTTATAGATTTTTCTGTGTTTACACTCTCTGACTTCAGGTATGGATTATAACCAAGATTCCAGGATAAGTCCAAATAGATCGACTCTGGACACACACACACACACACACACACACACACACACACACACACACACACACACACACACACACAAAAATGTACACTC